>SJYX01018324.1:271334-282389 GCA_006410675.1 Oreotragus oreotragus | reverse complement strand
TCCACCCCCAGTGACTCTCAGGGACCACCCCAAAGGACCCGAAAGGCAGCCCACCCACCTCAAACCAGGTGCTCCGGAGTCTGGCCGGAATTTCCCTTAACAGCACCTGCAGGGGTGGGGCTGGGGATGAGGAATAGCAGGAGGGACCCAGACTCAGCTTCAGGGAAGCCCACCCAAGTCCTGGCTGTGCTGGGATTCACTGAGTGAATGGGGTGGGGGATCCACCCCATCTGAGTCTCAGTTTCCTTGTCTATGTGAAGGACACAGGAAACATACTGACCTCATGGGCCCCCATCACAACCAAGAGACAGCAGTGCCCGGGACTCCCTGTGCACAGCGAGGCTGTTTCAGCAAGGGGAGTAGAGTGTGGCTTAGAGTCTGGAGGGAGGAGCAATCGTGTCCTTGAGGGTCCCACTCACACTAAGGATGGTTGTCCTCCTACTGGGGTGGTGTGGCCTTCTATTGACCTTGAGAGGCACCAAGCTGTGTGGCCTCTGAATGGTGTCTTGGGGCGCCAAGAGGGGGCAGTCTGTCTACACTAAGAGGATCTGATCACCAAAGGTCTCCGGAGAGAAGTGACCCCCTGGCACCCAGAGACCCCTGTGTTAACAGGAAAACAAAGACTGCCAGCCAGAGATGCCCTGCTCCCACCCCCCATCAGTTCAGAGAAACGATGGTTGGGAGCCAGTTCTAATTCTACTCGTCTCACCTTTGGGCAGGTTTTTCTCCTCTTTGAGCCTCACTATTTCTGTATGAGGTGGGTGGGGAGCTGGATGAGTTCTCGGGACCCCCTTTCCCTGACATCCTCCTCTCTACAGCAGCCTCTGCCTCGAGGGTCCTTCTCCCAGCCTCCCTCTGCTGGCCGGCGTCATGGCGACAAGCTGATGGAGCGTTGCTAGGCATGACTGGAAGGAGGGAGCCTGCATAATAGCGGCCCGAACAAGGGTAGGCGCCTCCTCCCACTTGCCCCTTCCCTGGAGAGGCCAGTGATCTCACACAGTGAGCTGGATTCTACTCACACCTCTTCCCTTTGTCAAGGACCCAGTGGGGTCTGCGTTGTGCCTTCCTGACTCAGTTTCCCCACTCTCTGCTGTAGGTGTGGACCTCCCACACTTACTCAAGGACAGGAGGGCAGAAATAGAGAGCTGGGGGTTTGGGGAGGTCCAGAGTGATGGTGGGGTCTGGAGAGCAGTTTCCACACAACACTGAAAAAATGGGAAAGAAGTTCCCTTCCCCTCTGTCACAAGCAGATGGCCCTGAGGAGGCCCTACCTAAACTGATGAGTGGGTTGACGATGGCAGATCTCAGTCTCTCAGTGCGGCAGGTGGATTCCAAGTTTGGGTCAACATCACCAGCTGCCCCCACCTCTACCCCCCGCAACGTGCAGTAATCAAATAAGACAGGAAATGTGCAGGCTTAACTCAGGGAGACGCACATTGTTTGGGCAGCTCCAGGAAACTGCTGTTGGCACAGGGCTGAAGGTGAATGTGGGACAGGGGTGGGCTGCTTAGGGTTAGATCTTAGGAACTCTCCGGCTCACTGAAGCTGCATCCGCGGTGAAAAGTAGGGAGTGGTGAATTCCGCTATCCGTGGTACTGAAAGTTTCAATCCTGCGCAGTGACCTCATTCCTTCAGTACATATTGCTTCTGGCCCTTCCCGTGTCCCTGTCAGCACCTTTCCACCTTCACGTCTTGTCATTTTCTTTCCAGACAGACAGTGGCCACACTGCTGCTCCTCCACCACGGTTCCACTCATCCCCACGCCCCGCCCAACTCTTCACTCCGTTTCATAACTACCACTAAAAAAAATGGCCCCTCGTTGTCCCCATCTCCCGTACACTGTCGGTTCAACTATCAGAGCTAGAAGTGCCAACCTCAGGAGTGCTTAAGAGTGACATATGGATGTCTGAGGTTGTTACAATGGCTTGAGGGTACTCCTGGCCATTTAGCAGATTGAGAAGTCCCATGCAGCAAATGCTTGACCCACCTGAAATGCCAATATAGCATCACGGAGAAGCAGTTTACATTACTTTTCGTGAGTGGGGAAGCTGAGGCTGAAAGGGATAGGACTTAAGCAACATCACTTAATCAGCCAGAGACAAAGCTACAACTAGAATGTAGGCTTCCGTCTTCTCCCAGCCAGGCTCCTGGACCGCTCGGGTGACTGCCCAAACCAGAAACTCTCATCAAAGTGTCAGCCTCTGGAAGGGAGAGAGCATATTGTAAAGAGGGCTTTCAACAGGCCAGGGCCACGCTGGAGGCAGAGTCCTGCCATGCTGCCAGGGTTAGAATCTGGGATTCCCAGACCACAGAGCCCTGGAAGAGAAGACCTTGCCTGCGTCATCCAGACCCTGGTGCCCCTGGAAGGCTGCACTGCACACCACTGGCATCGACCTTTGGTGGGGGCACCTGTGTTGCTATGGTAACAGGCACCCACCTTGCCGCCTCCATCCCCACAATTCTGGCCTGACCACCTGCCCTCAGACTCTCTGCCCGTCTTCCTCTGGCTCCCAGGGGGGACTCTTCCAGTCTTCCTTTCTTCTGTCTGAGGCTGTGCCTGAGGGTTCAGTGTCCTCATTAGCCAGGTCTCCCGAAGTGCTGGGAACATCTGTCTTCCAGCCTCCTGGTACTCAGTGTGTATAACCAGAACCTTATTCCCAGGCATGACTGGGTCCCCAGAGGGGAAGCCCCCCTCCCACCACTACATCCCACATCTCAGACCCTGCTTTCCCAGGTTTTGCCAGATTTGAGTTAATTTGATTCAGCCCACGTGTACTCAATGGCTCACTCCTGAGGCAGGATCTGTTGACTCCAACATGGCTTCTGTCTACTTGTCTGTCCCTAGGGAGCTTAAGTTCAGTAGCAAAGAAAAGAAAGATCAGTTCTAAAGAGATGAAGCCCATAGTGATGATGTCAGATGCTCTAGATTTTTCTTTTTCAAACTGTGTTGTTCTATAGCAGATTGTGAAGTAAATTTAGGGGGTCGTGACTAGCATTTGGGTATAAAATACATATAATTCATTAGAAAAGAATAGAAACTATTATAGTTGCGGTAAGATAAAATTTGCTTTGTGAAACTGGATTCAGTCATGTGACAGATATGTGCGTGCGCTGGACTATGATATGAAATGGATGTGCTGCTGTAGTTCAAGGGCAATACTTGAGTGTGAAGACCTATGTTTCAAGAAATGGGAAGACATAAAGGAGGTGTTTAGAGGGAAAAGGAAGAGATTAGTACCCTGGGTACTGGGGAAGCCTCCAGGAGGAGGTGGCATTAGAGCTGGGGGTTAAAAGAGAGATGGGAGTTTGTCAGTGAGTATTGGGTGAGAGTCTTTCAGGAGTGGTGTGTGCCAGGCCTGCTGGTGCGAATATCACCAGCCACGTGGAGAGGTAGAAAAGGGCCAGGCAAGTTCTGCTGGGGCTTGAGTGTCAAGAGCCTTGATTAGCACACCTGGAAAGTTGGACTTTATTCTCCAGAGCGGTAAAAAGCTGTTGATGGCCTTTATTGGGCTTCCCAGGTAGCTCAGTTCAGTTCAGCTCAGTCGTGCCCGACTCTGCGACCCCATGAATTGCAGCACGCCAGGCCTCCCTGTTCATCACCATCTCCTGGAGTTCACTCAGACTCACGTCCATCGAGTCCGTGATGCCATCCAGCCATCTCATCCTTGGTCATCCCCTTCTCCTCCTGCCCCCAGTCCCTCCCAGCATCAGAGTCTTTTCCAGTGAGTCAACTCTTCTCATGAGGTGGTCAAATTTCAAAAGCAGAGACATTACTTTGCCAACTAAGGTCCGTCTAGTCAAGGCTCTGGTTTTTCCTGTGGTCATGTATGGATGTGAGAGTTGGACTGTGAAGAAGGCTGAGTGCCGAAGAATTGATGCTTTTGAACTGTGGTGTTGGAGAAGACTCTTGAGAGTCCCTTGGACTGCAAGGAGATCCAACCAGTCCATTCTGAAGGAGATCAACCCTGGGATTTCTTTGGAAGGAATGATGCTAAAGCTGAAACTCCAGTACTGTAGCTCAGTGGTAAAGAATCTGCTTGCCAGTTCAGGAGATGTAGGAGATATGGGTTTGATCCCTGGGTTGGGAAGATCCCCTGGAGAAGGAAATGGCAACCCACTCCTGGAGAATCCCCATAGTCTGAGGAGCCTGGTGGGCTACAGTCCATGGGGTCTCAAAGAGTTGACATGACTGAGCATGCATGCAGCAGCAGCAGCAGATGGCTTTTATTTAGATGCCAACATGAAATGGGAGTAAAGGACAGAGGGTCAAGGGGGCAAGTGATGAGGCAGGGAGGCAAGAGAAGAGGCTGCTGTACCAGTCCAGGCAAGATGACCGGAGGGGAGGTGGGTGGGGGAGACAGGAGAGGGGTGGACTCCGGGGGATGGGGAAATAAAGGAGACAGAATTCCATAGAGCTTGGTACCCCAAGGGCATTGATGTAAAGGACCAGAAAGGTCTCAGATCTGCAGCCTTTCTAGCCTGACCCCTCCCATCCTCAAGCCCACCACAAGATGGGTGGTGGTCAAGATACCCAAGATACCGTACTTGGGAGATGAGTGTTCTCAGCTCAGGGGTAGGAATTGATGCCTCGAACTGTGGTCCTGGAGAAGATTCCTGAGAGTCCCTTGGACAGCAAGGATATTAAACCAGTCAATCTTAAGGGAAATCAACCCTGAATACTCGTTGGAAAGACTGATGCTAAAGCTGAAACTCCAGTATTTTGGTCATCTGATGTGAACAGCCGACTCATTGGAAAAGTCCCCAATGCTGGGAAAGATTGAGGGAAGAAGAAGAAGGCATCAGAGGATAAGATGACTGGAATGGCATCACTGATGCAATGGACATGAACTTGAGCAAACTTCAGGAGATGGTGAGGGACAGGGAGGCCTGGCAGGCTGCAGTCCACGGGGTCCCAGAGAATCAGACATGACTGGGCAACTGAACAGCAGCAGCATCCTCAGGGAGCCCCACGCTGATCTGAGACCCCGGACTCACGCACCTGAACAACTCAGGTCCAGGTCATATGCAAGAGCTTAAGTGTGGGGCTCAGGATGTCAGGACCGAGGAGCATGGAGGTATTGGGAGACTCAGGAGAAAGAGACTCTTTAGATGGAAGCAATCAAAAAGGCCTTCCTGGAGGAAGGAGCTTAGCACTGAACTTCTGGAAGGTTGGATAACATCTAAGAACACATCCATAGAAGATAAAAGTTTCTGGCTTTTGGACTCTAGCCAGAATCAGAGTCTGTCTCATCTCACCCAGGCCTGTTGAGAGGGACTCTGAACCCCTATCGGAAGGGACTGTTCATTNAGGAAATGGCAACCCACTCCTGGAGAATCCCCATAGTCTGAGGAGCCTGGTGGGCTACAGTCCATGGGGTCTCAAAGAGTTGACATGACTGAGCATGCATGCAGCAGCAGCAGCAGATGGCTTTTATTTAGATGCCAACATGAAATGGGAGTAAAGGACAGAGGGTCAAGGGGGCAAGTGATGAGGCAGGGAGGCAAGAGAGGAGGCTGCTGTACCAGTCCAGGCAAGATGACCGGAGGGGAGGGGGGTGGGGGAGACAGGAGAGGGGTGGACTCCGGGGGATGGGGAAATAAAGGAGACAGAATTCCATAGAGCTTGGTACCCCAAGGGCATTGATGTAAAGGACCAGAAAGGTCTCAGATCTGCAGCCTTTCTAGCCTGACCCCTCCCATCCTCAAGCCCACCACAAGATGGGTGGTGGTCAAGATACCCAAGATACCGTACTTGGGAGATGAGTGTTCTCAGCTCAGGGGTAGGAATTGATGCCTCGAACTGTGGTCCTGGAGAAGATTCCTGAGAGTCCCTTGGACAGCAAGGATATTAAACCAGTCAATCTTAAGGGAAATCAACCCTGAATACTCGTTGGAAAGACTGATGCTAAAGCTGAAACTCCAGTATTTTGGTCATCTGATGTGAACAGCCGACTCATTGGAAAAGTCCCCAATGCTGGGAAAGATTGAGGGAAGAAGAAGAAGGCATCAGAGGATAAGATGACTGGAATGGCATCACTGATGCAATGGACATGAACTTGAGCAAACTTCAGGAGATGGTGAGGGACAGGGAGGCCTGGCAGGCTGCAGTCCACGGGGTCCCAGAGAATCAGACATGACTGGGCAACTGAACAGCAGCAGCATCCTCAGGGAGCCCCACGCTGATCTGAGACCCTGGACTCACGCACCTGAACAACTCAGGTCCAGGTCATATGCAAGAGCTTAAGTGTGGGGCTCAGGATGTCAGGACCGAGGAGCATGGAGGTATTGGGAGACTCAGGAGAAAGAGACTCTTTAGATGGAAGCAATCAAAAAGGCCTTCCTGGAGGAAGGAGCTTAGCACTGAACTTCTGGAAGGTTGGATAACATCTAAGAACACATCCATAGAAGATAAAAGTTTCTGGCTTTTGGACTCTAGCCAGAATCAGAGTCTTTCTCATCTCACCCAGGCCTGTTGAGAGGGACTCTGAACCCCTATAGGAAGGGACTGTTCATTTAATAAAAGCACCCACCCTCCCAAAATGCCTTTACGTTGGCTTCACCCTTTACTCTTCCTTAGTTCAGTGACATCACTGAGCCTGTGCATCGCATTCTCTTCTCATACAACTTCTCTGTGTATAACAAACCTGTAGGGGGAGAGACCCCACTGGGGCTGGGCGCCACGGTGAGGGGCAAGGAGCTGGTGTCCTTGCCCTGGGTCAGAGTCGGTGTCAGACCAACACTGGCCTAACTGACTCACACCCCGGCCGGGGACCTCGCTGACAGGTCCGGTGAGCCAGTAACAACCCCAAATTTGAAAAACCTATGAGCTCAAATTAAAAAACAATTAGGCTAATAGAGTCTCCGCCATTGTTTCTGCTCTCCAGCAAGTATGCCTTCATAATTTCATTGCTTTTAACTCACTGTTAGCTCAGCGGAAGTGGATTTTTAAAGTAACTTAATTATTTCAGAATTCATTGCTTCCAAAAACAATCTAAGGTTCCCCCCTCCAGCTCTGTGACTCTGTGCTCTGTGAACCATTTATTTTCATTAGCTTTGTATTGTGATTCAAACGTAAGCGCAAAAGAAAAATCCACAGACAACTGCCCATTAGCCAGAGAGCAGAACCCTGGTATAAATTACTGCTAAACAATGTGTGGTTTAGTTTCTGAGTAAGCGGGGGAGGTAAGGTACAGAAAACAGCAAAATGCCAGGCAGAGGCCGCAGAGGGCTTGGGAGCTATCAGATACGAAAGGTTCCTCCTGGCTGGAGAGGACAGTGGGTTACCCGGAGAGGGTGGCTTGGGAGCTGGATCTTGACAGTCAAGCTAGGATTTAGAGAAAATAGGAGCACTCTTTGAACTGTGTACGTCCCCCTTCAATAAACCCCTCCCTTCTCTGTATCAGACACAGATGTTCTGAAATGTCTTTTTTGCACATCACACTCCAACTTGAACACAGAGGCGAGTTCTCAAGCATTTAGAGATCACGTGGTGGCCTCCCAGACAGCTGCAGGTCAGGGTCAGCCACACAGTCTGGTTGCCCCACAGTGCCATCGTTCCTGTCACTGCCCAGTGGCTTAGCGGCTAGGAACAGAAGCCCTGACCCGGACCTTCTGGGCTGGAATCTTCTTATCTCTGTCTCCTTGGCAAGCTGCTCGATTGCCTTGTGCCTCACTTTTCTCATCTGTAAAATGGGTTAATCTTAGTACTTCCTCCTGCCTCACTTTTCTCATCTGTAAAATGGGTTAATCTTAGCACTTCCTCCATCGGGTTGCTGTGAGGATTGAATGGGCAAGTGTAAATGAAGCAGTTAGAAGAAGAGCTGGCCCGGGGCAGACACCTGCTACGTAGTGACTGGGCTGCACATGGAAGCTCTGGTGGGGAAAGTATGGATCTCGGGAACATAAAATGACTGTGATGAGTTTGGAAAGTCCTCATCGTGGTAGAAGTAGTGAATCTTCAGCCACACCCCAGGGCTCATGTGGCGTTCAATCTTTTTTTTTTTTTTTTATGTTTATTTACTGTGCTGGCTCTTCGTTGCAGCACACAGGGTCTTCAGTCTCCACTGAAGCATGTGGGATCTCTAGCAGTGCCATGCAGAATTTTTAGCTGTGGTGTGCAAATTCTTAGTTTCAGCATGTGGGCTCCAGTTCCCCGACCAGAATCAAACCTGGGCCCATTGCACTGGGAGCGTGGAGGCTTAGTCCTTGGACCACCAGGGAAGGCCCTGGGGTTCAGTTTTGAGCAAAATTAAAGGAAATGTACAAATTGCTAGTCAAAGATTGTATCAGAAATGGGTTTTAACCATGCCTTTTAGCTACCCTGAGTGGTAAGCCTTCTATGCACTTTTCACATTAATGACTGTCACGTGAATGTCAGACGTGTTGTGTCTGCAGGTCTAGAGAGACTGAAACGTAGGGACCTTAACCTGTGGGTACCAGGGAGCCAGAGAGAGTTCTTGAGGAGAGAAGTGACCCCCACCCCTGCTTGGTGCTTGGCATCTTTTGCAGGGAATGCCTACCGAGAGTGCTTGGAGAATGGGACATGGGCCTCGCGGATCAACTACTCACAGTGTGAACCCATTTTGGATGATAAGGTGAGTGTCCCCACCTGCCCCACCCTCGGTCCTTGTATAAGTAGTAGGACTCAGACTGAGCACGGAGGGTTCCAGCGGGGGCAGAACCAGCCCTTGTGCAACCACCCACCCTTCGGCACCTCCTGTCCCTGCCCTGTGGCCTGTCCTGTGCTCAGCGACACTGAGGTGCGGTAGGGAAGGGGACACGGGCCCCCCTTCGGGAGAGCTCGGCGGTGAGGGACATAAGCAAGGCAGCACGCCACGCGAGTGTGACCAGCGTCCCCGCGTCTGACAGGCTGTGTGACCCCCCGCCCCGGGCCTGTTTCCCTGTCTGGCATTCCGACTCTGCGACTCCATGTGGAGACAGGCGCAGTGCTCAGAGGGCTAGTCCCTGCAGGAAGCTGGGTCCCCTTCAGACTTCACCCCTCCCCTTGCTCTGGACCTGGATTCCATACTGTCTGTGGTGCCAGCCTCCTCCCCTCTGAAGCTGCTTCTCACTCCTGACTCCAAACGATACATCCCACGTCCATCTTCCTCCTCATTCACCCACTACAGCCCCCAGTGAGGCTGTAACTTTTCCCCAAAAGAAGTCCAAGCTCAGAGAAAAAACATTTGTCTGCCCTGAGAAAATGATTCTACAAAATGTGAGCCAAAAGAGGTCTATAGTGAGGACGGTCATAAAGGAGGGAAAGTGGTCCCCTCCAGCCCTCCGCCTTCACACCTCAAGCACTGTGAGATGGAGACTGGTAAACGAAAGTGAGCGTAGGGTGTCGGGACAGCCTGCCCTGACAGGAAGGACTATCTTAATCATTGCCTCTGTTTAGAATTGCCAGCGAGTGGTGATAAAGCAGACTGACTTTTATTTGGCCTTGATACTGTTCTTAAAATCTCTACAGACAAGACACCCCCTCACAGCTGTACCCAGAGCAGAGCGGTCCCAAGGGACCCCCAGACCTGCCATACATAGTTCACGGATTCAGAGATGGGAGGGTGGGCTGGCTTCATTACACAGATGTCAAAACCAAGTCCCGGAGGTGGAGGTCAGTGCACTCTGAGGCACATCCCACTAGGGTGTGAGCTGAGACAAAACACAGGTGTAGCTACTTCCATTCTAGAATTAAAAATAAAATAGAAGGGATGGGGTGGGGAGGGAGGTGGGAGTGGGCTTCAGGATGGAGGGACACATGTATACCCGTGGCTGATTCATGTCTATATATGGCAAAAAACACCACAACATTGTAAAGTAATTAGCCTCCAATTAAAATAAATTAATTACAAAAATAAAATAAAAGAGTCTACATCCCCGCAACTCTGGCTTAGCTCAGGATACATTGTGTTCAGATCTGCCCCAAAGTGCATGTCGGGACTCCTGACCACAGCCGTTTATACCAAGAGCCACGCAGGGCCGACAGGAGAGAGCTGTGGGAGCCAGGTGTGCTGGTGACACTTGGAGCCTCTTCTGCCCCCGAGGTCAGGACACACTGGGTGGCCATCGCTAGAGCAGCCGCGTGCCCCAGGCCCCAAGCTGTCTGTGTGTCTGTCTGTCTGTCCAGCAGAGGAAGTATGACCTGCACTACCGAATCGCACTCGTCGTCAACTACCTGGGCCACTGCGTGTCCGTGGCAGCCCTCGTGGGTGCCTTCCTGCTTTTCCTGGCCCTGCGGTGAGCCCACCCCACCCCTGCTTTTTCTCCGCCCTCCCCACCGTGGCATCCCCTTCACCCATCCCAGACATGCTTATCTCCACTCCGGCGACCCTGGGGCCAGTGGACAAAAGGGGCTTGGGGAGGGACCAGAGCACTGACTGCTAGCAGGCATGCAGAATGCCAAAGGGCTGCTGGCCCTGGAAGACTGCCTGGCCTTCATCCCAGGCTAAGTCTCTCCCTCACCTCGGGTCAGAGGGAGGGGCACAGGCCCAGCTGACCCCTGTCCCCTGCCGCAGCTGAGCTCTGAGCCCAGGTGCAGCCTGTTCTGGCTGACAGCTGTCCCGGGTCTTGCACAGGAGCATTCGCTGTCTGCGGAACGTGATTCACTGGAATCTCATCACCACCTTTATCCTGCGGAATGTCATGTGGTTCCTGCTGCAGCTCATCGACCACAAAGTGCACGAGAGCAATGAGGTTGTGGGTGGAGGCTTGGGGATGGGCTGGGGGCCCTGGGGGCTCGCACCTCTCTCACCCCATCTTCACATGCGGACCTGAACCTGAGCTCACCTCTACCACATCATTGTCCCTCCAGAGCCGGGGGTGGGGGAATGGGGCTCCAGATGGGGTCTTGAGAGCAGCTCATACCAGACGCCAGACTTTGGTTTATCCTGTTCCACTCCCCGTCTTGTGCATTCAGCACCTCCCGAAGGTCGCTGAGAGGAAAAGGGGCTGAAATTAACCTCTATTGAGCTTTAGCTCACTTGATTCCAATCAGAGAGTTGCAGGAATTTTCCTACATGGAATTTTCCAGACATGGAAACCGAGGCTCAGAGAGGT
>SJYX01018324.1:254437-267441 GCA_006410675.1 Oreotragus oreotragus | reverse complement strand
GGGACAAATCCCCAGGAAAGATGGCCAGGTAGGGTCCATTGAGAAGAGGTCTGGCCTGAAGCCAGACCTGGCTGTGGCACACGGTGGCTCTGGGCAGGCTTGTCCTCTGAGGAAGTGGTAGTAACCCTGCTCAGAGGGACAAGGACAAATTCCTCTCGACTGAGGAGTCACGTGACAACGGCATTCATTTTGTGGTGCCTGCCTTTGCCACCTCCGTCTCCTGGAACCAGCCTGCATTATCTTTTTCTCTACAATGCAGTGAGGTTCAGAGAGGTATGGCCACTTGCTAGAAGCCCCAGCATTAGTGAGTCTCCCTCCAGAGACAGCTGCTGCTGCTGCTAAGTCACTTCAGTCGTGTCCCCATAGACAGCAGCCTATGAGGCTGCCCCTACGAGGCTCTCCCTCCTGGGATTCTCCAGGCAAGAACATTGGAGTGGGTTGCCGTTTCCTTCTCCAATCCAGAAACAGCTGCTATCATGCTAAGCCCAGAATTTCCTAAACCCAGGAATCTGGGAGGATCACCTCCAGAGCTGTGGCTCACCTTCACAGACCCTGTACTGTTTCAATAGCAGTTTTCTTTTAATTGACTCACTATTTTTTTTCTGCATGAAATTTCACAGTCCGTCCCTAAATGAAAACCAGGCTGATTTGCTGTAAACTGAAGGTGATCCTCGAAAAAATAGGCTTCCCAGGTGGCTCAGTGGTAAAGAATCCACCTGCTAAGGCAGGAAACATGGGTTCAGTCAATCCCTGGGTCAGGAAGATCCCCCAGAGGAGGAAATGACAACCTACTCCAGTATCCTTGCTGGCAAAATCCCATGCAGAAAGGAACCTGGCAGGCTACAGTCTATGGGGGCGCAGAGAGTCGTACATTACTGGGCTACTGAGCCCAACACACGTGCTGGAGAAAATGACAGTGATACACAGCAGTGCTGCTCAGTTCTAGCCTCTCCCTGCAGAAAGCTCAGAGCCAGCCTCCCACTTTCTTTTATGAAAAAGGAGATTAGAAATCGCCAGGGAGAAGTCAGACACCCTGGTTCCAGGGGAGCATGGCCCCTTAATCTGAAAAACTGAAGGAGAAATGATGAAGGAAGAAGTTTCCCCGAATGAGATTCGAGAGTGTTTAATTCCGTGTCCATGACCTAACGCAAATGACTCCCCTCTGTCAGCACCTGAGCTGTGCACTGGGGGGCCTTGGCTCCAGGCCCCTGCTGACTACCGCCTGCCCGTGCAGGTCTGGTGCCGCTGCATCACCACCATCTTCAACTACTTCGTGGTGACCAACTTCTTCTGGATGTTCGTGGAGGGCTGCTACCTGCACACGGCCATTGTCATGACCTACTCCACCGAGCGCCTGCGCAAGTGGCTCTTCCTCGTCATTGGATGGTGTGAGGGTCCCGGGGCGCCTGCAGGGTCCAGTGGGGAGAGGATTCTGCTGACAGGGTCACCGCCTTTCATCTTGGATCCAAGGACGGGACCACGTTGCTGTCTCCCATCCTCAGGACAGTCTGAGGGGGCAGGCGCTCTCCTCTGTGTAGACGAAGGAGAAGCAAATAGTCCCTCCAAGAGGACAGTCCACAAATGGTCCTCCTCTTCTTGCTTGGAATGGCCAATCCAAGGACCTTTGTCTCCCACCTCAAAAGAGAAGCTGGCCAGCTCCACTTCTCTATCAAAAAATCTCAGAATATCACACTGTCCCCTCATCTCTCTGACCTGCTTGGAGGGGATAGCTGAGAGTGGGGGAAGGGTGGGGCAGGGGTCTAGGAACAGGGCCCCCCAGGGTCCTAGATGGCCTGCAGTTGAATGATTAGAAACAATGTCCTAGCCCTGTGTAGTCCCCCAACTCTGCTCTACAAGAGGGTGTCCTGACCATCTCTCTGTCCACTGCAGCTGTATCTGTCCTTCTTTCAGGCGTCCCCTGCCCCATCGTCATTGCCTGGGCAGAACAGGGCCCCCCAGGGCCCTAGATGGCCTGCAGTTGAATGATTAGAAACAATGTCCTAGCCCTGTGTAGTCCCCCAACTCTGCTCTACAAGAGGGTGTCCTGACCATCTCTCTGTCCACTGCAGCTGTATCTGTCCTTCTTTCAGGCGTCCCCTGCCCCATCGTCATTGCCTGGGCCATTGGCAAGCTCTACTACGAGAATGAACAGTAAGTAGGACTGGCCAGCCGTGAGCAGGTAGGAAGTGCAGCCATGCCAGGACAGATTCACTTTTTCATTGTTTTAAAATTGAAAAACTTTCCCCGGCATCCAGAGGTACTCGTGTGATAGGTGTCAAGTCAACTTTGTGGAACTGAGTTAGGAATCATGGTTCCTTTAGGCGTCCAGTGTGTGACCCCCTTGGCCTTTGGTAAGCCCTCCTCCTGGAGTTGGGTGTGGCGAGCCTGGCCTGGGCCATATGGAGGAGGTCAAGGACTCCCAGGTTTCAGGCCAGAGCACATCCAAGATTGTGGCATTGAGCCACTCACAGATGCCCCAGGTCAGGCCAATGGATACTGTTTCACTCTGCATCCCAGTCTCTGCCTGGGGTGCAGTGTTCCACACCAGGGCCCTCTGCACTGGAGACTTTGAAATAGCCTCAGCACAGATGGCGGCAACAGGTCAGCCAAGGAATGGTGGGGAAGTTGGGAGCCACCAGCTGAGAGAAGAGAGGACAAGGAACGTCAGTCTCTATGTTCAGCTCTTCTAGCAGTCTCCAAGGCTGGAGAGAACAGATGAGATTTAGGGGCGGGGACAGGAATGGGTAGGTTCCAGGCTCCTAGCAATAAAAGCTGCCCAAGAGTGAGAGGGCTGCCTTGAGAGGTAGTGAGCTTCCCGTCGTGGGGACATTTAAGCACAGAAAAAAATCCCTGTGCTAGGAAGGCAGCAGTGAGCGCACGCACCTAGGCAGTGTGCACTGGTGGCTCCAGGGTGTGGAAGACAGAACTTCCTGAAGTCTGCGGGGCCCTTTCTGAGGTCCACTAAGAGTTGCTGACAGCCGAACTGGGTCCTGATGCTTCTCCAGACCCTGAAGCTTCTCCACTCCTGGTATCCCCAGAGAATAACCAACCAGCATAGAAGCAGCCTTCCTCCCCTGAGTGAATGAGGCTGGGGATCCACTGGGAGAAGGCTCCCGCATCCACACCTGTGGCTTTGTGTGGCTAAGTGCCTGGCCCAGGAGCGGCGTGTTCCAAGCAATGCGGGAACAGATGGTACAGGCAGCTGGGCTTTGGGCCAGCAAGGGGGAACCCAGCTCTGCATTCATGAGTCTCTTGTGGGTCTAGCCCTGGGCCCAGCAGTCTGGGATGGGGTTGGGGGGAGTGAGGGGAAGGAGACCCAGACCCTCCCTCAGTCTACCTGAGGAGACCAGACCCTCCAAGTAGGACAAAATGCAGCTCAGGAGTGAGCCAAGGAGGTCAGTGGGTCTGGAGCTGTCCATCCAGGCTTTAGGGGGAGGAGCAGCCATGGAGATGGGATCTCAGAAAGGATCAAGCCAGAGGACCCTGGCTCCAAGGCTGCAGCGGTCCCAGGCTCTGGTTCAGCAGGCCACTTACAGCCACCCCATCTTTGCAGGTGCTGGTTTGGCAAGGAGCCCGGAGACCTGGTAGACTACATCTACCAGGGCCCCATCATCCTCGTGCTCCTGGTAGGTCCTCAGTGGGAACTGGGACGGGGCTGGGCACCCGGAGGACTGCAGAGGACCCACCACAGAGATGCTGGGGAAGGACGTGGCCTAGAGCAGCCCCTCCCCCCACTCCCCCCAACTCTGTACACAGTACCACACTGCTTGGCACTCCGTTCTCTCTTTTCAACACTCTGATGCAGCCCCCTTCCCCTCTCTGGCCCTTGGGTTCTTTCTCTGGGCAGAGAATGGGTCTGACTGGCAGATTTCTAGTGCCTCTGACATCTGACATCCCCTTGCCAGGTTCAGTGTCGAGACAGCCAGGCCGGGGGAGAAGCGGCAACTGGTGACAAGAGAAGGGTCTGCAGGATTCGATTCAGCCCAGACCTACCTCTCCCTCCACCTGCATAGACCTCCTCCAGGGCTCAGCCCACCGCCCCCAGGCTGGAGCAGTGGGACCGAAAGAAGCAGAGCATAATGAGCAATTGTTCCTTACCCAGCTCCCCGCCCTTTGCCAAAAGTATTCACATCTAAGATATAATTGCCGCCATGTCTCTAAACCACAGCGAGCTTTAATTAAGGTAGAGTTTAAGTAGAGGCTGCATTCTGCAAAAAAATGAACCCATTATATATCATACATTAAAAAAAAAAGAAACATACAAAAGAGCCCCATAAGAAATTGGCATTTACGTAAGACTTATTTCAGGCTTGGTAATTTCAGGCTCCTGTATGTACCAGCTTCCTTAAAGGGCCGCTGGCTCCCTATGGGAAGCTTGAGAGGGAACGGCCATGCCCCTCTCGCACACAGCAGGTGCCTAATGGGGGTTTCTTTGGTCTACCTTAGAGACAATGACTGTTTATCTTTTTTTATCTCCTTCCTCTCCACCCTTTTGTAACTTCCTCCAGGATTCATTTGACCCCTTCTTTGGCGTGTCCTTGATATATATGACTAAGAAGGTTTTTTACCCACTGCCTGAAACTCTACCATCAGGGCTCCATTCATTTTAGAAATGGAAGCTGTTCGTTGTTAGCAGTCAGGTGGGGGGATCATTGTCCTTGGATTCCCAGCTGCAATGAGTCATTGATCCCCACCCCCTCCACAGTGTGAATGGAAACCCCATGAGACCCATCCCTTCCCCACCAGCAGCTGAGAGCTCATTCTGGAGGGAGAAGGCTTCTGATGAGCCTGAGAACCAGCCAAGGAAGGCTGACCTGGGTGGGGTGCAAGCCCCCTCTGCAAAAATGCTGGACAGCAGTGAGGAAATGCACAGAGAAGGGGGACAGGCTTGGAAGGCCCAATGTGTGTGTGTGTGTGTGTGTGTGTGTGTGTGTGTGTGTTAGTCACTCAGTCACGTCAGACTCTTTGCCACCCCATGGACTGTGGCCTGCCAGGCTCCTCTGCCTGTGGAATTCTTCAAGCAAGAACACTGGGATGGGCTGCTGCGCCCCTCTCCAGAGGAACCTTCCTGACCCAGGGAAAGAACCCGGGTCTCCTGTGTTAGCAGGCAGGTTCTTTACCTTTTGAGCTACGAGGGAAGCCAGGAAGGCCCAATGCAAGACCCGATTCCCGCCTCCTGTCCATGCCCGCTTCTTTGGTTCCACCCTCACCACCCGTGGACCCAGCCCATACTCTGCTATGTGCATGGACAGGGCTTCCAGGTTCTACGTCCAACCCTTCCAGAAGCTCTATCTTCATTCCTGGTCCTCACATCCTTGAAGCCTGGAGGTAGGGATAATGCTCCCATTTCACAGATGAAATGAGAGATGAAATGACTATTCAGGATTACCATGCATAGCTAGCTGAGCTGAGACCTAAGGGGTGGGTCACCCACCACGTCTCGTTGTCCTTTCCACTGGATGCGAGCGAGCTCGGTGCCCCCGCTGCTGCTCTCCCCTGGCAGTTCACAACTGTCTGAGAGATCTGTGCTCGTTTCTGGGTCCTGGGAAGTGAGTTGGCTTGGTGGGGTTTGCAAGAGGCTGTTGTCACTGTAGTCTGTGTGGGAAAAGCACAAGCTCAGTGCTCTCCGTGAGTATTGAACGTGACCTTCCCAGACAGGCTCGGTGGCAATCCCTGCTAGACCGGCAAGGAAGCAGAAGCTCAGAAAGGTTAATTAAGCCATTTGCCCCCATGCAGATTCTAGTTGGAATAGCTGAAATTAGAGCCAGGTGTGTTCCTGTGGGAGGTGGTCCCTGGAAGTAGGATGAGAGTGAAAGCAGAAGGAAAGGAAGGAAACCAACAGAGGTGAAGTGATGAGCAGGCTTCCCCGGGGCAACAAGCGGAAGAGTCTCCGAACTGACCCTTGGTTGTGAAGCCAGGTTACTTAACCACACGCTTCATGTCCCGTCAGTGGAGGATGCCCTGGGGGTCTGGAATCCCCACATTTCCAGGCCCCTCTCTGTTTTCTGGCTGAGCTAGCTCCCCTGGCACCAGAGCAAGCCCCAACCTGGAAACTGCCCTCTGCAGCTATAGGTGATGGTGGATGGCACGTGAGGTCTGTCTGGTGAAAGACTCAGCTCTGTTCCATGGATGGTGTCTTCCCCAGCAGCATCCAGCTTCCCCTGTCCCAAATGCAGGTTCCAGGGCCCTCATCTGGCACTGGAAATCTCTGGGGTAGGTCCAGGATCGGTATTTGGAATAAGCACCTTTGATGTGCACACTCTAGTTGAAGAACTGTGGTGTGTCCAGCGGCCTTGTGGTCAGGGATGTGAGTCGTTTGGGCTTTCTCCAAGGCTCATACAGGGCCCTGCATGTAGTTAGACTCAGGACCTGGGCCTCTGAGATGCTATAGATCTGCACATGCGCAGATAGGGAAGGCTTGGGAAGTGGTGGGGAGGGCAGCGTCAGCACCTCCCTGGGGAAGGGAGGAAGGTGCCTGCGGTTAAACGAGGTGAAGATGTTGTAAATGGGGAGGCTGGGAGCCAAGCTCAAAAGGAAAGAGTGACTTTGAGGCTGCACAGGCCAGGCTGAGATGGGGTGGGAACAGTGTCACCAACTCCTGCCTGGCATGAGGAGAGGGGATAAGGCCTTGTCTCCCAGACCCTCCACACCAGCCCCTGTCCTGCTCTTGCCTCAGAGAAGGGGCCATGTAACTCAAAGGTGCTCAGCAACGGCTTATTGGATAGATGGGTGGGTGGGTAGGTGGTTAGTGAATCTGTGTATGTTATCTGTCGAGTGAGAGGGTAGATAAATTGATGAATAGAATGTTGAATAGATATTTAGATGGATGGATGGGTAGTTGGATGGATGGGTAGATGAATGTCACACTTTAAATAAGTGGGTAGGTGGGTAGAGAAGTTAATAAATGGGTGATCAAGTAATATTTGGATGGATGGATTAAAGGAATGATGGATAAAAGCGAGTGGATAATCGAATTGTATTGGTTAAAGGGTTTATGGACGAATATTGAATAAGGTTTAAAATACAGGGAAATATGGAAGAAATGAGAATATATTTTGATTCCAGTAAGCTCTATTCTCAGAGAAGTTAGGAAGAATCAGAAAAGGTCAAGTGTTTTGTATCACTTGTATGAGAAAATTAGGATCTACCTGTGTGTCAAAGTGACCTCATGATCCAGGAGAATATACCAGAAACCCAGGAGCTAGAGCTTAGATGAGCCTCAAGAGGAAGCAAGATGCATTAGGCCATGGCAATCCAGGCTGAAAGCTTCCACCACCCCTCACCCTGGGTTCACCGGGCCGTGCCACTTCAGTTCAAGAGCAGCAGGCTGTGACTGAGAAAGGACCCCCACCCCCACCCCAGGCCCCTGGAGCATCCTCAAGCTTAGGGGTGATCCAGAGGCCACAGGGACGTCTGTGTCCCCAAACTCCCTGTCTGGGGTCCAGAACTTAGGAGACTTCAGAAATGACAGAGTCTCAGGCCTGGGACAGGAGGGGTATGTGTGTGTGTGCACACATACTCAGGCGTGTGTACACACATGACCCAGCAGACACCCCTGGGCTAATATGTATGTCCCGCTTTCCTGGGAGAGATTCCTGGGGTGTCAGGCCTACAGTGCTCACTTTCTTGTCTACTTGTACTTGGAGACGGATGAAGAGAGACATAGGCATGTCCGTGTCCCCAGATCCACACTCACACGTGAGCACACTCCCAGGCAAACATCCCAGCACAGGGCACAGACCCACGTGGAACATTGAGAGCACACAGACACACAGACAAGCCGATACTTGCACGCCCACAGAGACCACACACAGCCTGAAGCTGCCCCGGGAGGCCACATGGGCAGGTCCTGGGGAGAGGCTGGGTGTAGCAGGCTCCGATGCTAAGGGAAGGCTCAGAATGAAGATAAATGAGGCCCTTCTAGGAGCCTCGGAGTTAGCCCAGGAGCCTGTTCATCCCCATGGCCTCAGAGGTGTCTGTGAATATTTTAGCGTTTTCCTCTAAAAAATGAATGGTGAGAGATTAATCAGTCCTCCCAGCAACTGAGTTATTAATTGCTCCATCTGGCTGGATCTGCTCCACCAGGGCAGGGCCATCCTCTGTCCAAAGGACCTCGAGGAGCCCCTCAGTTGACACGTGGGGGCCCTGCAGCAGGGGAGTGTGGGCGGAGGGCCAAGCAGGGCCCTGGGTTCCTTTGGCATCCCTGGGGAGGGCATGGATTTGGGGACTCTGAGGAGTTGTGCCTTAGGAAGGAGTGAACTTTGTTCACTCCCTCCAAGTCTTTGTTTCCTCCCTCGGGCTGGGGGTGGAGAAGCAGGCTTTGGAACCCTCAGGTGACAGGGGGTTGAGCAAATGGGGTCCCTGCCTGTCCTTAGAAGGGAAGAGAGAGGCCTTGGGACGCCACGCAGGTGCTGGGGTAACAGGTGGGACGGGAGTGTGCCTGGGACATGAATTTTCAGGGGGCTGCAGGGGAGAAGGCTGTCTCAGCTCTTCCCCCCGTCATAGCTCTTCCTTTTTCCCTCCCTGCCTTTCTCCCTCCAGATCAACTTTATATTTCTGTTCAACATTGTCAGGATCTTAATGACAAAGTTACGAGCATCCACCACATCAGAGACAATCCAGTACAGGTAAGTGATGGGTGCCTCGACCCTCAGCAGGGAAGGAATGAGGAGGCCATCTGGGCCATCCCCCTGCCTCTGGGCAGGACCCTCTGAGTTTCACCTGGGGGCCTCACCCAGGCTCCCAGAAGAAACACCAGCCAGTGAGGATCCACCTGCAGTTTGGCCCAGATGGGTCTTGTCACCTTTTCCCCCTCCACCCCCCAGGAAGGCGGTGAAGGCCACCCTGGTTCTCCTGCCCCTTCTGGGCATCACCTACATGCTCTTCTTTGTCAACCCTGGGGAGGACGAGCTGTCGCAGATCGTGTTCATCTATTTCAACTCCTTCCTGCAGTCATTTCAGGTGGGTCGCGTGGTGGGATGGGGCTGCAATGAGCTTCCCTGACCTGGCGTGCTCAGGCACCCCTGCCCTCATAGAGCACTTCAATGGGGCTGGCACCCGCGGGGTTCGCTTCATACACACTGAAGTACAAGTGTGTGCACACCCAGGGTTAGGTGGGCCCGCCCCCGACTGGATCAGGGTCGCCCTCGCTTGTGCCTACTGCAGGCCCCAGCCCCTGCTCCGAGGCCATGGCTCACAGTGAACCCCAGTAAACCTGCTCCATGATGGGGTGCCCACCCGGCTTTGAGCCCTGAGCCCTGATTCAGAGTGTCCCCGGCCGCCCCACCCCTGCCCCCCGCCCAGGCAGAGCGGCCCCGCGGCAGGCCACTGACCTCTCCCTCCTCCTTCCCAGGGTTTCTTCAACCTGCTCCATGATGGGGTGCCTACCCCGCTCTGAGCCCTGAGCCCTGAGTCAGAGTGTCCCCAGCCGCCCCACCCCTGCCCCCCTGCCCAGGCAGAGCGGCCCCTGCGGCAGGCCACTGACCTCTCCCTCCTGCTTCCCACCCGGCTCTGAGCCCTGAGTCAGAGTGTCCCCGGCCGCCCCACCCCTGCCCCCCGCCCAGGCAGAACGGCCCCGCGGCAGGCCACTGACCTCTCCCTCCTCCTTCCCAGGGTTTCTTCGTGTCTATCTTCTACTGCTTCTTCAATGGCGAGGTATGACACCCGTCCCAGGGAGGCCTGGGCTCTGAGGTCCTCAGACCCCACTCCAGGGTAATTTGCAAGGAGTCCCTGACTCTGGAAAAGGGAGGGCCAGAGAAACCACTCAACTTTGGGGAGACAGGACTCCAACGAGTTTAGAAGGTCAACTCTGCAGGCAGAAACAATGCACCAGCTCTCCACAATGCACCTGGAAAGCTGGGTGNTGAGAAAAACTGGTCAACATCCTGAAAGATCCAGAGCATTTTTCTCTCAAGGACCAAACACTGAGTGGGCACATTGTTAGACTATAGGTAAAGAGAATAAGAAAGGAACAGTGAGACGCATAAAATGATTGGTTTAAATAAAGTGCCAAAACATCTCAGTGTATCCACAGATGAAGGTACAGTCTTGAACATATCCATCTTCAAGATGTTTACTCCTGAGTCGCAAAAGTGGGCAGAAAGGATATGGGCTCTTTCAAAGGCTTCTCAGCTATGAGTGGGACTTTGGTGGCCCTCGCATGGCAAGACAGGTCGTAACAGGAACGGTCAGCACAACCCACAATCTCGATCCAGCCCTAAGAAGACATAATGAACATCTGTAACTCACACAAGGCTCATTCACAAATGCATGCAGATTATACATACTCATGAAGAATTCAATTACAGAATGTCCACTCAACTTTTACAAATGTTTGAAATGGGTACAGTTTTATACATCAAGCAGTAGCAATCTTATAAAATATAATCCACACATGTACCCAAAGTAGTCTTTTTATTTTCTGGACAGAATTATTTTGCCATATTGTGAATGTCGGTAAACTAGTATTTGCTGGGATTTAGCGATGAAAGTAAAAATGTGAACCCAGACAAAACTCGTAGATCTCTACCAAATCTTTGACCAGAAGTCAAAATGAAGCTGGTAGAAACCACTAGCACGACACTCTGTTCCATAAAATGCTTTAGCACTGATGGATTTTGGCATCCACAAGGGGTCACCGATGCAATGGACATGAACTTGGGCAAACTTTGGGAGACGGTGAGGGACAAGGAGGCCTGGCATGCTGCAGTCCATGGGACCGCAGAGTTGGACACGACTGGGAGACCAATCAACAAGAGCAGCAACAACAAGGGGTCTTAGAACCAACGCCCCATGGATTCCAAAGGCGACTGTAATGGTTCCCTCCTGCCCATACAATTGTGTTGGTAAAACCTGGGCTCAATCAAAGAAGTTTCCACCCACAAAGTCATTACTCTCTGTGCACTTTGAAGAACTGCCAAGAGAAGGCATGGCTAGTTTAGAAGAGCTCTACACTAGCAGGAAAACCACAGTGCTGGCCAGAAGTCGACCTCCCGAATTCCACAGGACACACACAACAGCACACGCCCAGATACTTCCTCTTGCCGCTCACGTGGAGGACCCAGGGGTCAACCAAGCTCCCTCTTGTGAGTCAGCACAGAACATATGCACCCACAAATCTAAACATAGTGCTCACCTCAAAAAAAGTTTGTGGAGAAGGAAAACAACTTTCATTATCTTTTAAAAGCATGGAAGACAGTCAAGAGGAGAAAGAGTTTTACCAGTCTTTACCAGGGAAAACAAGAGTCAAGGGTGAGTGACCCAATTAGCCCCTTGAAAATCTCTTGTGGGTTCAGAGACAGGTGATGAAAAATAAGGTCAATAATAGCTGCAGGCAGGAAGGCAGGGATTCACCGAAGGGATTGGTAAACTGGGAGGAGGAGACACTACGACAGGCATCATGGCATTACAGCAGAAGAGCAGCAGAAAGAAGGACACGCTATTAGGATGCTGGGGCGGTGGCCACTCTGAACGCAAGTGACAAAGGTACGAAAGTAACACATGTGGGCGGAAATCCACTGGGAGTTAAGTCATATCACAGCATGCCCTGCACCTACAGTCTAGCTTGTAACTCGTCACTGGAAGATATTTATGAGAAATTATAAGGAAAATAATACAGCATGTATACATTTGTCTGAATCATTAAAAAGGAAAGGAAAAGAAAAATAACGAGACTACACTGGAGGAGGAAATGAACAGAGTGCTAATGCATCACATCAGCCTTGATGGATACACAGAAAGGACATATGCCAAAATCAGGACTCAGAGATCAAAGAAAAACCTAAGAACTAAGAGGAGTGTCAAAATGCTGGCCTAATAATGATGGTGATACCAAAGTCACACTCGATTTTTGTATATTAGAAAGGCATTATTAAACTGGAACACAAATATATTAAATGTCATCTGTTTCCTCTTCTTTTTAATCTGTTAATTTAAGTGGGTAAACTGTGTAAGTACTTACCATACGGAAAGGTCAAAGAAGAAATCACACAAATGTAAACTTAGCTCAGAGAGGACAGAGGGACAGAGGACAAAGGAACTTTATCTATGTTGTTACTTCATTGTTTTATTGGCCTTTTCGCTCTAAAAAGTTTTTGAAAAACTGTAAGTAGATTCTGAAGGGTACATTTAAGTGTTAACACCCAACAATACAGCCAGTCCTCTGTATCTGTGGTTTCTCCATCTGCAGATTCAACTGTGAATCAAAAGTATTTAGAAAAAAATGTTCAGAAAGTTACAAAAACTTAAACTTTGCTGCAAACCTGGCAACTATTTGCAAAGCATTTACATTATGTTTGATATCATAAGTAACCCAGCTAATTTAAAGTGTATGGGAGGATGTGCATAGCGTCTGTGTAGATACTAAGCCTTTTTATGTAAGAGACTGGAGCACCCCAGGATTTTGGTGTCGGTGGGGGTCCTGGAACAAGACCCCAGCAGCCACTGAGGGATGATTGCATTCTCTTTGTACGAAGTGTCTACTGCCCTCAAAACTTGGCATCAGATGATTGTACTAACACACATCTCAGCTGGCCACAAATGTGGGCGTCTGTGCTCAATCCAGTTTCCTATCCAACAAAAGGAAACTCAGTAAAGAACAGGTACTGTTTAGATCACAGAATAAAACTTAATAACAGCATTACTATCACAGCAGTGGCAGGTTCCATTTCTTGTTAATGCCCAAGTCACTTTTCAAAAGCACAACCTAAAGTGTTTTCAAAGACTCTTAAGAACCTGTTATTTGAGTAAGAACCAAAGAGGTAAAAGGCTTATTTAGTTCAGAAGATGTCTAGTTAGTCCTTCTCATAAATACTTATTTTTGCCTTTGATCCAGACTTTGGGAAAATTCAACCATCACACCTAATAAGCTTTCCAAGCATATATTACCGCATGGGGTCAAACAAAGAGGCAAAAATAAAACTAATATAAGCGCAGAAACCCCAGCACATAAAAACAACAAAACAGGAATTAAGCGGGGGGGGGGGGGGGGGGGGGGGTAAAAAAAA
>SJYX01018324.1:200629-229845 GCA_006410675.1 Oreotragus oreotragus | reverse complement strand
TTCTATGAATTTATACTAAAGAAATCACCAGGATATACAAAAAATTCACCTATTAGGATGTTCAGCACAATCAAAACTCAGAAACTAAAACTTAAACGCCTATACTAATGCACCAGCTAAGTAAATTACGCCACATCTGTAACAGAGAATACTATTCTGTCATTAAAAATACTCTTGAAGCTTATTGACATAATGTTCACCTATATTAGGTGAAAGAAAGCACTGTGCTACTACTAAACGCCATACTATGCTACTCCTAAACTTAAAAAGAGAGGATAAATACAACATTTTAAACTGGCTATCTGTTGACAATGAGTATATATTTTGTTTTTATTTTTCAGATTTTCACAATGAACATGGGTAATTTTTTTTAATCAAAAAGTTACCTAAGTATATAAATTAAAGAATTTCAGCCTTCAAAGTAGAAATCTTACTTTAAAACTGGCTCAGGGGTAAGCATGGTACAATCAATCTCCAGGATCTGTTCCTCTTGGATAAAATGCTGCCTCCAGGTCTGAATAATATTGTTTTTTAAAGCACATCCAACTGGGCCAAAATCATAAAGACCACTAACACCTGCAAAATGAGAGGAAAACGTACTCTGCCTTATCACTCTGAACAAATCAAAGCAAGAAGACATCAGAAAGCCGAAAGACTCACATATTCCCAAAACATGTATTCAAGNTAATATTGTTTTTTAAAGCACATCCAACTGGGCCAAAATCATAAAGACCACTAACACCTGCAAAATGAGAGGAAAACGTACTCTGCCTTATCACTCTGAACAAATCAAAGCAAGAAGACATCAGAAAGCCGAAAGACTCACATATTCCCAAAACATGTATTCAAGTCAACACTTCAAATCCCCCAATATTAAAGAGTCTTATTTCCAACTAGCTGACAGATGTTTAAACTGAAAAGGTCTTACTCTATTTACTATTTCTGTATGTGAAGGCTGAAATTTCAAGTAGGATTAGAAAAACCTAAAAACAAAAAAAGAAGTTCCTCCTTATGCAAGAAACAAAATGAAAAAGCAGATTATAGTTTTCTGCCATAGAAATGAGAAAATAACTTGCTGCATCAGTGGAATAACAATGAGGCCCAATACCCCATTCTCCAATTTATTCTTGGTATTTGAGCCACTATTTAAACCTCAAGAAATAAAACATTTAGAGATCTGCTTGGACTAAAAATCAAATCAAGTTTCGGTGGCAAAGTATTGAAAGTTTAACACTGTTGCAACAATCTCCATTACTTATGAAAATATCAGTGAATTACATTTTTCTATATAAATTCATGTAGTGTTCAGAGGGATGTAGAAATTTATCTGCATAGCTAAGAAGAATGTTTTCACCTGGCAGTTGCCATAATGACTAACACAGGAACTAGGGTTTATCACTGCCCTGTGGGGAACAGCGGTGCAGTTGGCCAGTGCTACAGATGGCTCTCTACTACTCCCAAGTCTCCCCTGGGATTTTAAGAAGAGTCTGATACGTACAGGGACACATCAAACACTTACTATCTGCCTACCCCTCCAATTCCCTAAGTCCTAAAGGGAAAAAAGCCATCTTCAAGAACAAGGAGGGTAGAAGGAAATAAGAACTGGCATCACCCCGAATGAGTGACTAAACAATAAACGCAAATGGCTATGCTCCGCTTTGCATGACCTGATACAACGAGCTATCAATTGGCAGCTTGTGCTTTTCATAAGAACCATATTAAAGCCACTAACAACACGTGTTTTCATTCATTAATCCCCTACCTCCATAAATAGCAAAAGCTTGATCATAGAAAAACCTCCTCTTCAGAGTATCTTCCATTTTTGCCCTGTCTACAGCATCATCTTTGGGCTGTAATGCTAGCTCCTGTAAGAGATTTTTAAAGAGAAAATATGTGACTGAAGGAGTGAGTGGGAATTTCAGTTTACACACCTAAATTTACTTGATTCCTCAGAATTCAATATAAAATTGATCAGACAAGATTTTCATACCCTTAAAACAATAGAAACCTTAGGGGTTTTTCCCTCTGAGTTACAGAAAAGATACCTTTACTTAACTATTTAGGAAAATGTATGACTATTTCCAAGATTATAAAACTAAGCTTACTTAGATGTAGATACTAATAAGCAGCATCTAAATTTTAAGAGGATCACTGCAGTGAAATAGTGACTTAAAACTCCAAATGAGGAATTCTCTGGCTTCCCAGTGGCTAGGACTGGATGCTTTCACTGCTGGGGCTGAGTCCAACCCCTGGCTGGGGAGCTAAGATGCCACAAGCTGTGCAGCTTGGCCAAAAAAAGGAAAAACTCCAAACGATTTCAGTTTAGTGATATGAGATAATCTGAAAGGTTTGCGAGCAAGTATCAGATGAATAAAACTTTTCCTTAAAAGAAAAGATTTTAAAACAGCATAACCATTATTTGCAAATATAAAAGAATTCCTCAAGAAGAACACAATTGCCTTCCAGGGAAATTAAGGGAACACAACCAGTCTAGGGTTTTTGTCTGGTGGGAGAAGGAGTAGGTTAGGGTGAGGAAAGTTTTGTAGAAAAGCTGACATTTTGAATTACACATTGAAAGGAAGGAGTCCACCAAGCAGAGAAGGAGGAGAAGGCATTCTGGATAAACAGAGATAGAGCAACGTTTAGATTTTTTTCTAGGTCTCTCCCACCCACAGAGACTAAGTAAAGATGAGCAATTCTATATCTACTTACATTCCTTTCCAAGGATCTAAGACTCACCTTTGCTTCCAGAATCCTCTTCCGGGCTTTGAGCTCAGCTACAGCCTTGTCTACATCTACTTGGGGTGCTTTATCTTCTTTGAGTTTTCGTACAAGATCTCCCTAGCCAACAAAGAGAATCTGTAGTCATGATTGGTTTCAGAAGTAAAGTTAGAAATGTGCTTTCAGCAGGTCTTTTAAACAGTATCTATGTGAGAATGAGGAAATTCAAAGGTTTATTATGTGAAAGGTCATTATGAATACTGTAGGTCTCCGCTCTCAGCCTGTATAATCTAAACATATAGACAGGTACATAAATAACTACACCTGCACTGTGATTATTACTGGTTTGCTTTCTTTGTGGGGAGGAGATGCACAGAGGGGAGAAAAGCACTGATCAGAAAGTAAAAACCCTGCTGGTATCTACCGGGTAAGAATCTGCCTTGCAATTCACGGGGATGAGGGTCTGATCCCTGGACGGGGAGCTAAGATCCCACATGCCACAGGGCAACTAAGATCACATGCTACAATTGGGCAGTATGCACTCTGCAACTAGAGAAAGCCTGCTCCCTGCAACAGAGATCCAGCACAGAAAAAAAAAAAAAAAAAGTAAAGAGCAAGATAAGCACTGAGAACTCAGAAGAACCAATGAAGACTACCATCTCCTTGAATCTCTTTTTTTCTTGCATACAAAAAAAAAAAAAGAAGACTGTTTTAGTTTTCTGCTTACCTCTCTGCCCATTTGTTATTAGTCACTTACCTTCCTCTGCCCTTTACTGTTGCATTTTTTTCCTTGCTAATTTCTTTAGACTACTTTATTCACTTCCAACAACCTACCACCCATACATTGATTTTCTTACAGTAATGTGGTAGAATAAGTAATCTGAGAGAACAAACAAAATGCTACCACATGGTCTGGGAAATTTCAAGATGAGAAATTAAAAGGTATCAAATTAATAGAGCCCTGGGGGGCCCAACAGAAGCAACTGCTCTCTAAAGTAGACCTTCCATAGGCCTTTCAGGATTTCCAAGTTAGGATTACCAAAATAAGAACTCAGCTCAAAATTTTAAAATCCATGAGGAAGAAATACACCATGAATGAGACTCGGCAAAAACAACAAACAACAAAATTAGATCCTTTCAAAGTATTAGAATGACCAAACATACTTTTTTAAATGCTTAACATGTTTAAAGTAAAATAAAAAGAGGAATCAAAAACATGAGTAAAGAATAAGAGACTATCAAAAACAATCAGGGGACTTGAAAAAGAAACACACAGAACATGAGAAAATAGATCACTGAAATTAAAAACTCACTGGCCAGTTTAAACAGTGGATCAGAGAGCTGAAGAGAGAACTGGTGACTTAGAAAAGAAATTATCTCTGGATAATTTTCATTCCATGGAATGGAACAGAAAGACGAAGCTGAAAATACAGATAATCAAACACAGAAAAGAGATCGGAAATGGGATACATGTTCTCCTTATTCCCCTCTTGTCAGGAAGCATTTAACAGGAGGCTTCCTGTGTGCTGTTTTGCATCTGTCATGAATCCTCTGTCCCTTATTAATTCCTGAATAGGAATTAAGTGGAGTAGCAAACTATCCCGGGGGCTTAGGAATGCATGCATTGCCTTCCTTAGTTTTTCCATACTGTGATGAGTAACTATAAACGACCCTCTTCCTTTTTATGAACCATACGGTAAAAGTGATTATTTACAACCCTCTCTCTTTCATATGGATGACCTCACATTTCCTTGATAACTTCTAAGTTTCGATTTTATCTCTGCTGAAAATAGCTACCTTGTAAGACAGTATAAATACCCACACAATGTTGAATAAAACACCTTTCCTCCATCAGAGCTTGGGTCCCCGTGTCTTTCTTTCCTCCTCTCTCTCTCTTTCAGGCTAATTCTCTGGAGCGCAGGAACCCGTCGTGCTCATTATCCTGCCCCGGCTTCTAAGACCCTCTTGAGAAGGCGCACTGTGCCTTCACCCCCTCGAGAGGGCACCAGGGGCCTTCGTGAGCAACGCAAGCCCTGTATCAAGGACTTTATTGGTTTTCTGCATAAACCAAGGAACATCAGCCTCTTTCTCTCTCTCTTTTACTTTCTTATCGTGGACTCCAGACCACCAGGTTTTGGTCCATTAAAGGACCTCAACAAGTGGCGTCCGAACAGGAGTCTGGTACACCTGGCAGATTCGGACAAAGTGACCCCAAGGGCCTATTGAGGCCGGTAAGTACTAAGAAGTGGGTAATGTGGCTGGAAAGCCCCATCACTTTTCAACTTGACTTCAGCACTTATTTAAAGTTCAGGGACTTTTAGTTTCGCGAAATTCAGTCAGCGAATAGAGGCTTGCCTTCAGACAGTGGTTGAATGTAACCCTTGGTTCCCTGATGAAGGTAGTTTTGAATTAGAACAACATAAACTATTTCAGAATTTTCCTACAAGCCCTGCCCCAGTTGCTCCAAGCGCTCCTCCCCTGTCAGCAGGCACGAATCCCAAAGTCTCTCCTTTGCTAGACCCTAATGATTCTGGCAACTACTCCCCTAAGACACATTTTGACATTAAAACCAACACCACCTTTCTGAACAACAATAATCGACCAACTCACTCTCCTTCACGACAAAGGCTCTCTGAATTGCTGGCTTTACAATCACAGGTCTCTGAAGCCGATGGTTTCTCCGCCTTTCCAGTTTTTAGAAATCCTGATGCTCAAGGGCAAATAATACCTCATTATGAGGGTATTAACCTTTTTCACATGCAACAAATTTAAAAAGCTGTAACTATGTATGGCCCACATTCATCTTTTACTAAAGCACTTCTAAATTCTATAACATCTTCTGCTGGATATTTTACTCCCCATGATTGGCAAACTTTAATAACAGCTTTCCTTAAACCAGGAGAAATTCAAATTATGATGTCATCTCAGATTTTATGACAGTTCAAAAAGGGGGATAAAATTGCTCAATTACTTCTTTTACCTTACTTTTCTATTGACTCCTCTAATGATGTACGGACAGGTGGTTTGTCAGTACAGATCAAAAACAGTCCTTTTGGACATCATTAGTACCTGAATTTGCCCGACTGACTATAAATACAAAAATTAATGGTAAAAGATTTCCTGGTCTCCTCGACACTGGGTTTGATAGTACTATTATTTCCAAATATTTATGGCCCAAATCCTGGTCTGTACAAAAAATTTCTTGCCAAATTGCAAGGATTTCTCAAACCAAAGTACAAGAGGTTTATCAGAGTACTCAAATTTATCCAGGTGAGAGACCAGAAGGCCAATCTGCAACGCTAAGACCTTATGTGATAGATGCGCCCCTTAACCTGATAGGAAGGGACTTCTTTATGGGATGGCACACGCAGATATACATTCCACACTTTTCCTAGGGGCCACTGCTCATTTAACAAACAATACAATTATTAAAATAACTTGGAAGAATGATGAGCCTATTGGACAGAGCAGTGGCCCCTCACCAAAGAGAAATTACAGGCAGCTAAGGCAACCCACTCCAGTGTTCTTGCCCGGAGGATCCCAGGGATGGGGGAGCCTGGTGGGCTGCCATCTATGGGGTCGCACAGAGTTGGACACGACTGAAGCGACTTAGTAGCAGCAGCAGCAAGGAACTTACAGATACACAACTAGAATTAAAGCATATTGAAGAATCTTGTTCTCCTTGGAACTCTCCTATTTTTGTTATTTAAAAAAAAAACCTACCAAATGGCGTCTCCTAACAGACCTTAAAAAAGTTAATGCATCTATGAAACCTATGGGTGCATTACAACCAGGAATCCCATCACCTACCACTAATCCTCAAAACTGGCATATTATTATTGCTGATTTACAAAACTGCTTTTTAAATATACCTTTACACCCTTTAGACCGAGAGAGATTCGCTTTTTCTCTCCCTTATCCTAATCATATTGGACCCCATAAACGGTACCAATGGACTGTGCTGCCACAAGGGATGATGAATCCTCCCACCATGTGTCAGTACTACATAGCCAAAGCCCTTGAGCCTGTGAGAAAGCAATTTCCTAACTTTCTTGTTATTCACTATATGGATGATATATTATTTTTGGCTCCATCTATCTTAGAGACTCAACACACGTTTGATATAGCTCAACTATGCTTAAAAAACTCTGGATTAATCACTGCCCCTGAAAAAAATTCAAACCTCTACACCTTACCATTACTTGGGGTTTATTCTTAATAGACAATGTATTACTCCCCAACTAACTTAGATCCGTACTGATAAATGATCAACCTTAAATGATTTTTAAAAGCTCTTGCTAAGACGCATCAGTCATGTCCGACTCTGTGCGACCCCAGAGACGGCAGCCCACCAGGCTCCCCTGTCCCTGGGATTCTCCAGGCAAGAACACTGGAGTGGGTTGCCATTTCCTTCTCCAATGCATGAAAGTGAAGTCAGTTGTGTCCAACCCTCAGCAACCCCGTGGACTGCAGCCTTCCAGGCTCCTCCGTCCATGGGATTTTCCAGACAAGAATACTGAAGTGGGCTGCCACTGCCTTCTCCAAGACCTTTAGACATTGCTAATTATCAACTGAATAACCTATGTAATACTTTAAAAGGAGTTCCTGATTTAAATAGCCCTCGTTCACTTTCTCAAGAGGCATGAGAGGAACTCTATTTGGTGCAAAATAAATTACAAAAACAATTTCTTACTCACATCAAAATAGATTTACCTCTAGAATTATTTGTACTCCCCTCTCTTCATTCTCCCACAAGACTTCTTGCCCAACAAGAACACCCAGTAGAAAGTATCTATACCCGTTTTAGGGGAATAAATTCACTTACACCCACTCCAGTATTCTTGCCTGGAGAATCCCATGGACTGAGGAGACTGGTGGACTACAGTCCATAGGGTCGCAGAAAGTCGGACGTGACTGAGCGACTTCACTCACTCACTCACACCCTACCTTAATTTAATTGTTCTAATCATTATCAATGGAAGAAATAGGACTAAAACTCTAATTGGCTCTGATCCTCATAAAATTGTAATATCTATCAATAAATCTCAATTTGAGAACACATTACAAACGTCTACTGATTTCCAAATAGCTTTTCTGGAATATTTTGGAAAATTTCATTTCATTATCCTTCTGGTAAGCTGTGGAATTTCTTCAAAAATACTGAATTTATTATTTCTTGCATTATCAGCTCATAGCCTATACCACAGGCTGAGGTTTTTTATATAGATGGGACTAAAAACACCAAAGTTTCGTTCTGGTCTCTTAAGGAATATAAAGTCTTATACTAAATTTCATTCTGCTCAACAAAATAAATTATGCACTCTTATTCAAGTTATTTGCCTACATCCTTACCCCATTAATATAGGCTCTGACTCTATATATTCTGTTTTTGTATTAAAAACCACAGAAACCTCCAGCATAAACTCCAATCAACCTATTATTCAGCAACTCTTTTTCAAACTACAATCTGTTGTTAGAAACCGCAATTCTCCCATTTATATTACACATATTCGAGCACATTCTTTCCTTCCCGGTCCCATGACTTATGGTAATGAGCAAGCTGGTAAACTGGTTTCCTTTGCTACTCCAGAAGAACAGCATGCTCTGTTGCGTAACAATGCTGGCTCCCTACACCATCTATGGAATATCCCATACCGCCAGGCTAAAGTAATTATTAGTAATTGCTCTACTTGTAGACCCCTACATCTTCGACCCATCGCACAAAGTATTAATCCTCGCGGTTTGTAACCTAATGAACTATGGCAAATGGATGTAACTCATTGCCCTGAACTTTCTCCATCTTCTTTCTTGCATGTCTGTTATCAACACTAATTTTCCTTTTATTTGGGCCACACCTCGTCACAGTGAGGCTACAAAACATGTTATAACTCACTTATTAACTTGTTTTGCTGTAATGGGAACTCCTAGTTCTATAAAAACAGACAATGGCCCTGCCTGTATTTCTAGACACTTTAAACAATTTTTACAGTCTTTTTCTACCAAACATATTACAGGTATTCCTTATAATCCACAGGCACAAGGCATAGTCGAACAAGCACATCACACACTAAAGTTACAAATAAAAAAATTAAAAAGGGGGAATACATAGGAACACTACTGTCTTCCTTATCTGAAGCAGACTTTACTTCCTGTCTTCCTTATCTAAAGCAGACTTTACTAGATTCCAACATAAGATATTTTCTAAACCTATAACAATTGTTAATACACCTTTGTTTTAAATTTATTAAACTTACCACAGGGAGATATTTTAAAGAGGGCAGAAAAGCATTTCGAGGAATTGAAGGACATTTCTCTTCCTCTGCCCATCTGGTACCAAGACGGGTTAACAAAACAATGGAAATCTGGGAAACTAATCTTACAGGGAAAGGGGTATGCTTATATTTCCCCAGATGGATCCAACAAACTCACATGGCTTCCTTTTCGGAAGATTTGACCCAAGGGGGCCCCCGGCCTTCAAAATGGAGACGGGACAACAAAAACCCCAGGAGGAAGAAATTCCACCATGTGCCATGGCAGCTCTAAAGATCTCCAGGAAGCACCACCCTCGGTGGCATCACCCTTATGATCTCCCCACTTGGGGACAAATAAAACCCTTACTAATCAAGCTAAAAATCTGGTTTCTCAACAGAGGATGCCTCAGAGTCCTGAATATATTCTCCTGGGAATTCTCAATCTCCTGACCTGTGCCTCCCAGATTAACTAAACAGACTTAACTGGGCTTACTGACTCAACCCCCTTGTTGCATAAAATGGACTGATCCTGTCTATGACTCCACCCATATGCCTCCTCCCAGGAAGGGCCCTCACACCTTGGGGAGGAGGGAGAACTAATTAACATTTCTTTAGGCTATGAATTCCTTCCCTTGTGACCTGGGCCCAGGAAAATTATGCATAAACGTCAGCCAACAAACTTGGGCTTTTGTCCTGCCTCCAAAAGAAGACCTTCAGACACTGCTTGGATCATTTACTGCCCTTTCTTTGTGAACCATGTTTATACTACTGAGACTTTAGGGAAAGAGTTAGGGAAGAACAAAGAACATTATGCAAAGGGTTTACTTATAAGAACTTTACATATTCTCTTGTTCATTGGGACAAACGTCAAGCCAAATCAGGAAAGTTAATGTTTGTGGCTAATCATACAATTGTTGATTGGGGACCCCATGGTATGCGGTTATCTAACTGCTCAGAAGAGGTTAACAGCATGGTGTGTGACTGTTATGCAAGTGACATGGAAGGTCACCAACACTAGATGGAGCATTACCACCATGACAAAGGACTTCTTGGGTGGCTTAATGGTGGATCAGCCCCACCTCCTCCTAGGATCTTCCTCGATAAACAGAGTGGGCCTGAACAATGGGACATTTGGAAACCTGCTGTAAGCAATGAAGAACTTGGAACTTGGACCAATCATTTCACAGGGACCAATCGTGGTCATAGTAACTATTTCTTTCTCTATAATCAGTCATATTTTATACAGGCCTGTGTCCCACTTCCTTTTATTATAGCCATAGGAAATTTGCAATCAGACTTTAGTTTTATAACTTGTATTAATTGCAAACTATATACTTGTCTTAACTCCTCTATCTCTTTAAGAAAAGGTTCCCTTTTGATTCTTCGATCTCGCGTAATTTGTGGTTACCGGTAAGTCTCCAACGACCCTGGGAAGAAGGTCCCGCGGCTGGACTTGCTTCCAGATTACTTCAATTTTGTGTTACTCCTGTTCATTTTAATCACAGTGCCTACAACTGGGAACAAATCAAATTTCATTTACAAAATATACATGATAATGCCTCTCTGAATGTACAATTACTGCAAAAGGAAATCTTTGAAACTTTTTCTAAATGTCTCCCCTCCTCCACTAATTTGGAAACTTTAGCTGAACAACTAGCCGATCAATTATCTGGGCTAGACCCAAGAAGATGGTTTCAAAGTATTACCCACAGCATCCGGTCTAGAACTGTAACTTTGGTGATTGTCTTGATAATTATATTTGTTGTTTATCATTGCCTTTCTATAGTTTAGTTCAGTTCAGTTGCTCAGTCGTGTCCGACTCTTTGCGACCCCATGAATCGCAGCATGCCAGGCCTCCCTATCCATCACTATCTCCCGGAGTTCACTCAGACTCACGTCCATCGAGTCCGTGATGCCATCCAGCCATCTCATCCTCAGTCGTCCCCTTCTCCTCCTGCCCCCAATCCCTCCCAGCATCAGAGTCTTTTCCAATGAGTCAACTCTTCGCATGAGGTGGCCAAAGTACTGGAGTTTCAGCTTTAGCTTTAAGGTTGGTTAATACTAAACAACAGAGAAGGCAATGGCACCCCACTCCAGTACTCTTGCCTGGAAAGTCCCATGGAGGGAGGAGTCTGGTAGGCTGCAGACCATGGGGTTGCTAAGAGTCAGACACGACTGAGCAAGTTCAATTTCACTCTTCACTTTCACGCATTGGAGAAGGAAATGGCAACCCACTCCAATGTTCTTGCCTGGAGAATCCCAGGGATGGGGGAACCTGGTGGGCTGTTGTCTATGGGGTCGCACAGAGTCAGACATGACTGAAGCGACTTAGCAGCAGCAGCAGCAAAATTAAACAAACTCAATTGGTCAGGACCATTTTTACAAATATAATAAAATAGGGGGAATTGTCAGGAAGCATTTAACAGGAGGCTTCCTGTGTGCTGTTTTGCATCTGTCATGAATCCTCAGTCCCTTATTAATTCCTGAATATTCAGGAATTAAGTGGAGTAGCAAACTATCCCCGGGGCTTAGGAATGCATGCATTCCCTTCCTTAGTTTTTCCATATGGTGATGAGTAACTATTTACTAACCCTCTTCCATTCTATGAACCATTCAGTGAAAGTGATTATTTACAACCCTCTCTCTTTCATATGGATGACCTCACGTTTCCTTGATAACTTCTAAGTTTCGATTTTATCTCTGCTGAAAATAGCTACCTTGTAAGACAGTATAAATACCCACACAATGTTGAATAAAACACCTTTCCTCCATCAGAACTTGGGTCCCCGTGTCTTTCTTTCCTCCTCTCTCTCTCTCTCAGGCTGATTCTCTGGAGCGCAGGAACCCATCATGCTCATTATCCTGCCCAGGCTTCTAAGACCCTCTTGAGAAGGCGCACTGTGCCTTCACCCCCTCGAGAGGGCACCAGGTGCCTTCGTGAGCGACGCAAAACCTGTATCAAGGACTTTATTGGTTTTCTGCATAAACCAAGGAATATCAGCCTCTTTCTCTTTTACTTTCTTATTGTCGACTCCGGACCACCAGGTTCCAGTCCATTAAAGGACCTCAACACCCTCTGTACTTTCAAACTGATTCCTCCTTTCTCTTTCTAAAACCCCAACTCCTTTGAGGGGCCTACCATCATCCTTTCCCCATTGTGGGTATTTTCTGAAGCTCCTGCCTACTTCCCCCATTCAGTGAACAGAACCCCCTCTCCTAATTCATGCTATTTCACAATGTCCCAATTAGGAGGCAAAAAAGCTGTTTAAATTATCTGAACTAAGAATCTAACTCTGCTTATAAATGAGAAGTATTTCCCCAGTTTTAACATACATTGAATTTTCCAGGGATGCACCCAGGAAAATGTAATGTAAAGGAAGACTAAATTCAGCTATGCGTGAGTGCTCAGCCGCTCAGCTGTGTGGTACTCTTTGCGACTCCATGGGCCGTAGCCCACCATGCTCTGTGTCCGTGGAACTTTCCAGGCAAGAATACTGGAGCAGGTTGCCATGCCCTCCTCCATGGGATCTTCCCAATCCAGGGATCAAACCTGTGTCTCTCACATCGTCTGCACTGGCAGGCTGATTCTTTACCACTGTGCCACCTGGGAAGCCCCCAAATAAACCACACCTCAACTAAAAAAATAAAAAAGACTATACCTTGCTTTGTTCAGAATTTTAGAAAGTTGCTATTGTTTGTAACAAAAAAACAAAGAAGACCTATGACTACCGGCTACGCTGTTGCCCTATCTGAGTAAACAATGCAATATATCTTTATCAATGTGCATTAGGAGCAACTGCATTCACAGTAAATCTGTATAGGGGTATAAGCATCTGCTTCAGAGAAGGCGATGGCATCCCACTCCAGTACTCTTGCCTGGAAAATCCCATGGACGGAGGAGCCTGGTAGGCTGCGGTCCATGGGGTGGCTAAGAGCTGAACACGACTGAGCAACTTCATTTTCACTTTTCATGCATTGGAGAAGGAAATAGCGATCCACTCCAGTGTTCTTGCCTGGAGAATCCCACGGACGGCGGAGCCTGGTGGGCTGCCGTCTATTGGGTCACACAGAGTCGGACACGACTGAAGCGACTTAGCAGCAGCAGCAGCAGCAGCATCTGCTTACTTCAGTGTAACTTCCAGTGAAGTCATACCCCCAAACTTATGTACTGAAATACATATTATTTATTATAAATTACTTTTTATTTGTATTATATTTAGAGCACAATATGTACATCTATTTTTCTTATGAAATATATTTCTGAGGCATGAATTTCATTACAGGGTAGTAATGAATTTCAAAATATGTGGTATAAAAGGGGACACTGAGTCTGATATGGTTGAGAGTCACTGGGTTGGTTCTTCTTTTCAGTCTCTTATTACATACAAATAGGTCTGGTCTGTTATTATACTAACAACTTTTATTACCTTGACCCCTCTAGCTAAAGCAACATCCTTAGTCACCTTCTAATTTTAACTTCTTTATTACACACACAGTACTTGAAATCACCCCATCAATGGATTGGCTTATTTATTTACATGCACTTTATTTGTCCCTGCCATTATACAGCAGGCTCTTTTATAACAGGAACCCTAGAATGTCAGTTCTGGCACTCAAATATGTCTTGCCTGATATCACAATCCAAACCTAGCACAATCCCAAGCACTTAATACTTGGTAAATATCTACTGGCTTAGCGTTTACATGTTCAGTGGTTCTTTTCCCTTCCTCTACCTGTCGGAACACTCATCTCTTAAAGGTTCACTAACAGTGCTTTTTGATGGGGATAAGAACCTATGAGAGCCTGTGTTCTGAAAAGCGGGCGGCAAGCAGTTCTTTTGAATGCCTAAAAGAAGCAAGCATTCTTCTGAATGCCTACCTTTGTGGGTCAAGTACTGGCACTCCCATGTTTTCTTTGGTAAATATCTACTGGCTTAGCGTTTACATGTTCAGTGGTTCTTTTCCCTTCCTCTACCTGTCGGAACACTCATCTCTTAAAGGTTCACTAACAGTGCTTTTTGATGGGGATAAGAACCTATGAGAGCCTGTGTTCTGAAAAGCGGGCGGCAAGCAGTTCTTTTGAATGCCTAAAAGAAGCAAGCATTCTTCTGAATGCCTACCTTTGTGGGTCAAGTACTGGCACTCCCATGTTTTCTTTTGGAGCTTTTCAAAGGACACTGGGCAAGCAAGGCCACAATTCGATAAAGGTAAGAACTTAAACTTAATTTTCCTGAATCATTTCTTTTTTCTGTTTTTTAAAGTTCAGGCATAGAATGAGGCACACATACATTCCAGGAGAGGCTCACTATCAACAGAAGCAGTGGAAGAGGCAGGAACCCTACACTGAGTTAACCATCTCTAAAAACCTCAATCAATTAAGAAAATATTTGACCTATAGGGGTGGGGTGAGGAGGGAGATGGGAGGGAGATTCAAAAGGGAGGGGATATATGTTTACTTATGTCTGATTCACGTTGAGGTTTGACAGAAAACAACAAAATTCTGTAAAGCAATTATCCTTCAATTAAAAAATAAATTTTTTTAAAAAAGAAAATAATCGAGTTCATTCTGAATAATGGAATAATTAAAACCATGATTTATAATGATCTAATTCTGAAAACAAAAGGTGCAGTTGATCTAAACATGGAAAGAAAGTACTTATGGATTCCTAACTTCTAATTATTTTCTCTCCTCTTTCTTCACCACTGACTATTGTGTGTGTGTGTTGAATGAAATCAATGTGAAATATCAATATTTCTAAATTACCTTAAGATACATCAACTAGAAGCTTAATTTCTGTATAAATTCTTACCATAAAGACATAGATTAGAACTAAAAGTCTGTGTTTATAAAATGAAATAATTACAGGTGAGAAATCATTCCAACAGACCTTTTCATTCATCCTTCATACATTTCATGGTGCATATTCAGTCAGCCAAGAAAAACAAGAAAATATTATCTTTTAACAATGTTTAACTTTCTACCTATGGACCTAGACAGTTCTTGGGAAGATTAATAAACTAATTTCAGATTCCCAAATGTTTTACAACTACTGACAAAAACTTCATAAACGTATCATTTGTCCTTTGTGGATTAAGCAAGAGCTCTAATGGGCACTCTTGGTTCAAAAAATCAAAGATGAAAAAAATCCAGCGCTTTAACATTTCCCAAGACTGACTTTATTGGCTACAAATACTATCAGTTGCTTTTCTGAAGTGACAGTCTTACTTCACTCATTTTACAGAAAACGAACAAATGTCCAAAACCCAAGACTGAATAACACTGTTGGTCAGACATTTTAGTACGTTTCATTCTTGCAACTCAATTCTAAGTGCTTTTCCTCAACAACATACATGAGTATGCTTTATGCATTCTTCCTATTTTGTCACACAGAATATTAAAAAGATGTGTACACAGAAGTCTGAATTTAACAAAATTAGCAATTTTTTCCAGTGGTCATGTATGGATGTGAGAGTTGGACTGTGAAGAAGGCTGAGCGCCAAAGAATTGATGCTTTTGAACTGTGGTGTTGGAGAAGACTCTTGAGAGTCCCTTGGACTGCAAGGAGATCCAACCAGTCCATCCTTAAGGAGATCAGCCCTGGGATTTCTTTGGAGGGAATGATGCTGAAGCTGAAACTCCAGTACTTTGGCCACCTCATGCGAAGAGTTGACTCATTGGAAAAGACTCTGATGCTGGGAGGGGTTGGGGGCAGGAGGAGAAGGGGACGACTGAGAATGAGATGGCTGGATGGCATCACGGACTTGATGGACGTGAGTCTGAGTGAATTCCGGGAGTTGGTGATGGACAGGGAGGCCTGGTGTGTTGCGATTCATGGGGTCGCATAGAGTCGGACACGACTGAGTGACTGAACTGACTGCTTTTTCAAGGACACTCTAAAGCAAAACTGAGAGAGGATTTTTTTGTTTTCAAAGTGTGAGAATGTGACAGAGAATATAAAGGCTTAGTGTCCCTTACTTGGTAAGTGCTACAGGCCAGCAGTTTTACTCACCATGTTTTGCACCATCAGCGCAAATGTCCACAGAGTGAAAGATGCCAATAACATCTTAGTTTTATCATGAAAATGGTTTTGACCCTGGAGACCTCCCAGGGTTTGCAGACCATACTTTGAGAAACGCTGCCCTAGAGCCACTTCCCAAACAAGACACTCCAGGATATGTTCATCAGCCTGGTGGTGGTTGTGGTGGTGGGGTGCCAATATATCAGAACACTTGTCATATATAAAAGACTGTTCTTTATTCCGAGTTATGGCCTGTCCTTTCTTAGGTATTAAAATATATTTTCTTTTATGAAATAAAAGGGGAAACCAGATGGTAGTTTCTTGATTGCACTGCTTTGCTTTTTTTTTTAACGCCCTTATTTGGCAAACTGGGGCTTCCCTGGTAGCTCAGTGGTAGAGAATCCGCCTGCAATGCAGGACCCGAGTTTGATCCCTAGGTCAGGAAGATCTCCTAGGGAAGGAAATGGCAACCCACTCCAGTATTCTGGCCTGGTAAATCCTGTGGACAGAGGAACCTGGTGGTGGGCTACAGTTCACGGGGCCACAAAAGTGTGACACGACTTGACAGCTAAACAACAACAAATCTGGCAGAAGAAAGTCTGGCCACTGTATGCTAATTCCCAATTTTTTTTCAGCTCAATGCCCTAGGGTGTCCTTCATCAAACAATTAAGTTTTCTAGGTGCTCTGCAGCCCTTTTACAAGCTCCAAAACTAAATTCTTCAGGAAATAACTAAGAATTATGCCGTGGTGAAACATTTCAGCCAATCAACAAACCAAATCTGTAAAAAAAAAAAAAAAGCAGCATTCACAAGGCATAGCAGATTGGCAAATTTATAGGAACTAGCTATTTATCTGAAACACATGCCACTAACGAAACCTGTTATTAAGCACCTTACAAATCCTACTCCAAGGATGTCTTCAATTGCACAAACTTCACAGTGGAAACTGTATCTCATTTCTTCAAAAGCAAAAAAAAAAAAAAAGGTTAACCAGATGATCTTTAAATTCCCTTCCAGTTGGCCCTGAAATCAGTGCAATTCAAAGTCTCAGGTAGTTAACTGATTTATGTGTGGTCCTGAAAAATTAGGAAAAGAAAACACAAACTGACTGACATAGACTAACTTACATATTCGGAAAATAGCTTGAAACACCAAATATCTAGCAATCATGCCAACATAAACAATACACAAGACAGTAATAATAGGGGAAGGCTATTCCCCCATCAAACTGTACTTCAGTTAACTAGTTCCAAAGTCTTACTACAGATGGATAATGTGCACTGCAGTTCCAGGGTAACGTGGCAGAGGGAGGGGTTTGGGTGTGCGTTTTTCCAAATTAGATGTATTCTCCCTTCTAAAGTGAAGGATATGAAGAAATAGGGGAGGGGGGAGTTGAGAGAGAAAAGACAAAGGAATCACACTTAATTTTATTTAAGGAGGGTGTGTGGAGGAAGATGGAGAACAAGCATGCGTAAAGCTCTGATACCAAGAACAAAGAATAAATTAAGCCCACAGTAAAACTTCAAAATTAAACAGGATAGAATCAATTAGGCTTAAACTAGAGAGAAGTAGATAAAGTGGCAGAATCTGCCGAATTTTCTGCAGCGCTTCCCCAATGAATTATTTCCGAGAGAGGGATCCACCCTCCGCAGCCAAGGCAAGTTATTGCATCAGGCGCCGGTGCTGGAGAAACCCCTTCAGTGCTTCCTACTAGGTCATCTACTCTTGGGGTTCTCTTCCGAGCTTCTGGTTCTACCTGACTGGATGTGAGAATACCCTGTCCTCTCTAAATTCTGATGTCCATGCAGTGCCCTAGGAAAAGGAGGCCTGGATTAAACCACCAAGGTCTCCAGCCCATGAAATCTCCCTTCCTTCCGCAAAATCAAATTTCAAAATATTCCATACGAAGGATGGCTGGCTTCACTGAGTAACTCAGGAACATTTACAGCTTCCCACGTTTACGATCTGAAAGCTCACTCGTTTCAAGTAGTCTTTTCGGGACCCAGAAAATGACAGGAGCGAAGGATGATGAACTCACAATATTACAAGAGAGAGAGAAAGTTCAAAACCTCCCCTTATCCAGGTTTCAACTATTTTACTTTTTCACCGGACCATTCGTCTCACTAAGCACCGAATGAAGATGTCAAAGAAGAAACACTATTTAAAGCATCTTGAAGATTAAAAAAAAAAGGAGTCAGGCGGTAAGAAGAGAGAACCCGCAGCTTCTTCGGCTCGTAACTGACCAGGGAGGAATTAGGAATCTCGCCACCCAGGAAGCACAAAGAACATAGCAGGGATAGGAAATCTAAAACTGCGGTTACTGAGCTACAACAGGGTGGAGAAGCTAAGGGTTACAGATCCCAGCGTCATCGGAGAGGGAAGCGGCAAGGCGGTAACAAGGACTGGGAAAGGAGAACAGATCGCGAGAGAAGGGACGCAGGATGTCGAGGGATCCGCCGGAGTCACCCAAGGAGAGGGGAGGAGAGGGGGCCACGAGAGGGAAGGTGGCCGGCGCACGCGGGGACTTGAGTCCAAAGTGAAAGAGGCGAGGAAGATGCCTGGAAACCAAGGGCTTTCAGAGAATGAAAGAGACGGGTAATCGATGAGGTGGACCGGTGCCCGGGAAAAGGAGAGAGAGAAGATGAGAAGGAGGGGACCAGGAGGGAGGAGAGCCGGGGCTGAGTGCAAAGCGCAGAATGCCGGTACCTGCTGGCGCACGGCTAGTCTGAGAGGTGCCAGCACCTCCTCAGCCCCGGCGCCGTCCATGCTGCTCCGGGAGGCGGCGGCGGGGAACCAGGTCGGGGCGCGGGCGGGCTTGCTGATGGGCCGGCAGGGCAGGAGCGGAGGCCGGGCCGGGAGACCGGCTGGCAGCGACTGCAGCAGAGCGGCGCGGGCAGCTCTAAGCAGCGCCGGACGCGGAGAGGGCATGAGCCGGCGGCGCTGGGAGGTCGGGAGCGGGCGGCGGCGGAAGCGGCGCGCGCGGCCGGGCCGGGAGCATGATGAAATCGCCGCGTAAACGCCGCGGCGCGCGCAGCCGCACACTCCCCACCCCGCGACGCGGCGCCGGGTCGCCACCGGCCGATTCGACACAAAACCCCGGAAGGACCCGGAATCACTCAGAGCCCCGAAAGGGCTTGAGCCGCCTTGGGCGCACAAGAGGGCTGTGGGGTCCCAGGCAGACCCCCGGCGAACAGATTTGCACAGTGCGTTAGTGGACATTTAAGGACTCAGCCCTGTCCGAGACACGCGGACTGAAACTCACGAGGACCTTCAGAGCACAGGCTTGTACAGGGACACTGACGCTCTGGCCGACCCGCGGGAGTACACACTTCTGTTTCTGTTCTTTCGCCCCCTGGTTCTTACAGGGTCATGTCCGACTCTGCGACCCCATGGACTGGGGCCCGCCAGGCTCCTCTGCCCATGGGATTGTTCAGGCAAGAATACTTGCGTGGGTTGCCATTTCCCCCTCCAGGAGATCTTCCCCATCCAGGAGATCTTCCCCGCCCAGGCATGGAACCCGAGTCTCCTGCATTGGCAGGCGGATTCTCTACCACTGAGCTACCTGGGTAGACGTCAAAACAGACAGAGACTTAGTGTTGCCCAAGCTCAGATGATCCTCAGATAAGGAAACAAATCCAGAGAAGTGAATGATCTGTTCATCTTCACCCATCCATGCCCTTCCCAGTGTCAAAACAAAAGCTGAAGAAAGGGAGAATGATGGACTTATTTGGAGAAAATCAGTGCTGACCATCCTTTGCTGGGCGAACAAGATTTGAATCAGCAAAGATGAGGAAAGGCAAGAGGCAAAGACATGAGAAAGGCTGGAAAGCGATACTGTGCCAGGGAGTGGAGAGGAGCATCCCAGTGCCCCGGCTTCCCTCTGCTTGGCCCTGCCTTAGCTGACCTGACTCATGGTTAGGTCCCAGATGATGGACCCTCTGGAAGTGGATTCTTTTCTCCCTCCCGCCGCAAGGGCAGGTTGGCTGAAAAAGCTGGATTCTGTTTCTGCAGAGAGAATAGAAAAATAAGGAATGTGTTAATTTTAGAAATAGCATTACACACACCCACTAGAATGCCTAAAATGGAAATGACGGAAAATGCTAGGAGGTGCTCAGGTACACTCCCACACAGCTGAGGGGAATGTGGATTGGTACAGACTTTGGAGGACGGTTTTGACAGTATCTCCTGAAACCAACGGTACACACCTTAGTCCAAAGTGGAGGAGGTGAGGAAGAAGCCTGGAAATCAAGTCTTCCAGGGAATGAAAGGGGTCATGGGCAAAGAGGACTCGCGCCCAGGAGTGTACAAGAGTACACAGGCTCAATAGACTGAAGCCACCTTTCCCAGAACTGTGAGAACCTCATAGTACTTCTCCTCTTTCAGTTTGTGGTTCTAGAGAAGTACACACAACTTAGCATAAGCAGAGCAGGTACAGAATGTTAAATAATTTGTATTCTTAAAACTTTTATTTCAAGATTTAATTTTGGGGGATAGAATATATACTTTTAAGTATAATTAATTTACAATGTTGTGTTAGTTTCAGGTGTATAGCAAAGTGATTCAGTTATACATTCATACATATTTTTTTTCTTAGATTCTTTTCTATTACTGGTTATTACAAGATACTGAGTATAGTTCCCTGGGCTATACAGTAGGTCTTTGTAGTATGACTGTTTTATACACAGAGAATATATTTAAGTTTATTAAGGTGACATGAAACTTAAATATTAGGCACCTGCTAGATAAGACTTCATTTAGTACAAGCTTTGATATTTATTAATTATAATTTTATTTGGCTTTATTTTTAATAGGTAATTTTATGTTTTTAATTGAAGTATAGTTGATAATACAATACTGTATAAGTTTCAGGTGTACAAGATAGTGATTCACAATTTTTAAGGGAGTGAGAGAGGGTGAGCTGGTTGGATGGCATCATTGCCTCAATGGATGTGAGTGTGAGCAAACTCCAGGAAATAGTGAAAGACAGGGAAGCCTGGCATGCTGCATTCCATGGAGTTGCAAAGAGTCGGACACAACCGAGCAACTGAACAACAGAGACAGCACTCCACGTACAGCTTATTATAAAATATTGGTCATGTTCTCTGTGTTGTACAACATATCCTTGTAGCTTATTTTATACGTAATAGTTCATACTCCTAGTCCCTTGCCCTTATATTGCCTCTTTATCCTTCTCTCTCCCTACAGGTGACCACTAGTTTGTATTTTATTTGTTGTTGTTCCTTCACTAAGTCTTGTCCAATTCGTTGTGGCTTCCCTATCCTTCACTATCTCCCAGACTTGGTTCAAATTCATGTTCACTGAGTTGGTGATGCTATCTAACCATCTCATCCTCTGCCGCCCCCTTCTCCTTTTGCCTTCAATCTTTCCAGCTTATTTTATACGTAATAGTTCATACTCCTAGTCCCTTGCCCTTATATTGCCTCTTTATCCTTCTCTCTCCCTACAGGTGACCACTAGTTTGTATTTTATTTGTTGTTGTTCCTTCACTAAGTCTTGTCCAATTCGTTGTGGCTTCCCTATCCTTCACTATCTCCCAGACTTGGTTCAAATTCATGTTCACTGAGTTGGTGATGCTATCTAACCATCTCATCCTCTGCCGCCCCCTTCTCCTTTTGCCTTCAATCTTTCCCAACATCAAGGTCTTTGCCAATGGGTCAACTTTTTGCATCAGGTGGGCAAAGTATTGGAGCTTCAGCTTTCGCCCATCAGTCCTTGCAATGAACATTCAGTGTCAATTTCCTTTAGGATTGACTGGTTTGATCTCCTTGCAACCCAAGGAACTCTCAAGAGTCCTCCAGCACTACAATTCAAAAGCATCAATTCTTTGGCACTCAGCTTTCTTTATGGTCCAACTCTCACATCCATACATGAGCCTGTTTCCTTTTTTGTTATAGTCACTAGTTTGTTTTATTTTTTAGATACCACATGTAAGTGGTATCATACAGTATTTCTCTTTGACTTATTTCACTTAGCATAATATCCTCCAAGTCCATCCATGTTGCTGCAAATGCAAAGTTTCATTCCTTGTTATGGCTGAGTAGTATTCCAATGTACCACATCTTCTTTTTATCCATTCATCTATTGATGGACACTTGGGTTGCTTCAGTATTTTGGCAATTGTAGATAATGCTTCAGTGAACATTGGGGTGCAGGTATTTCTTTCAAGTTTGTCTTTTTGGTTTTTCTTCAAGTATATATGCAGGAGTGGAATGATATTGTAGTTCTAGTCTTAGTTTTTTGAGAAAACTCCATACTGTTTTTTCACAGTGGCTGCATCAATTGACATTCCTACCAACAATGTATGAGGGTTCTGTTTTCTTCACATCCTAGCCAACATTTGTTATTTGTATTCTTTTTGATGATAGCCGTTTTGATAGGTCTGAGGTGATATCTCACTGATAGGTTTTGATTTGCATTTCTCTGATGATTAGCAGTGTTCAGCATTTTTTCATGTGCCTGCTGACCATCTGCATTTCCTCTTTGAAAAAATTTCTGTTCAGTTATTCTGCCCATTTTTTAATCAGTTGTTTTTTTTGATGTTGACTTGTAGGAGTTGTTTATATATTTTGTACATGCACCCTTTGTCAGTCATATCATCTGCAAATATTTTCTCCCATTCAGTAAGTTGCCTTTTTTTGGTCAGTGGTTTCATTTGTTATGCAAAAGCTTTTACGTTTACTTATGTCCCATTTGTTTATTTTTGCTTTTATTAGGAAACAGATCCAAAAACAAAAAAAATTGCTATGAATTGTGTCAGAGCTTTCTGCCTGTATTTTCCTCAAGTTTTGTGGTTTCTAGTCTTACATTTAGGTCTTCAAAACATTTTAATTTAAGTTTGTATAGAGTGTGGGAGAATGTTCTAATTTCATTCTTTTATTAATACATGTAGCTTTCCCAAAACCACTTTTCCCAAAACCACTTACTGAAGAGATTGTCTTTTCCCTGTTGTATATGCTTGCTTCCGTTGTCATGGATTCATTGACGACAGCACGTGAGTTTATATCTGTGCTCTCTATTCTGTTGCATTGAGCTGTCTGTTTTTGTGGTAGTACCATGCTGTTTTAATTAGCTTTATAGTCTAGTCTAGAATAAGGGAGGGTGATTCCTCCAGCTCTGTTCATTTCTCTCAAAATCATTTTGGTTATTTGGGGTCTTTTGTGTTTCCATATAAATTGTAGAATTATTTGTATTTTTAAATTTTTTATTTCAAATTTTGATATTTATTAAGCATAGTTTTTGGCTTTATTTTAATAGGTAATTTTGAATTCATCTTAAAATTTTTAAATATGAAAAGCAATTAAAATTTTAGATATACTCTTATTTAGATTTTTATTAAACCATGTTTAAACTCTCTACACTTTGGATACAATTATACAGTTTTTTAAATTCTTTCGATCAATAATGTTGCATCCATGTTCATGTGAGGATAGTCTTACCACTGTTCTCCAAATCTGTCCTTTCCTCCCTCCAGTTCATCCTCCCTAGTTCTGCCTCAGTGATTATTTCTAAAAGGCAAAGCTGTGCTTCGTACACCTCTGCTCAGGTTACTTCAATGGGTCCCCAAGGACCTTAGCAGAATTTCCCAAGTGGTTTCCCTTAGGCATCTTAACCACTGGACCACCAGAAAAGTCTCCTCTCCAGCTTTTTGATGACTAGTACCAATGGCCAATGAAGAGATGAGTCCTACTACCATAAGCCAAGTAAGTGAGCCACCTACAAAGCAAGCCCTCCGGCCCCACTCCAGCCTTCAGCTAACTGCAGCCCCAACCAGTCTTGACTCCAACCTAATGGAAGACCCTAATCCAGAACCACTCAGCTAAATAGCTCTCAAATTTCTCACCTACAGAAACTGTGAGGTAATAAATGTTGTTTTTTAAGGTGAGAGATTTTAGGGTCATTTGTTATACAAAAACAGGTAACTAATACAGCGTTCTTCCCGGAATCGACCATAAATCTGTTGTCCTGAGAAGTGAGTGGCCACTCTGTTGACTTTTAAAGGAACTTTGTGAAGCTTTGACAGAGCGTCACAGCAGTGACTGTAGTGTCCTCCCTGAATCTCCTTACTATAGAAGAGCCAGGCACTTATCCAATAGTCCTTCAGTAAACATTTAACCCCTGAGAAGCAGAGGACCCCAAGGCTTGATTGTTATGGGTCTTCTGCACTTAGGTGCCAGCAGCAATAGTGGGAACTAAAGCAGGGAGGTGCCCTGAAAAAGATTCCCAATGTAGGAGGAGTGAACACAGGCAATGATCCAGCTGGGCTGGCTTCCTTAGTTCTGTCTCACTGGCTCTTTTCTGGCTCCCGTGTGCATGTGTGTGTGCTAAGTCTCTTCAATTGTGTCCGACTCTTTGTGACCCCACGGACTGTAGCCCACCAGGCTCCTCTGTCCATGGGATTCTCCAGGCAAGAATACTGGAGTGGATCGGGTTGCCTTACCCTCTTCCAGAGGATCATCTCGACCCAGGGATCAAACCCACATCTCCTGCATCTCTTATATTGCAGGCGAATTCTTTACCGCTAGCACCACCTGGGAAGCCCTTTCTGGCTTCTGAGTCATTAAAGTTCTGTCTCAACCTCCAGCCTGCCCACGCAGAGATTTGTTTCAGCCTCTGTCCTCCAAAAACTAGGAGGCAAGGTCCAGAGTGATAATATCTTTGGCTGCTTCAGAGTCATGTATCACCAGAATAATTTCTGTTTTGAGTTTACTGGTGTGGAAGCATCAGGAGGAAAGGGAACTGCTGCCCTTTCCTTCCCTCCTTGAGTCCTTGGCATAGTTAGGGGAAGATTTTATCTTCCAACACAGTTAACATCGGGATGATGGGGGAAGATGCCTACCCAGGGGCTTGGAACATGAGGAGCAGAACTGGCTAGAGCGGCAGAATTTTCTCTGAGACAGGGAACCGAGGTCTGTGAGTCTCAAGAAATGGAGACCAGCAACTGCTCCCAAACACCATCCTGGTCACAGTGCCAGGATCTTGGTGAGACATGCTTATGCAGCACCCCTAGGGAGGCTGGATGCAAGCCCTGGGACTCCTAGTCTTTGAAACGATTCCTGTGTTCCAGCTTGGCACACAAGTGACCAAGCTACTGGCCTTCATGGGACTTGTGAAGACTTGCCCGAGAAGGAGGAGTTAAATGTTTCCCAAATGTCACAGCAGAAAGAGGTCACCTCCCACCCCCAAATCTTGCATTCTGCTTAAAAGCTCTGGCACCTGTCACATAGTCAGCCAGTGACATTTACAAAGTGCCTACTAGGTGCCAGACGGTGTTCCTAGACACTGGATGGACAGCAATGAACAGACAGACGTCCTGTTTACAAGGAGCTTATGTTCTTTGGGACTAGACTGGCAAGATAAAAATGAGCTGACTAGTAAATAGTTTCAGACAGTGATAAAGACTAAAAATAATAAAGTGGAGAAGTTATATGAAATATGACTTGGGGTAAGGGTGGTGTTTAGATAGGTGGTTGGGCCTCTCTGAGGAGGTGACATTTGAAGGATATAATGATGACAAGGAATTAGCCATGAGAAGACCTGGGGTAATAGCATGTGCAAAGGCCCTGAGGTAGGAACCTACTTGGCCTGTGTAAAGAACAGTAAGAAAACCCATGTATCTGGAATGTGAGTGAAGAGAGAAGTAAGAAATAATATCAGAGAGGTAAACAGAGACCAGATCATGTAGATCTTGTTGGCCATGTAAAAACAAATCATTTATTTTCAGTGCAATGGGAAGTCACTGAAACATTTGAATCAGAGGAGTCAATGGTTCAATGTGTCTTTTACTATGTCTGGCTGTGTGTGGAGATTGAGCTAGAATGAAACAAGAGTGGAGGTGGAGAGACCAGTTAGAGGTAGTTACCTGTAGTTGCCTGTTCAATTGCCTGGATCAGAATAGAAGTAGTGGTGATACTGAAAGAGGATGGGGCTTTTCAAGTTTCTATTGGAGTATAATTGATTTACAGTGTTGTGTTAGTTTCAGGTGTACAGCAAAATGGATCAGTTATTCCCTGGTGGCTCAGAGGTTAAAGCGTCTGCCTCCAATGCGGGAGACCTGGGTTTGATCCCTGGGTCGGGAAGTTCCCCTGGAGAAGGAAATGGCAACCCACTCCAGTATTCTTGCCTGGAGAATCCCATGGATGGAGGAGCCTGGTGGGCTACAGTCCACGGGGTCGCAAAGAGTTGGACACGACTGAGTGACTTTACTTACTTACTTACTTATATAAACCTAAATCCTCTCTTTTTTAGAGAAAAGGGGGTTGGAGTTAGGAAATATTCTAAAGGCAGAGCAAATCAGACATGCTATAGAGAGTTGTGTTGGAGGACAAAGGAGAATCAGGAAAAGCAAATATTAAAAATGGACTTGTAAGCCAATGGGTATATTTTCTGGTGTGGGGAAAAAAAAAAAAAAANGGATTTTCCAGGCAAGAGTACTGGGGTGGGGTGCCATTGCCTTCCCCAAGGGAGGTGATGAGGATGGTTATATTTGAGAAACCCAAAGTGAGGCTAAGCGTGAGAGAACACTTATAAAGCCCACTTTGGGCTTTCTTCATGTCTCAGATGGTAAAGAATCTACCTGCAATGCTGGAAACCTGGGTTCAATCCCTGGGTCAGGAAGATTCCCTGGAGGAGGGAATGGCAACCCACTCCAGTACTCTTGCCTGGATAATTCCATGGACAGAGGAGCCTTGCGGGCTGTAGTCCATGGAGTCACAAAGAGCCAACACGACTGACCACTTTCCACTTTGATGCTGAGAACAATATTGAGCATCTGGCTTATAAAACCTTTTTCTACTGTGGAAATAGTCCAACCAGCTGAGACCAAGCAAAGGCTATTTAGGGACTGCAACAGCAAAGGAGTCCGCCAACACCTCTGGGGTTTAGCAGACACTCAGAGGCAGGCAGAGGAGTGGGAAAGCTTTGTAGTAGACAGAGGAAGGCTCTAGGTGTGTCCTGATTGGAGACTGTTGGCAGAGAAGCCCCAGGCAGGCTAACCACGAGCGCAGCCTCCTCCTCCATCCATCAGAGGAGCATATTTGCTTTCTCCAGTTGGCCCCAAGTTGGAAGTGATAGCAGAAATTAGAGAGGCTATCAGATGAGAGTAACGTTCTGATCATTTGAGTCCAGTTATTATAGGAGTTATTGTTGCATTTCTTGGACTAGTTGTTAGAGATAGAAGTCTGCCTTCAAATAAGTCTGACTTGAAGATAATAGGTTGGCTTCCTGGACTGGTTGTTGAGGACTGTGGCTCAGAATTCTGTTTTTATATTTGGTCTGGCTATGGTCCATTTATATATCCAATCTCTCACTACTGAACTGTAAAAAAAAAAAAATACTGCCAGCCATTCCATTTCTAACAGAATCAAGCCATCAGCTGCTGCAGTTGCCCACTGACAGGGCACCTGAGGGGAATTCAGGATGGATGAAAACAGGAAGCATTCTGTGCTTTGGATATACTGGTCTCTTAGGAGATGAAGGAGACACAGGAAAGGCTGGTTCTCTGGGTCAGGAAGATACCCTGGAAGAGGAAATGGTAACCCACTGCAGTATTGTTGCCTGGAAAATTTCATGGATAGACTAGCCTGGCAGGATGCAGCCCTTGGGGTCACAAAGAGTCGGACACAGCTAAGCACACATGTGTATGTTTTTCCCAGCCACACCCCACCCCCAAATTCATATATAGCCTAATTCCTCCTCCTTCTGAGAAGTTGCTCAGAGCTCAGCAAGGTTCCCAAAGAAAACTTCACACAGAACTTTTATGCCATGGCTTCTTATTTCAGTTAACAAACCCTTGAGGTGTCAGACTAATAGTCTAGTAGCGGCGGGGGGAGCTGCAGAAGTGAGGCTTTCTTTGCTTCTCCCTCTCCTCAGGCCAATGCAGCTATAGCAATATCAGATCAAGGCAGGGACAGTGGTCCAGAGGTTCCAGGATTGACCACTACCAAGGCAGAAAGCTTTGGGGACAGCGGGGACGCTCCTGCTGCAGTGTGGGCAGACACGGGACTCTCAGTGAGAAGTGCCCTTTCCCAGATACGTAAGTGGAAGGCTGCCTTGACAGCAGAATGGAGCACTCCAGGTCCCTTGTCTGTGTAAGTGGAGCGAGTTCCCAGAGAGCGAACCCCTTTTGCTAAAATCCCTCATACCCTTGGCTTTTTACTTCAGAAACAGAGTTTGCTGCTGCAAGTTATTGAGATCGGTCAACATTTGCTTGGATCAAATTTATAAACAGCTCCTCCACTTCCCCTTTCCCACTATCACCTGGCCTCCACCGCTAACTGTGAAACTCTTTAGAGTTGTCTCTGGGTCTCATTTTCCCTCACCTGACTGCCCTGTTTGGTTCATAATTCTACAGATTTTGGCTTGCTCTACAGTTTATGACATTCCTATTTATTTCTCTTAACCTCTGCCAGACTATAATCTGTTTTGTTTTGTTTTTAAATAACCTGCAGTGTTAGTATAGGCACTCTGATCAGTGTCCTAGTGCTGGATGACATGTTGATTCACCAAATACTTGTTGAGAAGGTTCTTGAAGCCAAATCAGAAGACAGACACCGGACAGTTCGAAGACAAAGCAGAAACGGCCACTGGCCTCAAGGTGGGAGCAAAGAGTCAGATAATTACCATACAATGTGGTAAATGCTGAGTAATGGAGTGGAAAAGTACTGATGAAGTGCTTTGCAACACAAATAAGGAAGCGATTTGCTTTGACGAGCGAATCAGGGGAGGCTCCATGGAAGAGCTGATATCAGAAGGCTGAGTGGAGGTTTCGCTTGCAGAGAAGGAGAAGGCATCCAAGTAGAGGGAGCTGTGATAGAAAGAGGAGGAACTCAGATGAGGGTATCCAGGGAATTGGAGGTGGGGCTGGATCACTGGTGGAGATATGACTTCATAGGGGCCAGATCATGATGGGCCTTGCATGCCATTTTTAAAGGCATTTGTATTTAATTCTACTGGTAAAGTGGGGTTCATCCAGGCTGTTAAAGGGATGGCAAATATCTGTGTTCTATTATGATAATTTTGGCATTGAGTAGCACATGGATGGAGGCACCCAGTTAAGAGGCTGCAGATGATCAGGACCTGAACTAGAATAAGAAATAACTGAAAATCCCTTCTGCTCTTCTGGGCAAACTGTTCTCTTTGGGGTGGGGGGTGGTGGTGTGTGTGTGTGTGTGAGAAGTTGTTCCAGTCGTGTCTGACTCTTTGTGACC
>SJYX01018324.1:135243-200440 GCA_006410675.1 Oreotragus oreotragus | reverse complement strand
GTTGTGACCCTGTGGACTGTAGCCCACCAGCTTCCTCTGTCCATGGGATTCTCTAGGCAAGAAGACTGGAGTGGGCTGCCGTTCCCTTCTCCAGGGATCTTCCAACTCGGGAACTGAACCCTTTTACATCTCCTGCATCGGCAGGCAGGTTCTTCACGGCTAGCGCCACCTGGGAAGCATTCTCCTTGGTACTTTTTAGGCAATTAACTTGACCAAAGGCAAAATCCAAGGCTCCCTGTTTCATGTACTATGTGATTTTTGCTTTCTCCTACTCTGTGGATTTTCTTTGCACTTTCTTGATGATGCCCTTTGAAGCGCAAAAGTTTTTAATTTTGATGAAGTCCAGTTTATCTGTTTTTTTCTTTTTCACATGTGCTTTTGAAGTCACACTTTAGTAGGTTTTGTCTAGCCCAAGATAATGAATTCACCGCTGTGTTTCTAAGAATTGCATTGTGTTAACTCTTACATTTTGGTCTATGACTATTTCCAGGTAATTTTTTAATATGATATGAGAAGAGTTCAACTTCACTCTTTTGCCTGTCAATACTTGTCCCAGTACCATTTGTTGAAAAGCCTGTTCTTTTCCCCACTGAATTACCTTTGCGGAAAATCAGTTGACTATAAATACAAGGGTTTGTTTCTAGACTCTCAGTTTATTGATCTGTGTGTTTTTCTTTATGCCATGACCACACTGTCTTGCTGCTTAGTAGTAAGTTTTGAAATCAGAAGACATGAATCTCTCAATTGTGTTCTTTTTCAAATTTATTTGGGTCCTCATACCAGCATCCCAGAAGTCCCATCAGGTGGCTTTTTTTTTTTTGGATTTGTTAATTACTAGAATTAATTAGCCACAGGAATTTGTTATTTGTCAACACCATAGGTTATATCTAACTCAGACACATCTGCTATCAAATGGGAGGGAAATATTGGCAAAGAAAAAATTGAAACTTTTTTATGACTTAACAAACTAGTTGTATAGCAACTGTGTAAATGTGTCTAATCATGTGTTTTGGGAATGCAGATGGAGTAACAGTGATTGCTTCTGGCTTATCTTTTAGCTTCATGACATCCCAAGAAATTGAAAGAGTTCTAAGTACAGACTCTTCTCCATTCTCTAGTAAAAGAAATAGGAAAGTTCCATGGAATAATATGTAAATACAATGAGCAACATCAAGACATGAGGGAAAGCTTTGTGACCCAACAACAAACTTGAAAGCTGAACCCCTAGCTCAACTTACAAATGGACTGAACAAGTATGAGAAAATAGCATATCATAAAGTAGAAATTCAGCTCTATATCTCAGTATAATTATCTAGGTTTCCTGAAAGTTTGATAAGATTTTTTTCATTGTATAGGTATGTCAATGTCAATTTTGTGTTGACCTGGAGGGTGTTTTGGAATGAGATTAATATTTAAGAAAACAAATGTATGGCTACCAAAAGCAAAAGAGGGATAGGATGTACTCAGAGATTGGAATTGGCATATATACACTATTAAGCATAAAACAGGCAACTAATGAGAACCTACTGTGTAGCACAGGGAACTCTATTCAACACTGTCATGGCCTAAATGGGAAGGAAGTCCAAGGAGGACTGGATATATGCATACATGTGGCTGATGCACCTTGCTGAGCACAGCACTGTAGAACAACTGTACTCCAGTTAAAAAATGAAGTCTGGATTGCCCACCATCACATGGGTGGGCCCCATTCAATCAGCTGAAGACCCTAATAGACCAGAAGACTGGCCTCCCTATGCATAAGGGAGTTTGCCAGCAAACTGTCTTCAGACTTCATCTGCACCAGCAACGCTGTTGGGTCTCCAGGTGCTGGCCCATGCCGGAGGTTTGCACTTGCAACCTCCATAACTGTGAGAAGTTGCAAGTGCCAATTCCTTATAATAAGTCTGTCAGTATATGTCCACATCCTAATTGTTTCTGTTTCTCTGGAGAACACTGATGAATCTAAGGCATAAATAGCTTCTAAATAAATAGATTGGTGTATCTTTGCCCACCTCCAGAGAGAATTTCTAAATTGCACTTTAAAAGTAAATGAGCGTTGATTTTGACTTAGAGAAGCTGATACTCTTTAATATTAATAGAAGAGAATTCAAGAAATTAAAAGGCTTAATTCCATACACTTTGAATCAACTGGCTTGACAATTTTGACTTGAAAGCAATAATGTTTTCTCTGTTTTCAAAAGGGTAAAAAATAATGCTAGCTAATATTCTAGCTTTTGCAAGACCTGGATTTATTTATAGAAATCCTTATTAATCTGGACTCTCTATATCTTTCACTAGTCTTGTTCCTTAGGTAAGCTTACATGAGTAATGATTTTTAAAACAATTTATTTTTGTTTGAGCCAGGTCTCCGTTGCTATGTGTGGGGCTTTCTCTGGTTGCAGCGAGCGAGGTCTCTCTAGTTGCAGGGCGCCGGCTTCTTATTCCGGTGGCTTCTCTCGCTGCAGAGCACAGGCTCTACGGCACATTGGCTTCAGTAGCTGCAGCGCTCGGGTTCTAGGGTACAAGCTCAATAAATGGGGCACGTGGGATTAGTTGTTCTGTGGCATGTGGAGCCTTCCGAGACCTGGGACTGAATCTGTGTCCTCTGCACTGGCAGGCGAATTCTTATCCACTGTGCCACCAGGGAAGTCCTGTAATCATTTAATAATATAAAAGTGTAAGAAATATGTATGTCAAACTACACTGAGTTATAATTATATCTTTTACAAATATTTGCTGTTAAAGAATTTCAGAAGATGTTAAAGGCCACTTAGAATTAGTTACTCCACTTCCATTGACTATATCAATTTTATGATATCATCTGACAATCTTTTTGATATCAGCAGGGACTGTATTATTCTCTACCATCAACCTAAATCATAATATTGAGAGCCTAAGCTGGCTTTGAGAACTTGGACTAATTGAGTTGATAGATAAGTAATCTTTGGATGCACAATTTCTTGGCAGAGCAAAACTCAAAAGTAAGAGAATATAAAACAAACAAGATAGGGAATAAAAGCAGGAAAGTTACTCTGGAAAGTGGTTAATGTTTGCCAAGTTTGTTGTACTTGTAAACGACATACCCTGTAGGAGGAAATGGCAACCCACTCCAGTGTTCTTGCCTGACATACAAGTGTAAGTTATTAACTAAAAGGAAATATGGAGGCGGAAGCAGAAATGGCATGTGCACACATATGCTTAGTTGCTCAGTCATGTCTGACTCTTTGTGACTCCGTGGACTGCAACCCACCAGGCTCCTCTGTCCGTGGAATTTTCCAGGCAAGAATACTGGAGCAGTTTGCCATTTCCTACTCCAAGGGCTCTTCCCAATCCAGGGATTGAACCCACATTTCCTATGTCTCCTGCACTGGTAGGCAGATTCTTTACCGCTGAGCCACTTGGGAAGCTCATGAAGCTGTAAATTGGGGTTATTACCATAGGTGTGGTATGGAAGATTTTGTAGTAGATTACCCAATAAAGCCTAATATAAAAATGATGAGTCACCACTGTCTGGGAGGAAGAAATTTTCTTCTATCCTTCTACATTCCTCTGGTTAGTTTAAGAATTAAATTGACATGAGACAGATTAAGGAGAAAATCAAACAAAAGTTTAATAACATGTATACATGGGAGAGCTCAGGAAAACTGAGTAACTTTCTTAAATGACCTAAACCCTCACAGTAAATACCACCTTTAGCTAAAGACAAAAGAGGATGTTGGGGTTGTGGTTTCTGACCTCAAAGGAGAAGAAGGCAGTTCACCTGAAGATGGAAAAGCAGGTGTTTGGTAAACAAATGTTTGCTGGGCCACACAGAGACAATGGGCCACAGAGAGACTTTCACAAGCAGACTTTGCCAGGGTCCTCCCTGTCTTTACACCTAGCTCATACTATAGTTCACCTGCTTCACACTATAGTTATCTGTGACGACAGTCCCTTTCCTAGAATAGGTCCTCTGTCTACATTCTTTAGGAAGTTAGGGAGCCTCTCAAAGTTCTTCATGAATCTTTTGGACCTTGATTGTTTTCAGTTCAAAACATGCCAAAGATATTTGGGGGCCCTATACCACCAAATTATCTACACCACTATCTGAGGGGTGTCTGAGGCAGAGGAGCTGACGGCAATAAAGTAGAGCTGTTGGAAGGGAAAGAGGAGAGCTTGTTCACAGGGACATCTGACTTGAGAGTGGAGAGTTTCCAGGATAAGGCAATGAAATTAAAGAGGAGCAAGGAAATTTATTCTATCACACATTAAATGCCATTGCCTTTAAGACATCTAGATTTCAGAAGTATTAAAAATTGATGAAATAAAGCAAAATGCAGGCTGAAGAGGAAGCACTGGATTTGGAAATTAGGAAGTCATTGATTACTCCATTTTACTAAGTAAGTGCAGGCCTGGATAGTTGCGAATTGGAGAAAATGGGAGTGAGGAAGTGTTTGCTGACCACTACTTTACAAATGGGCATATGTGATAAAGCTTCAAAGAGGCAGGACACAAAGGAAGGTAATTTTTGTATGAGGAAGAATTGAGCCTCTTTGAGAAGTAAGAAGCAGCTGATGGAGAAGCAGAGATCAAAAGTCCACGTGGAACAGTATCAAGTAAATTAGTGGAGAACACCACAGCTATGCAGCCAGTCAGAGCTGGGCTTAAGTAACCACTTTCCTACCTACAAGTGATCTGACACTGGACATCTCAATTAAACCTTCTGAACCCTGGTCTACTTGTTTGGAAAAGCAGGGTAATCATTCTCCTTCTTCATGGAGTTGTATATTTTATATTAAGTGAGATTATTTATTTAATGAAGTGTTTGACACTGCAGCCTAGACCCAGTAAATGCTCAATAAACAGGACCTACTGTTGAGAAGTTAATAAAGAACATAGTCGAGGGACTTCCCTGGTGGTTCAGTGGTTAAGACTCTGTGGTCTCAGTGCACGAGGGCCCAGGTTCAAGTCCCTTGTTGGGAAACTAGATCCTGCATGCTACAACTAAGACCCAGCACAGCCAAAATAAAAAGACAAAAAAAAAAAAAAAACACCCAAAAACATTTTAAGAAAAGAAAGAACACGATCAATTAGTGAAATGCAGGTGGGAAAGTATGGAATCAAGTTCATGGGTGGAGGAATTAGCCCTGAAAAGGAAGAGGGATCTCTCTGTGGAAGTTCTAAAAGATGCTCATAAATTCTTTGATACCTTTTCCTTCAAAAATTGAGCCTAATTAGCCTCCCCTTGAGTGTAGGTGGTATTTGGTGTATCACCTCTAATAGAATGTAGTAGGAGTGATGACGTGAGACTTTGAGAGTAAATTGTAAGAGGTGATGTGACGTCCATACTTGTTCTTTGGATTACTCAATCTAGGGAATGTCTGCTGCTATTTCATGAGAACATGAAAGCATTTCAGTGTAGAGGCCCATGTGGTAAGGGATTCCGGCCTTCTGCCAAGGGCCAGGTGAATGATCCATCTTGGAAATTGGTCTTCTAGTCCCAGTCAAGCTTTCACATGAGTAAAGCCCAAGCTGACATCTTGCCTGCAACTTCAGGAAGGACCCTGAGCCAGGATCTCGCAGTTAAGCTACTTCAAAATCCCCAATTCATGGGAACTGTGAGAAAATAAACATTCTTTTAAACTGTTAAATTTGGGGGTAATTTGTTCTACAGCAAATGAACACATCCTCTTCCTTTGAGACAAGGAAAGTGGAGAATGATAGGTGAGGACTTGCATAATATGGAAAGGAGAATTTTCTCTAAGTTTAAAATACAAACCATGTCATTTGCTGACCATAAGTTAGCCTCAGGAGACTGGTAAGGGATTGGAAGAACCAGGCAGAAAATAGGCAAGGGAATTGGCCAGGAACTCAAGATTAATAATTTTCTTTCTTGTCTCTCTTCCTTCACGCCAAAACTAACCACAGAAATCACACTTGCTCTTGGGACTAGATCAGCCTCCATTCACCAAGCCTTCACCTCAAGTGTGAAACTCCAAGGCATCACAGCCTGTCTGAACCAGCCCAGGAGACTGCCTGCCTGCCTGGGCAAACTGCTGATGAGTGAGTTCAGGGCTGACGATGGCTCAGGCTTACCTTGGAAACACACTCCCTGCTGTCCAAAATGATTTTCAACAACTATATGGAATCTAACACACTATCTACGAAGAGAGACAGAATATCAGAGGGAAAAACTGTGAAAGAAAAAAACAATAGGACTTAGGGATTCTGCAAAGAGCATATCACAGTAACGGGAAAACCCTACAGTCTTTTAAATATCTCATTCGTATTATTTTTTAGTCTTTGGTCCATTTTCCCTTCACCCCATCCTTTCTGGTTATTAGCATGGGAGCCCTGGCAATTTTCCTGATTTAGCCAGCTATCTTTATTTCAGAACAGGGTGGAGCTTCAGCACATAGCAGAGACCAGGCTAGGACTGCCATCTCCCAGTTATACCACCTTATAGCTCTGGTCTCTTTAAACCCTAAAGGCTCACCAGAAATTGAACCACTGTGTCTCTAGCAGAATGACAGTTCCTGCTCTCCTTAGGAAGTTAACCTCTCTCTCTACTGATTCTGCCCGTAAATTGGGAAACTTAATTAAAACAAAACTGGTACCTTTTCTACATTACACAATAGAATCAATTCATTCATTTATCCTTAGTTAACTCAGTTATTCAATTATTCAGCACCTCATTACTGAGTAGTCAGTGATGGGACAGCACATCCTAAGTACAGGGAATGAAAAGATGAGTACTGTGGTCTTGAAAGTGTTAGTGGCTCAGCTGAATCCGACTCTTTGTGACTCCATGGACTGTAGCCCACCAGGCTCCTCTGTCCATGGGATTCTCCGGGCAGGCATACTGGGAGTGGGCAGTCATTCTCCTCTTCAGGGGATCTTCCCAACCAGAGACTGGACCCAGGTCTCCTACATTGCAGGCAGATTCTTTACCATCTGAGCCTGCTGGCACATAGTATCACTCAATAAATTTGTGTTGAATGAATTATAGTTCCTACCCTCTGTGGGTATCCTAGGCTAGTAAGGGAGGAAGTATATTAACAAATAATTAAATTGGTTTTAGTGCAACAGTAAAGACATAAATCCAGAACTATAGAGGGTTGTATCTACCTGGAGGTTAGGGATGGGTTGATAAGTAACATTTGTTTGATTTTAAAGAACAAATAAGAGTTTTCCCGGAAAGAAGAGTAAGAAAAGTCTTTTTCAGGTAGCCCCAAACTCACAGGTCTTATTTTTAGCAGGAATCTTTTCACTCTAATCTAATCCTAATTTGCTAATGTAAATATCAACCAATATTTTGCTGGGTTTCAGTCTTTTGAGATTTTTATTTTGTTCCTTAGGCAGTGATAGATTGGAAAAATTAAATGCAAAATAATTGTACAAAGGAGATTATTTTTAAGAGAGTGGATGAAATGATTTAATGGGAAAAATATATATTTTAAGTTTCTTCCTCAGAGATATCTTAATTTCTTATAATTTCTAAGATAGATGGAAGACAGTCTTTCTAAAAATGGTCTCACTATTACCTCTAAACTTTCCTCTCTGACACCTGGCTGAGAACCCAGCAGACATGCCTTGTGCTGTGCCAAACCAGTAGTTACTGCTATTTGCCCACTTTGGAGCCCCTCAGGAGCCCATCCGACAATACACACCAGATTGGTGGAAGGACTTGGAACCACCAAATATAATAATCGAATGTCATCATCAATTCATTAGTGATTACATATATTGCAAAAATTTTTGATTACCTGACAGCATGGAAAATCACAGTACGCCAGGGAGGAGAACGTGCTAAGCCAACAGATCCCTTCCATGTTGGAATTTAGAAAGAACCCTTAATCTGCTGCCAAAAACATGAATCAGTACTGACACTTAGTAACACATTTTAATGACTAAGCACAAACATTTTGTTTCAAGAAGCTCCTGGCCTAACAGCACCTGCCGCTGTTACCAGTGCTAATTAATTTCCATGAAGTTGTCTAACCTGTTCTGTCAAGACTTTAAACTGCTTTGACAGTCTTAGAGGGATGAAGTCAGTTGGGAGGGAAGTAGAACCAAATTTTTTTCTACTTTTAATTGAGAATTTTGTATTCTATCACGCACGCCTGCACTCAGCCTAGAGTGAAATTCTTATTTTCAATAGCTTGCAGCGATTACTGCATTTAATAGAGGTTGGTGGTTGATAAGTATTTTTATACATAACTGCAGTTTCAAGCTGATTCTCAGGTGTTTAACCAGCAGAGCCATGCAACATTTTGATGAGTCAGTCCCATGAGAAAAGGTTATTACCTGCGGAGCTGGGCAGGGGTAAACCAGACCAGTACAAAGATTTAGAGTCTTCCCTTGCTAGCTAGCATACTGTTACCGAACCCAGGTCCAGCAGCTTGCCACTCAAAAGCCATTAAAGAGGCCAAGTTTGTGGAAAGGAAAGTTTGCTTTATTTTGGAAGCCGGCAACCAAGGTTGAAGCGGGTGGGAAGATGGATGCCTGTCCAAAGGCTGACTCTCTCATCCCCTCCTATTGACAATCAGGGGGCAAGAAATTTTACAGACAAGGGAGGAGGCTCTATGCAGAATCAGCACAGTTCAGTTCTGACAGTCATCTTGAAGTTGGTCATCAGTGAAGGTGAAGTTGCTCAGTCATGTCCGACTCTTTGCGACCCCATGGACTGTAACCTACTAGGCTCCTCCGTCCATGGGATTCTCCAGGAAAGAATACTGGAGTGGATTGCCATTTCCTTCTCCAGGGGATCTTCTGACCAAAATCATCTTGGTTGTTTTAGGTACAGTTAGTTTTCAGCTCCAGGGTCAGTCTGTGCCCATTTTCTTGAAGCCAGTTCTCAGAACTGTGGCAGCTTATGTCATGGCTACAGTCTGTTCATCATGTTAACATCTTCGACCTGGTGGGGGTTTCAGTATCTATAAGATCAACTCACGGGATAATGGCTCAGATTATTATCTACAGTCCTTGAGATGGAACTAAAGGTCCTTGACTATGCTTAATGACATTATTATTAATTGGTCTCCTTTGACTATTTTCTGTTTGTATCTGCATTTTCTCACTTTTCTGATTAAACTTATTCTTTGGCTAAAGTTTTTCCACAGACAAAAGGCAGGTAGAGGGGATGGGGGACTGTGCAAGGATCATAGCGTCCTGCTGTTTCAATATCACTACTTCAATCTTCTGCATAATCTATGATTTCACTTAATATGACTTTTCAAGAATTGAACAATCATCCTAAACAAATCGAAGTCAGACTACTAACACAGAACAGCATTTCCCACACCCAGTACTATGCTTTCAACTTTAGCAGGGTTCTGTGACCGAGGTGCTTTGGGAAAATCGGGAGCCCACAAGGGTTCTTTACTACAGGCGTCCTCACATCTCTCTGTGTGGTAGCAGACATCATGGACATTGGAGGAAGAAATATAGAATACAGTGGTTTCCAGCTCATTTGACTACAGATGCTGTTTTTGAATGGAAGACCATCTTACGTGGTCAATGTCTAACAGAGCAGTACTTTGGGAAATGTTCCTGTTCAAGTAGGATTGTTATTCTTGAACACTCCACATTGTTAATAGAGCACTGGACAGGTTAAGAAGGATACTCCAGGGAAGGGGCAGCAGATTTGCAATGACAGACTTTCCCTTTCCACAGCATCCACTGACTACCGACTAGGGACAAAGGTTCTGGCACCAGCCCTTTCAGAAGAGGAAGGGTCTCGTGTTCCTTGGGTGCAGTACCTACGGAAACGGGAGTGACGTCTTAGGGAGACACATCAAATCCTTTAAACTCCTCATTCCTACTTTAAATCAAAGAAACCTGATGTCCAAATTACCTACCAACATTCTGCAGTTACCTCTCACAACCACTAATCAGAAACCTTTGGAAATAAAGGCTTTTTGTCTGTTTTTCTGCTTTTTTCTATTGAGGTGAAATTCACATAACATAAAATTAACCATTCCAAAATGAACATTTCGGTGACATGTAATACATCTACAATATTGTGCAACTGCCACCTCTTTCTAGTTCCAAGACAGTTCCAAAATAAAACCTCATGCCCATTAAGTTCCTCCTGCACACCCCCCAGCCTCATTCAGTAATCACCAATCAGCTTTCTGTTTCTGATTGAGGGCTTCCCTGATAGCTCAGTTGATAAAGAATCTACCCGCAATGCAGGAGACCCCGGTTCGATTCTGGGTTGGGAAGATCTGCTGGAGAAAGGATAGGCTACCCACTCTAATATCCTTGGGCTTCCCTTGTGGCTCAGCTGGTAAAGAATCCGCCTGCAATACAGGAGACCTGGGTTCAATGTCTGGGTTGGGAAGATCCCCTGGAGAAGGGAAAGGCTACCCACTCCAGTGTTCTGGCCTGAAGAATTCCATGAATTGTGTAGTCCATGGGGTTGCAAAGGATCAGACATCACTGAGCCGTTTTCACTTTCATCTGGCTATTTCACCTAAATGGGATCATATAATATGTGACATTTTATATCTGGCTTCTTTCAATTAACATAATCTTTTAAAAGTTTAGGCATGCAGATATAGTACTTACATCATTTCTTTTTATATCTGAAGGATTTCCTACAGTAGGGATACACCATCATGTGCTTATCCGTGATGGACTTGGGGTTATTTCTACCTTTTGACTATTGTAAATAGTACTGCTGTGAACATTCATGTAGAAGTATTTGAGGGCCTGTTTTTGATTCATTTGGCTATGTACATTGGAGTGGAGTTGTTAGGTCATGGAAACAAAATTTCGCCACTCCAATTCTGTGGCACCCTAAGGCAAATCAAAAAGTTCATATGATTAGCTTGAGACATATTTTTAGGGCATTGGGGAAAGATGTATATAAAATGCACTACCCATAGGCAGCTTAGAGAATGACTTACTGAAGCAAGTTTCTTCTCTGTACACAAAACATACCTACGTGAATACCGTTTGTTTTCAGTGAGCCATTTGAGTTTCCGTTACTCAGCTGTATAGAGCATCTGTTGTCTTCTCAGCCAATAAGCGTTTAACAAAGACAATAAGTAGAGATGCCTTTTGGTAGCTCTATTATTGGGATGTGTTGTACCCATGTGAGAGCAGAAATAATAAAGAAGGAAAAAGGTTGACACCAGCAGTAGATCAGCTCTTCTGGAAAGATTCTGAAATATCCAGACTTGTGCTATAGTCAAGTAAACCAGCTTCACTTGCATGTAGGTCTCTGAGAAAAGTTAATTGTCAATTAAATATTGTTGAATAGACTGAAAACATGAAATCCGAGAACATTCATTGAGGAGAGAACCCAAGCATAGTTCTCATTTTCCAAAAATGTTTCCAAACCCTAAACTAGGCCTCATTCCAAAGTCAGTCTTCTTATAGGGATATTAAGAAAATATTGGCTCTCACCTAATTACTATGCATGATATTAAGAATTTGCTAAGTTTAAATTACTTTTTAGGAAGAAAAGAATGAGGTCTTACCAAGGAAAATATTGGGATTTTCATTTAAGTAAATCTACATTCTAAAATGTTATTACTTATATTGCTCCTATTATTAACAATAAAAAATGCAGCAAATTATTTTTTTTAATGTTAATTTCAGATTAATTTGAGGCATTACAAAAACAGGAACATATAAGCCAAGAAAATGAATATATTATGATGCAATTTATCAAATTTTAACAGTTGTCAATCTTGAGAACGGTTCCTCTGGATCTAATACACTTATGGAAAATGACATGGAGATACTACTATATTTCCAGATACTGCTGTATTTCCAGGACCTTCTGAAAGTGATTTAAAGTTGGCAGTAATATCTAACAGGTCATTGTCCTAGAACATACATATGACCTTTTTCGGAGCCAGATTTTGGAAATATTCTGGTTCATGTGTCTGCTGATATCTCAAAGAACAAAGAGGGAACATCAAGATAGGCACATGAGATTCTGCAGCTTTGAGGCCCGAAGAATGAGATCATATCTTTCCACAGAGTGAGGCTGATTTGATCTGACCTAATTATCTGATTGATGTGTTGAGAGGCAGACCTACTTGGATATGTATTTGCTGCATCAGTTTTCTCTTTAGGCAATTTATTTAGTCCTCGCCCTCTTTTTATCTGTGTGGCATGAGACCTTGAGATACTGACCTAAAATTCCATAAAATGTGAATTTAATAATGTAGGTAATTTTAAATAATAAAATACCAAAATACATGCTCAAACATGCAAAAATATAAAAGAATACAGAATGAAAAGATGAAAGTTTTTTGTTCAACTTGTTCCCCTTCCAATGCCATTTTTCTTCCCACAGGCAAACACTGTTAACAGTTTGGTAAATGCCTTTCCAAAGCATATAGTAATAGATAAAAATAGATATAGAAATCAAAAGAGACCATTTTCCCAAGCACTAAATAATTAACTTTATTGTAACTACCTTTCAGGATTAATCTCAAAATAAGAATACAGATTATCAAATTATTGAGAAATTATGGCCTGCTGGGGTTTTATGGTCCCTTCCACCACAAAAACATTTTGGAGTTAACATATTCTGACATACTTCTTGGTCATGTGCCAGATCATAAGCTGCTAGGAGACATAAATACCACCATAGTTAATAAAATTTACATAGGATCTTATATGTTAAGGCATTAGTATACATTTTAAAATCTTAACACAGAGCTGAAGTGCCTCTCAGTAAATCAAGGAAAGCTGGAAACAAATCATAGACAAAAAAAGATTGGGGAACCTGTGCAAAGGGTAGAGGAGATTTTGACTCTGGTTCAATTAACCAGCAAGTATTCACTATTCATTTCTGCTGTGGTAAGCCCTGTAGATATAAAGAAATATAAAGTGTGGTCCCTGCCTCCAGTGGGTTTACTATCACCTGAGAAATCAAACCAGCCAGACAGAATGGAATCAGATAATAAAGGCTTGCACAAGAACTTGAACTTGATAAAGTAATAAACAGCAGGCAGCCTCTGAAGTCTACACAAAGGAGTGATACAATGAAAAAAATTAAAAGACTGTGCCTTCAGTCCCTCGCACGCCTTCATTTCCCTTCCATAATTACTGCCCCAGTTCATGTTTTCATGACTTTGGCTATTGCAGTGAACTTATATCCAGCACTCAGCCACCTCCCCAGCCTACTCCCTCCCAATCGATTCTACACATAGCTACAAGATTGAGTTTCCAAAGGTGCAGAAGAGCCTCACTGGCTCAACTTGCTCATCCACTTTGAATACCATCCTGGTAATCAGTTTTAGTGTTATTATTAAAAAAAAAAAAAAAAGCTCTTGAAGGCAAAACATTTGCACAGTGTGGCAAGTTTGAAGAGGTATGCATTAAAAAGGTAGAGTGCCTGCTGAGGAAGGGCAGCTGGATGCTTCAGTTCAGTCACTAAGTTGTGTCCTAGGCAAGACCATTCAGGCCAGTAGAAATTCAGTAGGATAGAGGAGCTGGGTCTCATGAAGCTATCTCTTAGCACTATGGGCTGAGAAATTCTGTCTTAGCTCAGGGAGAAGATTCTCACAACCAGACTCAAGAGAGACTGATGTACACATCAGAAAGCCAATTTGTTGACATACAATGAGAACAATAACAGATAAACCAGATATCTGTGTTCATTGATCAAGCATTTTCTTCCACTAGGAAAATAAAAGCCACGCGAAAAGGCTTCAAGTGTGAGTTTAGCATGTTTGAGGAACATCACGGGGGTCAGCTGGTTAGAGTGGAAAGATCCAGAGGAGGAGGAGTAGAAGATGAGATCGAGAGGTAGGCAATGGTCAGCTCGTGAAGTACCTTGAAGACCATGATAAGGAGTCTGGATTTTATCTAAGAAGTCAAAAGCTATTGGGGTGTTTTAGGCAGGCATATGATCCAAATAGGAAAAGGAGTTCGTCAAGGCTGTATATTGTCACCCTGCTTATTTAACCTGTATGCAGAGTACATCATGAGAAACGCTGGACTGGAAGAAGCACAAGCTGGAATCAAGATTGCCGGGAGAAATATCAATAACCTCAGATACGCAGATGACACCACCCTTATGGCAGAAAGTGAAGAGGAACTAAAAAGCCTCTTGATGAAAGTAAAAGAGGAGAGTGATTGGCATAAAGCTCAACATTCAGAAAACGAAGATCACGGCATCTGGTCCCATCACTTCATGGGAAATAGGTGGGGAAACAGNAGATGACACCACCCTTATGGCAGAAAGTGAAGAGGAAATAAAAAGCCTCTTGATGAAAGTGAAGGAGGTGAGCGAAAAAGTTGGCTTAAAGCTCAACATTCAGAAAACGAAGATCATGGCATCCGGTCCCATCGCTTTGTGGGAAATAGATGGGAAACCAGTGGAAACAGTGTCAGACTTTATTTGGGGGGGCTCTAAAATCACTGCAGATGGTGACTACAGCCATGAAATTAGAAGACGCTTACTCCTTGGAAGAAAAGTTATGATCAACCTAGATAGTATATTCAAAAGCAGAGACATTACTTTGCCAACTAAGGTCCGCCTAGTCAAGGCTATGGTTTTTCCTGTGGTCATGTATGGATGTGAGAGTTGGACTGTGAAGAAGGCTGAGCGCCGAAGAATTGATGCTTTTGAACTGTGGTGTTGGAGAAAACTCTTGAGACTCCCTTGGACTGCAGGGAGATCCAACCAGTCCATCCTGAAGGAGATCAACCGTGGGATTTCTTTGGAAGGACTGATGCTAAAGCTGAAACTCCAGTACTTTGGCCACCTCATGCGAAGAGTGGACTCACTGTAAAAGACTCTGATGCTGGGAGGGATTGGGGGCGGGAGGAGAAGGGGACGACCGAGGATGAGATGGCTGGATGGCATCACGGACTCGATGGACGTGAGTCTGAGTGAACTCCAAGAGATGGTAATGAACAGGGAGGCCTGGTGTGCTGCTATTCATGGGGTCGCAAAGATTCGGACACAACTGAACGACTGAACTGAACTGAACTGAAGAATTTTCCACAGTTTATTGTGATCCACACAGTCAAAGGATTTGGCATAGTCAATAAAGCAGAAATAGATGTTTTTCTGGAACTCTCTTGCTTTTTCCATGATCCAGAGAATGTTGGCAATTTGATCTCTGGTTCCTCTGCCTTTTCTAAAACCAGCTTGAACATCTGGAAGCTCATGGTTCACTTATTGCTGAAACCTGGCTTGGAGAATTTCTAGCATTACTTTACTAGCATGTGAGATGAGTGCAATGGTATGGTAGTTTGAGCATTCTCTGGTATTGCCTTTCTAGGGAAATGTAAATCAAAACAACAATGAAACATCACTAGACACCTATTAGAATGACTAAAATCTGAAACACTGACAATTCCAAAGGCTAGCAAGGAAATTGAGCAGCAGGAACCTCCCTCACTGTTCAAGAGAATGCAAAATAATATAGCCAGTTTAGAGGAAGCTTGATGGTTCTTATAAAATTTATCATAGACTTAAATATTCATGCTCTTAAGTATTTACCCAATTGACTTGATAACTTATATCTACACAAAACCAGCAAGCAAATTTTTAAAGCAGTTTTATTTGTAATCACAAAAAAACCTTCAACTATTTTGATGTACTCAATAAGCAAATACATAAACAAACTTTGATGCATTGATGCATAAATAAATTTGATAAACTGATTCCATGGACTACTCTTAAGGAAGCAAAATCAATGAGCTATTAACCTACACAAGCAAGGATGAATCCTAAGTATGCATTAAAAGAAGCCAGCCTGAAAATGCTACATACTATATGATTCCAGCTAAATGTCATTCTGAAAAAGGCAAAATGTGGCCACCCATTCCAGCATTCTTGGGCTTCCCTGGTGGCTCAGACAGCAAAGAATCTGCCTGTAATGCAGGAGACCTAGGTTCAACCCATGGGTTGGGAAGACCCCCTGGAGAGGGGCATGGCAACCCTCTCCAGTATGCTTGCCTGGAGAATCCCCATGGACGGAAGACCCTGATGGTCTACAGTTCATGCCTTTGCAAGGAGTCGGACACGACTGAGCAACTAAGCACAGCATATAGCTAGAGTAAGATCAGTGCTTGCCAGAGGCTCAGGGGCAGAGGAAGGTAGCATGAGCAAAGCACAGGAGACTAATTAGTTTTTAGCATGGTAAGTCTATTCTCTATGGTATTATAATTGTGGATATAGAACATGATACCTTTGTCACAAGCCATAGAATTTTAAGGCACAAAGAGTGAACTTTACTGTATGCAAATTTTTTAATAATATTTTAGAAGTTTCAGGGATCCTAGGATAAAGCCAGTTACACAGTCTTCAAACAAAAGGTTTTCAACTTCCAAGAAGAACAGGGAATATTATTTAAATGAGTCTTTCCTGAAGAACTATTAAGAGACAAATTTAACCTATTTCACCCAAAAAAATGAGTGAAGAAAAATCTACAAAAGGACTAGTGAACCAAAACTTCAGTAAAAATATAAAATAGAAGAAGTGATCTCAGAAATAATTATCCAGTTCCTGATTTTAAAAAGAATGTTCATATTTGCCTTCATTGCCTCTACATCCTATGGATTATTGGCAGTGTCTTTTATTATGTGAGGAAATTATTTTCTATTCCTAATTCACAATGAGTTTTTATATCATTAATCAATTTTGTGTTTTTTCCATATATATATTATTATTTTTATGTCTATCTTCTTTAATCCCTTTCTTGCTGTCCTGAGCTAACTCCTACATAGCTATAGTATTTTAGGTAATTTTTTACATTGCTGCTTTAAGTATATACCCACTTTTTAAGAATATTTAAATCTACCTGTAGCATTGGAAATGTTTTCCTACATTCTATTCTTAGAATAATTCAAGAGATATTGAAGCTTTCAAGAAATTGAGTCTGCTAATATTTTGATATGTAAATTTTAACCACTGTTCAATTTTAATGGTTATAAATATATGCAGATCATTTTTAACTCAGGTTTGATTAATTTTATTTTTAAAATATTTCCTGTTTTATTCTGTTATTTAGTGCCATTAAGTGACTTTTATTGTTTTCTTTTTATATATGAATCTATGAATCATATCCTCTGCTTCATTTCTAACAGTATTTTATAGCTTGAACTTTTAAAGTTGATAAATAGTAGTTTCTCTGTAGAAAATCATAGCATAGAAATATAATGTGTAAATTGCAAGCCTGTAGAAGGAAACAGCAATCCACTCCAGTGTTCTTGCCTGGAGAATCCTAGGGACAGGGGCTCATGGTGGGTTGCCGTCTATGGGGTTGCACAGAGTCAGACATGACTGAAGTGACTTAGCAGTAAAAGGAAAATAAATAGAATGAACAGTCAATCCTGATCCGGAGGGATGTTGTTGTGGGGTGGGAGGTGGGAGGGGGGTTCATGTTTGGGAGTTCGTGTATTATGCCAAAACCAATAGAGTACTGTAAAGTAAAATAAAGTAAAATGGAAGCTCTAAAAAAAATTTAATAAAATAAAATTCAAAAAAACAAAATAAAAGAAAGCAAGGAAGAAGAAAAACAGAATCCAAGATAAAGTGAGACAAGTAGAAATCAAAAAATAGGATACAAAAATAAAAGCTAGTATGTAGTTATAAAAACAAATGTGAATAGATGAAGCTCACAAAGCTAAGAGTTTAACTTGGGATACAACAACAACAACAAAAATAGAATGAATTCTTATAACATGAAGCCTATGTTTATAAATTGAATGCCTACTAACTTGTTGCAATGTTTATTAAAATAAGGCATTTGTGCTTGCCTGATTGGAACATCCTCCTTTCAAACACAAGGAAAAATAAAAATATCATGAACAGCCCACCTTCCCACAAGAAAGGAACACATCCAAAGCATATAGAAGGACATAAAAATAAAAGCAAATTTTATATTAATGGAATATAAAACAATGATATAAAAGACTTTTTGTAAGTAGATATTATACTCTAAAATTACTAATAAAACAGACAAAACCCTGATGAGAGTTATCAATAAAAAAAAAAGAGAAGGCACAAATTGACAACATTTGGAATAAAAGAGGTAAGTTATATATAAAGTAAAAATTTTAATATAAGCAATCTGTTAACATAATAGACAAGTAAACATTAAAATATAGATGTCCAATTCCAAAAACTTTTTAAAACTGGCTCAAGAAGACTTCTGCTATTTATGTAAACATTACATAATTTGAATAAGAAGTTAAAAACAGTCTCCACAAAGAAAACCACAAACACAGTCTAATTAGTGAGTTTCTAGAAACTGTCAAAGATAAAATATTCCAACTTACAAAACTTTTCTAGAGTTTTATTAAAAAAAAAAATAGAGGCCCAACTCCTGAAATTGTTTATGAAACTAGTGTAAATAGATACCACAACCACACAAGTATCAAAAAATAAGAGACTAACCTCATTCATGAACACACATTCAAAACCATAAACAAAATAATCTAAACTTTAATTATATTCAATATATAATAAATCATGGGCAAGTTTGTTTTAAATACAGGAATGCAAAGTTGGCTAACTTTTTAATTAATTCATTTATTTTAATTGGAGTCTAATTACTTTACAATATTGTAGTGGGTTTTGCCATACATTGACATGAATCAGCCATGGATGTACATGTGTTCCCCATCCTGAACCCTTCTCCCACCTCCCTCCTCATCCCATCCCTCAGGGTCATCCCAGTGCACCAGCCCCAAGCATCCTGTATCATGCATCGAACCTGGACTGGCAATCTATTTCACATATGATAATATACATGTTTCAAATCATCCCATCTTTGCCTTCTCCAACAGAGTCCAAAAGTTTGTTTGTTACATCTATGTCTCTTTTGCTGTCTCACATATAGGGTCATCGTTACCATCTTTCTAAATTCCATATATATGCATTAATATACTGTATCAGTGTTTTTCTTTCTGACTTACTTCACTCTGTGTAATAGGCTCCAATTTCATCCACCTCATTAAAATGGATTCAAATGCATTCTTTTTAATAGCTGAGTAATATTCCATTGTGTATATGTACCACAGTTTTCTTATCCATTCATCTGCCAATGGACATCTAGGTTGCTTCCATGTCCTGGCCATTGTAGACAGTGCTGCAATTAACATTGGGGTACACGTGTCTCTTTCAATTCTGGTTTCCTCGGTGTTTATGCCCAGCAGTGGAATTGCTGGGTTGCATAGCAGTTCTATTTCCAGTTTTTTAAGGAAATCTACACATTGTTCTCCATAGTGTCTGTACTGGTTTGCATTCCCAGCAACAGTGTAAGAGGGTTCCCTTTTCTCTGTACCCTCTCCAGGATTTATTGTTTGTAGACTTTTTGATAGCAGCCATTCTGACCATTGTGAGATGGTACCTCATTGTGGTTTTGATGTGCAGTTCTCTGATAATGAGTGATGTTGAGCATCTTTTCATGTGTTTGTTAGCCATCTGTATGTCTTCTATGGAGAAATGTCTGCTTAGTTCTTTGGCCCATTTTTTGATTAAGTCGTTTATTTTTTGGAATTGAGCTGCAGTTGCTTGTATATTTTTGAGATTAGTTGTTTGTCAGTTGCTTCATTGCTATTATTTTCTCCCATTCTGAAGGTTGTTTTTTCATCTTGCTTATAGTTTCCTTCATTGTGCAAAAGCTTTTAAGTTTAATTAGGTCCCATTTGTTTATTTTTGCTTTTATTTCCATTACTCTGGGAGGTGGGTCATAGAGGATCCTGTTATGATTTATGTCAGAGAGTGTTTTGCCTATGTTTCCCTCTAGGAGTTTTATAGTTTCTGGTCTTACATTTAGATCCTTAATCCATTTTGAGTTTATTTTTGTGTATGGTGTTAGAAAGTGTTCTAGTTTCATTCTTTTTTTTTTAATGAGGCAACTTTAATATTTTATTTTTTTTTATTTTTTTATTTTACTACAATTGAAAAGATAATTTTTTTCCATTTTACTTTATTTTACTTTACAGTACTCTATTGGTTTTGGCATACATTGACATGAATCTGCCACGGGTGTACACAAANGGATCCTGTTATGATTTATGTCAGAGAGTGTTTTGCCTATGTTTCCCTCTAGGAGTTTTATAGTTTCTGGTCTTACATTTAGATCTTTAATCCATTTTGAGTTTATTTTTGTGTATGGTGTTAGAAAGTGTTCTAGTTTCATTCTTTTTTTTTTAATGAGGCAACTTTAATATTTTATTTTTTTTTATTTTTTTATTTTACTACAATTGAAAAATTAATTTTTTTCCATTTTACTTTATTTTACTTTACAGTACTCTATTGGTTTTGGCATACATTGACATGAATCTGCCACGGGTGTACACAAAGTGGTTGACCAGTTTTCCCAGCACCACTTGTTAAAGAGATTGTCTTGTCTCCATTCTATATTCTTGCCTCTTCTGTCAAAAATAAGGTGTCCATAGGTGCATGGGTTTATCTCTGGGCTTTCTATTTTGCTCCATTGATCTATATTTCTGTCTTTGTGCCAGTACCATACTGTCTTGATGACTGTGGCCTTGTAGTAGAGTCTGAAGTCAGGCAGGTTGACTCCTCCAGTTCTTTCTCAAGATTGCTTTGGCTATTCAAGGCTTTTTGTATTTACATACAAATTGTGAAATTATTTGTTCTAGCTCTGTGAAAAATACCATTGGTAGCTTGATAGGGATTCCACTGAATCTATAGATTGCTTTGGGTAGTATACTCATTTTCACCATATTGATTCTTCTGATCCATGAACATGGTATATTCCTCCATCTATCTGTCATCTTTGATTTATTTCATCAGTGTTTTAATTTTCTATACATAAGTCTTTTCTTTCCTCAGGTAGATTTATTCCTAAGTATTTTATTCTTTTTGTTGCAATGGTGAATGGAATTTTTTCCTTTATTTCTCTTTGTCTTTTCTCATTGTTAGTGTATAGGAATGCAAGGGGTTTCTGTATGTTAATTTTATATCTTGCAACTTTACTGTATTCATTTATTAGCTCTAGAAATTTTCTGGTGGAGTCTTTAGGGTTTTCTATGTAGAGGATCATGTCATCTACAAACAGTGAGAATTTTACTTCTTCTTTTCCAATCTGGATTCCTTTATTTATTTTTCTTCTCTGATTGTTGTGCTAAAACTTCCAAAACTACGTTGAATAGTAGTGATTAGAGTAGCCACCCTTGTCTTCTCCCTGACTTTAGAGGAAATGCTTTCAATTTTTCACCACTAAGGATAGCACGGCCGGTTGTGACTGGCACACACAGAGTGAGTGGCTGTGACCAGCACACATAATGCAGCCGAGAGGAGCTACCCCATGTCTGAGGTCAGGGGCAGAAGCCGGGAGGACCCCATGCCCAAGGGGTGGCAGCCAAGAGGAGTTACCCCACATCCAAGGTCAGGGGCAGCAGCCAAGAGTGCCAGGCTGGGGTGGCACAGGCACAGCTGAGAATAACTACCCCACTTCTGAGGTCAGGGGCGGCAGCCAAGTGGAGCTACCCTGTATCCAAGGTTGGGGCAGCAGCCGGGAGGAGCTACCCCACGCCCGAGGCCAGTGGCAACGGCCCGGGGGAGCTACCCCACATCCAAGGAGCTGTGGCTGCATGGGCACAGGAGGGCCTAGAGGAGCTATTCCACGTTCAAGGTCAGGAGGGGCAGTAGTGAGGAGATACCCCTTGTCCAAGGTAAGGAGCAGTGGCTGCGCTTTGCTGGAGCAGACATGAAGAGATACCCCATGCCCAAGGTAAGAGAAATCCAAGTAAGATGGTAGATGTTGCAAGAGGGCATCAGAGGGCAGACACTGAAACCATAATCACAGAAAACTAGTCAATCTAATCACANGGGCAGGAGGAGAAGGGGACGACAGAGGATGAGATGGCTGGATGGCATCACTGACTCGATGAACGTGAGTCTGAGTGAACTCCAGGAGCTGGTGATGGACAGGGAGGCCTGGCGTGCTGCGATTCATGGGGTTGCAAAGAGTCGGACACGACTGAGTGACTGAACTGAACTGATGATGTGACTTCCCTGGTGGCTCAGACAGTAAAGCGTCTGCCTACAATGAGGGAGACCCGGTTTCAATCCCTGGGTGAGGAAGATCCCCTGGAGAAGGAAATGGCAACCCACTCCAGTATTCTTGCCTGGAAAATCCCATGGATGGAGGAGCCTGGTTGGCTACTGTCCATGGGTTCCCAAAGAGTTGGACACTACTGAGCGACTTCACTATCTACTATCTATGGTGTGACTTACTTTTTGATAGGATAATTCTGGATGCTGAGTGGAGAATCAGTTCCAAAACGATAAAAATGATCATTAAGGGACAAGTAAGGAAGCTATTCTAGAAGTTTGACAAGAGTAGATGGTGGCTTTGGACTACAGTAGTGGTGATAAAGGTAAAAAGGACTAATTTGGGTGTGTGTGTGTTGTCTTTTTTTTTTTTTTTTTTTAAGGCAGAGAGGATTAGAGTGCTGAGGGATTAGAGATGTGATTCCATGCCCACCAAACAGCTTTCCAATTGAAATTTGTCTTTTTAGTAGATTTTCCTAGAATGAAGTACTGATCTGGGAACCAGGGAACTGGTTTTCCTGCTAATTCCAGTTTTCTACCCTGAGGACTTGAACTTGAGCCTGAAATGTTAGGTTACTCTGTGGATGCCAAGGCTGTAAATTATAACATTCCTGAGCTGGTCTCAGGTAATCTCACCTTCCTTGTTCTCCAAACCAGTCTGGAAATGAAATAAACAATTCTTATTAAATGCATATAGTTTATATGGAAAGCAGAATATTTAATTCCACAATGATATTTCAGAGTATCTCTTGAAGACTTCTATCTCCTTGGAGATCTAAAAGTATTTTGCTCTGCCGGTATTATTTTAAATAAATATGTATTACTGACGTGAAGTATAAAGAAATCATTATTTTTTTAAACAGAAGAAAAATCAAACAAAAGTTTAATAACATATATACAAGGAAGAAGCCCAGGAAAACTAAGTAACTTCGAGAAATTATTACTTATATGTAGTCCTAGGTTACACCAGAAGTATAAATTAAATACGAACCTCCAACAACTACAAGGAAGTGAAATAAGCAGTTATGGGGAAAGAATTCTATTCACTGCCTAAAACCTAATGAGTTCCTTTGACTGATCTCTGCTCTCCTGGGAAACCTGTATCAAATCAGTCAGTAGGATCTGTTACTGCTGCCTTTGGTTTCTGTCTTCCTCTGCATTCCCACACTCCCCAGCGTCGCCCTGTGGCCATCATCACACACCTGAATCACTGCAACAGCTTCCTGGCTGGTTTCCCGGACTCTGATTTTCTGGGAGAGGGGATTGGGTAAAGGTGCGAATCACATGGGACAGCACAGAAGTGGATTTGGAGAGTGGTGAGTAGTTCAATTTCAAGAGAGCAATGGATTTATAGCAGGAAATGGGAGACAAGTCTGGAAGGAGATTAGCACAGTTGAGAGGGCCTTGGATTTGCACTCAAAGTTCAGATGATTTGGTGGAGATATCATAGGGGCTGCTGCTGCTGCTAAGCTGCTGCTAAGTCACTTCAGTCGTGTCCGACTCTGTGTGACCCCAAAGACGGCATCCCACAAGGCTCCCCCATCCCTGGGATTCTCCAGGCAAGAATACTGGAGTGGGTTGCCATTTCCTTCTCCAATGCATGAAAGAGAAAAGTGAAAGTGAAGTAGCTCAGTCTCTCTGACTGTTAGTGACCCCATGGACTGCAGCCCACCAGGCTACTCCGTCCATTGGATTTTCCAGGCAAGAGTACTGGGGTGGGGTGCCATTGCCTTCCCCGATCATAGGGGAGATATATATATATATATATTTTTTTTTTTTTTTAACTTTTGAGCCAGTGAGGTGGGAAAACGATTCTATTTTTGTTTTTAATCTAAGATATTAGATTTTTTTAAAATATGCTTTACCTTTACTGTATTTAGTAAATATTACAAAATACAAGAATTTTGCTTTAACACTAGACCCCATAGTCAGTCGGACAGTCATCATCTGTCTCATGAGATGTGAGGTACCCTGGGGGAGGGGCAGGAGTGTTTTCTTGAGGAGGGGTTGACTGTGGCCCTAGCCCTCCTTCATTCACTTTCTGTGTCTGGTGATTTACTGTAATTTGCTTGGCTAAGTGGAGTTCCAGAGAGCTAATTAATTATCACAAAGAAAATTTCTGCCTAGAACTAGACTGAAGCTCTTACTGAAATTGCAAGCACAAGAAAAGAATGAAGAAAGGCACCGAGCTGACATTTCTGACTTCCAGTACAAGCTCTTCATTCTGGACCTAATGATATAAAAATAATGATCTAATAAGACCTGACAAGATTATCTAGAAAATGGAAATTTGCAGGAGGAGTATTTAAAATATGGATTTTTATCCACTATGTAGAATTAACTTTGTCCCATATGTATGCTTTACATTGATATGAGTTTTAAAATAGTTACTTTAAAATTTTATATTTTGCAGATATTATATATATAAGCTTAGTCGCTCAGTCGTGTCTGACTCTTTGCGACCCCGTGGACAGTAACCTGCCAGGCACCTTTGTCCATGGGGATTTTCCAGGCAAAAATACTGGAGTGGGTTGCCATGCCCTCCTCTATGGGATCTTCCCAACCCAGGGATCAAACCCAGCTCTCCCACATTGCAGGCAGATTCTTTACCATCTGAGCCACCAGGGAAAGGAAAGGAAAGCGAAGTTGCTCAGTCATATCCGACTCTTTGTGACCCCATGGACTGTAGCCTACCTGGTTCCTCTGGTCATGGGATTTTCCAGGCAATAGTACTGGAGTGGATTGCCATTTCCTTCTCCAGCAGATCTTCCTGACCCAAGGATGGAACCCAGGTCTCCCGCATTGTAGACAGACGCTTTACCCTCTGAGCTACCAGGGAAGCCCATCATATATATAACTTTATATATATTATTATATATAGTATATGTGCTCAAAAGTCTTAATGATACAATAAAAAACTTAGAGTCTACTGGATTAAAAGATGGCATTTGGAAGAAATCTGTCCTCATTATCTTTATCAAGTAATTGAATACTAGTACTACTATTTCATAATATTCTTATAGATATGATAGAGATTATACTTGAATAATAACCAGAAGAAAATAACCAGAAGGAAATGGCAACCCATGGGGGAGCCTGGTGGGATGCCGTCTATGGGGTCACACAGAGTCGGACACGACTGAAGTGACTTAGCAGCAATAACCAGTTATATTTAGACCATGAGGGCTTTACAATTTGAGAAATTTGGGAAGCAATACCAAGTAATGACTCCAGAATCAGATTGCTTAATCTCTTCAGTCATTGCTTCCTGGGGCAAGTTATTTAACCGACCACACCTCAGTTTCCTTTACGATAAAATGAGACATAGTAATAATTTCTGCATAGGGCCCTTTTCAGGATTAAATGAGCTAATAGATGTAAAACTTTAAACTGGCAGATATAAGCATCTGAATGCAAAGTTCCAAAGAATTGCAAGAAGAGATAAGAAAGCCTTCTTTAGCAATCAATGCAAAGAAATAGAGGAAAACAACAGAATGGGAAAGACTAGAGATCTCTTCAAGAAAATTAGAGATACCAAGGGAACATTTCATGCAAAGATGGGCTCGATAAAGGACAGAAATGGTATGGACCTAACAGAAGCAGAAGATATTGAGAAGAGGTGGCAAGAATACATGGAAGAACTGTACAGAAAAGATCTTCACAACCCAGATAATCATGATGATGTGATCACTAATCTAGAGCCAGACATCTTGGAATGTGAAGTCAAGTGGGCCTTAGAAAGCATCACTAAGAACAAAGCTAGTGGAGGTGATGGAATTCCAGTTGAGCTGTTTCAAATCCTGAAAGATGATGCTGTGAAAGTGCTGCACTCAATATGCCAGCAAATTTGGAAAACTCAGCAGTGGCCACAGGACTGGAAAAGGTCAGTTTTCATTCCAATTCCAAAGAAAGGCAATGCCAAAGAATGCTCAAACTACCACACAATTGCACTCATCTCACACGCTAGTAAAGTAATGCTCAAAATTCTCCAAGCCAGGCTTCAGCAATATGTGAACCNCCCGAGATGTCCTCTGCTCTCTCTGCAGACAAAGAGGACAGGATTTTGAGAACTCACTTTCTCAGGGCAGCTCATCGCCAGCTTTGGTCTGGGAATGCAGCTCTCTGCTCAAAGTACATCAGGGTTCCCCACACGACCCTCCCCCCACCCCCTTCCACCATGGGTCCCTCTCGTCCTCTCTCAGCCCTCTGCTTGACCCCGGCTGCGCTGTGCTACTCCGGCTCCTGTGCCTCCCAGGCTGCCCTGAGCTCGCCCTCCTGACGTTCTCACCAGCTGCTCATTCTGCCCCGCTCCCGATGCCTCTCCCTTGGCCACTGATTCAGGGACATCAGCACAGAATCCACTTGGTTGGTCCCTCTGAGAAGTCTTCTCTGACCCAAGCCAAGGAATCAGTTGCTTTCAGTTCTACATTTGCTCCAGGACTTGTCACCTAGTTTTGTAAAAATCCGTTTACTAACCTTTTGCTCTCTACCTGAGGGGTCCTGAAAGCTGGAGCCATGTCTCATTCATAGTAAGGGCTGTGCTCACTTAAGTCTAATAGCTGAATGAACCTTCACTTGCCTTGGTGAAAATCATAGTTCTTAGTACAGTACATTTATTCATTTAGTTCATATTCTTCCAGCACTTACCTGGAGATACAAAGATGACTGAGTAAAGCTAGCAGCTTTCAGGACCTCCCCATCTGTAGGAGAGACAGGCAAACAAATTACCTACAGAGCCTTTTGACATCATTTTACCAGACAGACATGGTCTCTGCTGTCATTGGTCGGGTTCTTAGTTGCAAGCAACAGAAGTAGCTGATTTAAGCAGAAAAAGAATGTGTTGAAAGGCTGTTGAACAGCTCACAGAATGACCAGGAAGGTAGGACCATAGAACTGACAAAACAGGCAGGCATAGAAGGGAAGCTATAAAATAAGCCAGTTTCGCAGATGGAAACAGCCCGGGAGGCCACTGTTGACTCACCCTTGAGCTTGGTAAACATGGACATTGCATCATGAATCACCCATTCTGGACCCTGTCTCTACTGTCACTGTATCTGGAAGCTCCTGAAACCCAAATACAGTTCCCACCCCCAGAGTGGAATTTCTGCTCCCCTGTGTCACTGACTTCTAATTCTAGGTGGGTGTCCTAGGCTAAATCTTGGCCATATGCCCATGCCCTGATTCCAAGCAAAGCTAGGAGAACCAGTCTCTGGCATTTGAAATTTCAAAAACAGGAGTTGGGCTCTGAGCACTATCTACCCATCAAACTCATACGATAGGGAATTCCCCAAATATGGTAAAGAAGCTTAGATGTTTATAGTTGGGATGCAGCAAAGAACTATCTAACAAATGATTTTTCAGTCACAGGTATGGTCAGTCTTAAAAGGAGATGAATTGTACCTTGCTCTCAGTTTTGCTCTGAACCTAAAACTGCTATGAAAAGAGTGTAAAACAAATTGTTTTAAGGAAGCATTGAAGGTGCTATGGGAGTATGTGACTTAGGGATCTGACCTTACTGGGATGTACAGTAAAGCCATACCTGAAAATGTGACTTAAGCTGCGATCTGAATGATTGGCGAAGGGAGAAGCAAATGGAACAGCAGGGACAAAAGATTTCAGGAGAGAAAAAAGCTGGGTCTTCTAGCTAGTGTGGCTAGAATTTAATGTGTAAGGAGGATGTAGCATGAAGCGTAGAGAGGCAGGGAAGGGCCACATGTTACAGGCCCCTAGAGGCCATTGAAGACTTAGATCTTTATCTTGAGGACAACAGTGAGAAGACCTCTGCCAAATTTAAGCAAATGAAATATCAGGTTTACATCTTGGAAAGCTTGTTCTGGTTGCTGTGGAAAGTACTTTGAAAGGATCAGGGCAACCTACCAAAAGGGCTTTTGGAAGCAGATGTGGGAGTGCAGTTAGAAAGCTTTTGTAGCAGTCACTACTGAAGCTAATGGTACCTTGGATGGTAGCCAGGGCAGGTAGATGGTTTTTTGGAGTGTTGAGGAGAGAAGCTGTTAGGCTTTGGTGATTGGTTGTGAAATGAAGAGTAGATAATGGTTTTTGATGCAACAGAGTGGATAATAGGGATATTTGTTAAAAAGAAAAAAGAGGATTAGTTTGGGAGGGAACATTAAGCTCAGCTTGGGCATACAATTGGCCCTTGAACAATGCCAGGGTTAGTGGTTCCCACCCTTTGCCGAGCTGAAAATCGGAGAACTGCCATCTCTGTCTCAAAAACAGAGGAATCGATAAATGACTCACCCAAGGGCAGGAAGCTGAAGAGGTTTGGATAGAATCAGGACTCGGACCCTAGTTCCTTTGACACATATTCGCTATTTCAGTCTCTAATCGAACACAAACTTTCCCCGTACTTAGTTACTTTGATGATCTGAAAATTGAAAAAAATTCACAGGTAAGTAGACCTGTGCAGTTGAAACCCATGTTGTTCAAGGGTCAGCTGTACTGAGTTTGAGATGCTTGTTGTATACCCAAGTGAGCAGAGAAATATTAGTGAACATTAATGAAATACCTGGGCTTCCCTGGTAGTTGCCTGGAGTGCAGGGGACTGCAGTTCGATTCCTGGGTGGGGAAGATCCCCTTGAGACAGATGAGGCTATCCACTCCAGTATTCTTGGGCTTCCCTCGTAGCTCAGTCAGTAAGCAATCCATCTGCAGTGCAGGAGACCTGGGCTCGATCCCTGGGTTGGGAAGATGCCCTGGAGGAGGACATGGCACCCACTCCAGTATTCTTGCCTGTGAAATCCTAGACAGAGAAGCCTGGCCTCAATCCGTGGGGTCACAGAGAGTCGGACACGACTGAGCACAGCACAGCACGTGAAGTACTTACTATGTTCTAAGGACTTTCAAAGTCAAAAGAGAGACCTGAGCTGGATAAAAGACAGTTGGAATATTGGATGGTATTTGAAGCCATTGGAGGGTATGATTTTGTCTTGAGCCAGCTGCTGAGAAAAGGGCCTAAACTGAGACTTTTAGAAACTCCAACATTTAAAAACTAGGTAGTGGAGGAGGAGTTGGTAAAGGGAATTGAGATCAAGGAACAGCTGAAAGGAAAGGAGGCAGATCAAGGCAGTGTGGATAACTATGTCAAAAACATCTGAGAAGCAGAGCAAGATGAGAAATGAAAATTGTCTGTGGGATTTAACAGTATATCAGTTCAGTTCAGTCACTCAGTCATGTCCGATTCTTTTTGACCCCATGGACTGCAGCACGCCAGGCCTCCCTGTCCATCACCAACTACTGGAGCTTACTCAATCTCATGTACATTGAGTGGGTGATACCATCCAACCATCTCATCCTCTGTTGTTCTCATCTCCTCCCAACTTCAATCTTTCCCAGCATCTGGGTCTTTTCAGATGAGTCAGTTCTTTGCATCAGGTGGCCAAAGTATTGAAGTTTCAGCTTCAACATCAGTCCTTCCAATGAGTATTCAGTACTGATTTCCATTAGGATGGACTGGATCTCCTTGCAGTCCGAGGGACTCTCAAGAGTCTTCTCCAACACCACAGTTCAAAAGTATCCAGCCTTCAGTGCTCAGCCTTCTTTATGATCCAACTCTCACATCCATACACGACTACTGGAAAAACCATAGCCTTGACTAGACGGAGCTTTGTTGGCAAAGTGATGTCTCTGCTTTTCAATATGCTGTCTAGGTTGGTCATAACTTTTCTTCCAAGAAGTAAGCGTCTTTTAACTTCATGGTTGCAATCACCATCTGCAGTGATTTTGTAAGGATTCTTAATTTCCCTCATTCTGTCCTTTGATTACTCATCTCTGTGAGGGAAGAAACTAACAGCTTGAAACCTTGACTCCATTACTTTAGTTGTGAGACCTTAGGCAAATTGCTTAATCTTTTTGAGCCACTGTTTTTCTTTCAGTTAAATGTGTATAAAAAGTTGTTGACAGGATTTTGAAAAGTCCATATGAAGCCCATAGCAGTGTACAGAACCCAGTAATTGTTAGCTGCTCTTATGATTATTATAGATACGTTAATATAATTCATGAATATTAAAATTTATAAGTATACAAATCACCCTCAAATGACAGCTCCCTTAGGGCAAAAAAATATGCTAATAGGATACTCTTAACATACATGAAAGTAGAAATAATGTTATAACCCTTATGCAGCCATCACGCAGCTTCAACAATTATGTACAGTATGATTATTGCTGTTTAGTTGCTGAGTTGTGTCTGATTCTTTTGCAACCACCAGACTCCTCTGTCCATGGGATTTCCTAGGCAAGAATACTGGAGTGGGTTGCATTTCTTTCTCCAGGGGATCTGCTTGAGACCCAGGGATCAAACCCTCATCTCCTGTGTTGCAGGCAGATTCTTTACCACTGAGCCACCAGGGAAGCCCACACTATGATTGCCTCTATGTTAAAACTTAGGTGTAAGTAAGTGGATTGGGAAGCAGCTTTCAAAGATAAAGATAGCTGTGTTAAGGCATCAGGATTATGGGATTGATTGTCCCCCTTAACCTCTTATTTATGGTAAGATACATGTATATATTTAGTATACAGTTTATTTTTAAGAAAAATATAGTTCTTGAAATCTGGGTCCTTGGTTGTTTATCTTTGTGTTTTTTATAGAAGGAACTCAATACTTATGTTTTAGTTACATGGTGTTGAAGGTAAATCTGTTTTTATTTTGAAAAGGGAAATTTTGGTTCATGTGGATATTGATCATATCACTTTGGTTTCCTTTGTAGGATTTTAAACTTGACTTTGGCAATCCCCAAGGCAAAACAAGTGAAACTTGGCATGGAGGTATAGCCACCATTTTTGAAAGTCCTGGCGATGAAGTATGGGGAGTAGTATGGAAAATGAACAAAAGCAATTTAAGTTCTCTGGATAAGTAGGTGGCTTCTAATTATAAGTTAAATCATTACTAATTTAGAAGGTGGATCATATGCAAGAATGTGTGTGTGTATATATGGACATATTCTTTACACTTGAGAGTTAACCTAAAAGGTATAATATTCATTTCCTAAAAAGAAAAGCCTAGAAGGGTTGCTGCTGCTGCTGCTAAGTCACTTCATTTGGGGAGACTTTTGTAATCTCTTCTTTGATTGATGGAAGTAGTTATTTTCTATTTGTTTTTTTTTAAATAAAAATATCTTTGTAGTTTCATATTGTGAGAAAGCATGAAGATTTTTGTAATTATTACATACTTTTACTGATTTCAAAAACAGAAACTCAATTTTTTTAAGAGTCAGATTTTAAAAAAATATTTCTTTAAGGTAGCAGTTGAATCAGTAAAAAAGTGATAATAATTTGTAAAAACTTCAAAACATATTAGAAATGCTTTAATGCCTTTTAGAACTCAAGAGTTGTGTGGCAGAGCATTTAATACAAAGAAAGTTGACAGAAAAGAGTAGGATTTGAGAAGAGCAAAAATGTGACATGCTTACCACTTTACTTCACTTGCAAATAGGAAGGAGCTGTCCTGTCTGCTTTTGCAGAATGGATATTCTCTTGTCAGAACACTTAGTCCAGTTTTTGTAGATACAGAGCAATGTTTCAGGGTTATAAAGCTTGCAGTAACTAAAGATCTGTTAGAAGTATACCCAGTAATAGTTAAGTCTCAGCTTTCTAATTGAAATGCTAAGCTTACTTTTGATGTGGTGGTATTTATAGTATGTTCTACTCTATCCCCAAATACATAGAGAACACATACATCCATAAATAGTTAAAATTTTTAATCCAGTAAACTAAATTGGCTGAGTCAACGTATGATTAAAATGTGGCTGTTCTGATTCCAGGCAAGAAGGGGTTAAAAGTGGAATGTATGTCCCAATAGAAGTTACTGTTTCAACTCAAGAAGGAAAAGAAATAACCTGTCGAAGTTATCGGATGACAAATTATGAGAGTGTTCCTCCATCACCCCAGTATAAAAAGGTATCCTTTTTAACTTACAAAGACTTTGGGTGATCCCTTGTTAATTTTCAGAGTTAAATGACAGAATATCTTGTTTTTAAAAGACTTTGTGTTTTAAACTCTATATGAACAATTCATTTCAATCAATATGTTTTTAATACAAAAATGAGAGTTATTTACTGAATAAACATTCCAATTTATTTGTAATGATAGTACTATGTCCCTAAAACTTTATTAAAAAAAAAACTCTCAGAAATGTACTTGAGTCATAATCCTAGACATATTTTTCTTTAAAAACATGTATGAGTGTATTTTTTGTAGTTATTCTATACCTATGCTTTTTAATCATTTTTTTCTTCTCCACAAAATAGTATTTCATAAACCCCAAGATTCATTTTTATAGGGCAAAAATATATTTCCTACTGTTGAAATGTTTTCCATTTCTAGATGGAGGGATAAGTCATGCCCCTTTCAAAATCAGGGACACCTTTCCAGCATGCACGCACAGGAAAAGAATTAAGGATAGAGAGACTGACATCCCTCTTCAGAAACCCAAACTTAGGTACCTATTGGCAGGTCTAATCAGGACATGATACTTGGAGAAGGTGACCCAGTTCCTGGGCCTAATCTGGAATTTTCTAGAATGGAGCCTAGAGGAATTAGCCTGGTGTGGATCTGGGGAGTACCATTGAATACACTTGCTGTTTATTCCCCCATGTGTAATTCAGAGGTAGACTCCAGGATTCAACTAAAAACGGCTCCCTATAAACTTTAAATTTCTTTGAAGAATGGTGTTTGTTCCTTAAAAGATTTTGTTCATTTCATGCAAATTCTATATAATAAGTTTTATATTAAAAATATTTTAAACCATAGAATTGAGTACAGTTGCTATCACATAGGGATGGATTGTGTGGCTATGAAAACTCCCTGTACATTCATGCTCATCTTGGGAGGAATGATTCTTCATCTTGTTCTACAGTTGTTTATTCTAGAGTTATCTGAAAGCTAATATTTCATACTTTGATACTACAAATAAAGCTGTGGTATACTAAACTAAATTATGTTCCTAACTAAAAGAGGGTTCTGTTGTTGTTTAACCATTTTCTAGGTCATTTGCATGGGTGCAAAAGAGAATGGTTTGCCACTGGAGTACCAAAAGAAATTAAATGCAATAGAACCAAATGACTACAAAGGAAAGGTCTCAGAAGAAATTGAAGACATTATCAAAAAGGGAGAAGCAAAGACTCATTAGAACTTAAAGGAGTATATCTACATATATTTTTCTCTATATGCTAATACCTTTTTAACATTTAGAACAGGGATCTGGGATGTATCTCTGTTTAATATATTTCAACAGTGTTCTGGAGGGTTATTTCACTTGGGTTTTCAGACTGTAAAAAGACCGAGATAGGAGTTAGACAATTGAAAGGGGGGCTGTGAGAGGTGTTGGAATGCATGACAGTTAGGTGTGAGTATTCCTGTGAACCCTTAAAGTTATTTTATTGAGTTTATCTGAAGTGTATTTTTGCTCTGTGACTGAAGATAAATTTGCAGCTTAATGATGGTGCTGGTAAATCTCTCTGCTCTGGGATTTTTAAAAATCAGCTCAATAAGAGTAAGCTAACTGAAGAGACAATTGATTATAAAATTTTAAAATTATTTTAAAACTATTTAAAAATTTTAAAATTATTTTAAAATTTAAAAGATGGCATAATGTTCATAGAGGAATAAATGTATTTGTGGTTTAACTTGTATCTCTGCGAAAATACTACATTTCATTTTATGAGAAAGACTCACATCATCACACATACTGGGTCTGGTCTTGGCCATATCCAGTGTATACTAAAGGATTATTGCACAGACTCTGGAACCAGTATATTAGGAATCGGCTGTCAGTTCCACCACTTTCTACCTGGGAAACTTTGGGTTATTTGACTCAACTTCCTCAGCTTCCTCACCTGCAGACTGAGGACAGCCCAAATATCTATGTCTTAGGATCATTTTGAGAGGTATATGTATAAGCTTGGAACACAGCCTGGCATGTAATAAAGTGTATTTTTTGTAGTTATTCTATACCTATGCTTTTTAATCATTTTTTTCTTCTCCACAAAATAGTATTTCATAAACCCCAAGATTCATTTTTATAGGGCAAAAATATATTTCCTACTGTTGAAATGTTTTCCATTTCTAGATGGAGGGATAAGTCATGCCCCTTTCAAAATCAGGGACACCTTTCCAGCATGCACGCACAGGAAAAGAATTAAGGATAGAGAGACTGACATCCCTCTTCAGAAACCCAAACTTAGGTACCTATTGGCAGGTCTAATCAGGACATGATACTTGGAGAAGGTGACCCAGTTCCTGGGCCTAATCTGGAATTTTCTAGAATGGAGCCTAGAGGAATTAGCCTGGTGTGGATCTGGGGAGTACCATTGAATACACTTGCTGTTTATTCCCCCATGTGTAATTCAGAGGTAGACTCCAGGATTCAACTAAAAACGGCTCCCTATAAACTTTAAATTTCTTTGAAGAATGGTGTTTGTTTCTTAAAAGATTTTGTTCATTTCATGCAAATTCTATATAATAAGTTTTATATTAAAAATATTTTAAACCATAGAATTGAGTACAGTTGCTATCACATAGGGATGGATTGTGTGGCTATGAAAACTCCCTGTACATTCATGCTCATCTTGGGAGGAATGATTCTTCATCTTGTTCTACAGTTGTTTATTCTAGAGTTATCTGAAAGCTAATATTTCATACTTTGATACTACAAATAAAGCTGTGGTATACTAAACTAAATTATGTTCCTAACTAAAAGAGGGTTCTGTTGTTGTTTAACCATTTTCTAGGTCATTTGCATGGGTGCAAAAGAGAATGGTTTGCCACTGGAGTACCAAAAGAAATTAAATGCAATAGAACCAAATGACTACAAAGGAAAGGTCTCAGAAGAAATTGAAGACATTATCAAAAAGGGAGAAGCAAAGACTCATTAGAACTTAAAGGAGTATATCTACATATATTTTTCTCTATATGCTAATACCTTTTTAACATTTAGAACAGGGATCTGGGATGTATCTCTGTTTAATATATTTCAACAGTGTTCTGGAGGGTTATTTCACTTGGGTTTTCAGACTGTAAAAAGACCGAGATAGGAGTTAGACAATTGAAAGGGGGGCTGTGAGAGGTGTTGGAATGCATGACAGTTAGGTGTGAGTATTCCTGTGAACCCTTAAAGTTATTTTATTGAGTTTATCTGAAGTGTATTTTTGCTCTGTGACTGAAGATAAATTTGCAACTTAATGATGGTGCTGGTAAATCTCTCTGCTCTGGGATTTTTAAAAATCAGCTCAATAAGAGTAAGCTAACTGAAGAGACAATTGATTATAAAATTTTAAAATTATTTTAAAACTATTTAAAAATTTTAAAATTATTTTAAAATTTAAAAGATGGCATAATGTTCATAGAGGAATAAATGTATTTGTGGTTTAACTTGTATCTCTGCGAAAATACTACATTTCATTTTATGAGAAAGACTCACATCATCACACATACTGGGTCTGGTCTTGGCCATATCCAGTGTATACTAAAGGATTATTGCACAGACTCTGGAACCAGTATATTAGGAATCGGCTGTCAGTTCCACCACTTTCTACCTGGGAAACTTTGAGTTATTTGACTCAACTTCCTCAGCTTCCTCACCTGCAGACTGAGGACAGCCCAAATATCTATGTCTTAGGATCATTTTGAGAGGTATATGTATAAGCTTGGAACACAGCCTGGCATGTAATAAGTATTAGTAATCATTATTCTTATTGAATGATTAAGTTTGTACTGACCCATCTTTAGAACAGGATTTTAAAGTAGAAGAGTCAAGATCATGAGGGAAAAGTATTTCTTGGAAGCTAAAATTTGATTTCTTGACTTATTAAGAAATGGACACCTTCTTAAATTTATTTACTGAATAAATGGAAGAGAATCATGAATAAAACAACACTGGTTATCACGCAATCTCTCATGTCTCTGTGGAAACCAGTGAGCTGGACCTTCAAAATAGATTATTAGAATGAAAGAGAAGAAACCCCAGGAGCATAAAATAAAGATTTGGCTTTTACTCTTGGGAAGAAGGCCCAAAGAACTTTTCAGCTATAGCTGCAATTCTGTAGTGAGGCTTCACTGCCTCCCAGAGTGGAGTACAAATTGAAGATTTTCCTTATTTTCTTTCAAGCCCAGACATGCTTTTCAAAGACTATGTTGGTGATAGTGTCACCAGGAGCTGGTTGTATTTTGAGAGGACCAAAATCACTGAAGGAAATTCCTTACATATGACATTTGCCAGGACTACTTTGAAAACAACCAGAAAGAAGATAAAATGAGCTGAAAAAGGAAAGTATAATATATGTAGAGGTAATGTTATTAACAACTATAAAAGGTGAAAAGTAAAGTGAAGTAAGGTTTTTACACTTCATCTGAACAGGTAAAATGACACCAATACACTAAAAAATTATGTATGTATGATATGAATTCTATAGAAGTGTGTTACCTATGGGACTTCCCTGGTGGCTCAGATGCTAAAGCGCCTGCCTACAGTGCAGGAGACCCAGCTTCAATCCCTGGGTCGGGAAGATCTCCTGGAGAAGGAAATGGCAACCTACTCCAGTATTCTTGCCTGGAAAATCCCATGGACGGTGGAACCTGGTAGGCTACAGTCCATGGGGTGGCAAAGAGTCAGACACAACTGAGCGACTTCACTTTCACTTTCATGTTACCTACTTAAAAAGTGTACAAAGAGCTACACTTAAAAGCACCACAGGTAAATAAAAACAATTCTAAAAAATGTTCGGGTAACCCACAGGAAGACAGGAAAAAGAAAATAGGAAACGAAAGAACAGAAAATAATAAAATGGCACATTTATACCCTAACATATCAATAGGTATATTCAATGAAATGATCTCAAGACACCAATTAAAAATTGGTGGAGTGGATTAAAAACATATAATACTCTTCTATATGTTTACAACAACTTGTTTATCCGTCCACCCACTGATGGACATTTGGACTGTTTTCACCTTTTCACTATTGTGAATAGTGCTGCTATGAACATGTGTATACATATATATTTTTAAGTACCTAGGAATAGAATTGATGGGGTCAAATGGTAATTCTAGGTATATGTTTTTGAGGAATGACCAACCTGTTTCTCACAATGGCTGAAAAATTTTACATTCTTACCAATGATGTATATAATTTTTTAAAGGAAATACTTAAGTGCAAATTTAACCAAACGTTTTAAGACTTGTATACTGAAAACTACAAAACATTGATGAAAGATATCAAAGATCTAAATAAACGGAGAGGTATACTATGTTCATAGTTTGGAAGGCTCAACATAATAAAGATCCCAGTTCTCTCCAATATAGGTTTACCACAATTTCTATCAAAATCCCTTCAAGATTTTTTTTTTTTATATGGAAAGGCAAAGGAATCAGAATAGGTAAAGCAACTTCAAAAAAGCAGAATAAAATGGGAGGACTCAATTGGCCCAATTTCAAGATTGTGTGGTACTGGCAGAGGGATAAACATACAGATCAATGAAACGGAATGGAGAATCCAGAAATGCACACGGGCAAGGTGCACAAGTAATTTAATGGAGGAAAGATAGCCCTTCAACAATTAAGCCCTTCAACAAAGATACCTTTGCCCTTCAACACAGATAGCCCTTCTCCCTTGGAGAAGGAAATGGCAACCCACTCCAGTATTCCTACCTGGAGAATTCTATGGACAGAAGAGGCTCCATGGGGTTGCAAGAGTTGAACACGACTTAGTGACTAATCTGCCACCACCATCAACAATGATGCTGGAGCAAAAATAATAATTACAATAAAGTTAACTGAAGTCTCATTCAAAAATAAATGCCTGACATAAAACTATAAACTTTGGAGGGGGGGAGGAATTTTCTTTGACATCTAGGAATTTGCAAACAGGTCTTAGACTGAATACCAAAAGCATGATCCATACAAGGAAAAATGGATAAAACTAGTGTACATTGAAATTTAAAATGTTTGCTCTGTTAAAGATCCTATTAAGAGAATGAAAATACAAGCTTGAAGTGAGAAAATATTTACAAACCACATATCTAACAAAGGGTTAGTATCTACAATATATAAAGAACTTTTGAAATTCAACAATAAAAAACATAATTCAACTAATAATGAGACATGAAGAGACATTTCACGCAAGAGGAGATATAGATGGCAAATATGCACATAAAAAGATGTATACCATCATTAGCAAGTTAAAACCATAATGATAGATCATTAATCTCTACACACGTATAGAATGGCTGAAAGAAAACATGCCAGTGCCAAATCCTATGAGGATGTGATGAAACTAGATGACTTACACATTGCTGGTGGGACTGCAAAACGGTCCAGCCACTGTGGAAGACAGTTTAGCAGTTTCTTAGTAAACTAAACATGCAACTATCATATGACCCAATGGTTGCACTCCTGGGCATTTACCCCAGGGAAACGAAAACTTATGTTCACATATAAACCTGTAGATTAATGTCTAGCGATTTTATTCATAACGGCTAAAAACTGGAAATAATCCAAATGTCTTTCTACATGTAAATGATTAAGCTGTGGTATCTTTGTGGTAATGCCATGAAATACTACTCAGTAATAAAGAGAACCATGGATAGATGCGATGTCCTAGGTGAAGTTCCAGAGACTTAGGCTGAGTGAACAAAACCAGTCCCTGAACAAAATCTCAATACCTACTATGTGCTTCTATTTATGTAACATTCTTGAAATGACATAGTACAGAAATGGGGAATAGGTTAGCGGTTGTCAGGGGTTAAAGAAAGGGTGGTGTGGTGTAATGGCAATGTGGGGGCTCGTTTCAGTGGTGGAAATGTTCTGTATCTTGACTGTATCATTCAGGGTCCGCAAGATGTTGCCATGAAGGGAAATTGGGTTAAAGGTGTAAGGGTCTCTACATTATCTCTTACATCTGCATGTGAATTTACAGTTCAGTTCAGCTGCTCAGTCGTGTCTGACTCTGCAACCCTGTGGACTGCAGCATGCCAGGCCTCCCTGCCAATTTTACATTCTTACCAACAAAGTATATACTTTTTTAAAGGAAATACTTAAGTGCAAATTTAACCAAATGTGTTAAGACTTGTACTGAAAACAATAAAACACTGATGAACGATATCAAAGATCTAAATAAATGGAGAGGTATGCTATGTTCATAGTTTGGAAGGCTCAACACAATAAGATCCAACTCCTGAAGCTTGCTCAAACTCATGTGCATCAACTCGGTGATGCCGTCCAATCATCTCAATCTCTGTCATCCCCTTTTCTTGCTTTCAGTCTTTCCCAGCATTAGTGTCTTTTCCAGTGAGTCAGTTCTTTGCATCAGGTGGTCAAAGTATTGGAGCTTCAGCATCAGTATGAATACTCCAGTGAATATTCAGGACTGATTTCCTTTAGGATTGGTTGATTGGATCTCCTTGCAGTCCAAGGGACTCTCAAGAGTCTTCTCCAACACCACAGTTCAAAAGCATCACTTCTTCGGCACCCAGCTTTCTTTATGGTCCAACCCTCACATCCATACATAACTACTGGAAAAACCATAGCTTTGACTAGGACTTCCCTGGTGGCTCAGATGGCAAAGTGTCTGCCTACCATGTGGGAGACCCGGATTCAATCCCTGTGTCAGGAAGATCTCCTGGAGAAGGAAATGGCAACCCACTCCAGTATTCTTGCCTGGAAAACCCCATGGATGGAGGAACCTGGCAGGCTGCAGTCCATGGGGTCGCAGAGTTGGACACGACTGATTGATTTCACTTTCACTTGTCTAGATCCACCTTTGTTGGCAAAGTAGTGTCTCTGCTTTTATGTTGTCTAGATTGGTCATAGCTTTTCTTCCAAGGAGCAAGTGTCTTTTAATTTCATGGCTGCAGTCACCATCTGCAGTGATTTTGGAGCTCCCCCAAAATAAAGTCTCTCACTGTTTCCCCATCTATTTGCCATGAAGAGATGGGACCGGATGCCATGATCTTAGTTTTCTGAATGTTGAGTTTTAAGCCAACTTTTCACTCTAGCGAATTTACAACTATCCCCAGATAAAAAGTTTAATTAAAAGTAAAAATAACTATAAATGAATTTTTGAAGCAGTGGAATCACCAGAGAACAGGAGACTATTAAACATGCCCAACAAAATTAGAAATAAGACCAAAATACTCTTGGAAAATAAATATTGTTGAAATTAAGAACTTAAGTGGATGATAATCCCCAGATAAAAAGTTTAATTAAAAGTAAAAATAACTATAAATGAATGTTTGAAGCAGTGGAATCACCAGAGAACAGGAGACTATTAAACATGCCCAACAAAATTAGAAATAAGACCAAAATACTCTTGGAAAATAAATATTGTTGAAATTAAGAACTTAAGTGGATGATGTATTGGTTGCCTGTTGCTGTTGTAATGAGTTACCACAAATTTAGTGGCCTAGAGCAACACAGTTTTTATTATGGTTCTGTAGTTCAATAGTCTAAAATGGGTCTCACTGGGCTGAAATCAAAGTGTCAGCAGGACTGTATTCCTTCTGGAGCCCTGCTAGAGAACCCATTTTCTTGTTTTCTGCAGCTTCTAGAAGCCACCCCCAATTTCTTGGCTCATAGCTCCATTCCTCCTCTTCAAAACCAGCAACATCAGACCCCATCCTTCTCAAGATGCTATCTCTTTTAGTTCTCCTTCTTCTGCCTCCCTCTTCCACTTATAAGGACCTTTGTGATTGCATCCAGCCCATACCAATAGACCACGATTAATCTTTCCATCTCAAGGTCAGCTGATTTGCACCCTTAATTCCATCTGGTACTTTTATTCTCCTTTGCCATATTCACAGGTTCCAGGTGTAGGACTTGAACAATATAGGGGGCCTGGAGGGACTATTCCACCTAGCGAAGACCAGTAACACAGCAGATTCAAATAACCACAAAAATAATTGATTAATGGAAAGAACTGAAGAAGTTAACTGAAAGTGCAGCCAGAGAAGCAGGATAGACAAAATGTGAGTATTTAAAAGATATGGAAGATAAAACCCAAAATCCTAGAAGAAAGGACAAATTTTGCAATTTTTCTACCAGAAGTTCATGTAAGGATAAACTTACATGAAGGAGAATTGGTATCTTTAGCGTCTCTATATTAGGTTTGACAAGTTTGCACATCTCCCACCAGTGTTACCTTTGCAAAGTTTCACTTGTGAGTTATGAACAAACTTCTCAGAAGGCAGCCTTTTTTGAGAATCTAAATATTCATGAGCATATGGGGTTACATGATTGAATTTTATTCAGTGTGAAACTTATTTATAGCATCGTTATGCCTTATGTAGACCTTCTCCATTTAAAATGTTAAAAAATTTTTTTTTACTGGGAAATGTATTAGCTAGCATGTTACAAACTCCCTGACGGGTCATCACAGCGTTAACAGTGTACAATGTACACCGCCAAGAAGAGATTTAAGGGCAGGAAGAAAACCTTAGATTTTTTAAAAGTCCATNTTTTTTTTTTAAATAAAAATATCTTTGTAGTTTCATATTGTGAGAAAGCATGAAGATTTTTGTAATTATTACATACTTTTACTGATTTCAAAAACAGAAACTCAATTTTTTTAAGAGTCAGATTTTAAAAAAATATTTCTTTAAGGTAGCAGTTGAATCAGTAAAAAAGTGATAATAATTTGTAAAAACTTCAAAACATATTAGAAATGCTTTAATGCCTTTTAGAACTCAAGAGTTGTGTGGCAGAGCATTTAATACAAAGAAAGTTGACAGAAAAGAGTAGGATTTGAGAAGAGCAAAAATGTGACATGCTTACCACTTTACTTCACTTGCAAATAGGAAGGAGCTGTCCTGTCTGCTTTTGCAGAATGGATATTCTCTTGTCAGAACACTTAGTCCAGTTTTTGTAGATACAGAGCAATGTTTCAGGGTTATAAAGCTTGCAGTAACTAAAGATCTGTTAGAAGTATACCCAGTAATAGTTAAGTCTCAGCTTTCTAATTGAAATGCTAAGCTTACTTTTGATGTGGTGGTATTTATAGTATGTTCTACTCTATCCCCAAATACATAGAGAACACATACATCCATAAATAGTTAAAATTTTTAATCCAGTAAACTAAATTGGCTGAGTCAACGTATGATTAAAATGTGGCTGTTCTGATTCCAGGCAAGAAGGGGTTAAAAGTGGAATGTATGTCCCAATAGAAGTTACTGTTTCAACTCAAGAAGGAAAAGAAATAACCTGTCGAAGTTATCGGATGACAAATTATGAGAGTGTTCCTCCATCACCCCAGTATAAAAAGGTATCCTTTTTAACTTACAAAGACTTTGGGTGATCCCTTGTTAATTTTCAGAGTTAAATGACAGAATATCTTGTTTTTAAAAGACTTTGTGTTTTAAACTCTATATGAACAATTCATTTCAATCAATATGTTTTTAATACAAAAATGAGAGTTATTTACTGAATAAACATTCCAATTTATTTGTAATGATAGTACTATGTCCCTAAAACTTTATTAAAAAAAAAACTCTCAGAAATGTACTTGAGTCATAATCCTAGACATATTTTTCTTTAAAAACATGTATGAGTGTATTTTTTGTAGTTATTCTATACCTATGCTTTTTAATCATTTTTTTCTTCTCCACAAAATAGTATTTCATAAACCCCAAGATTCATTTTTATAGGGCAAAAATATATTTCCTACTGTTGAAATGTTTTCCATTTCTAGATGGAGGGATAAGTCATGCCCCTTTCAAAATCAGGGACACCTTTCCAGCATGCACGCACAGGAAAAGAATTAAGGATAGAGAGACTGACATCCCTCTTCAGAAACCCAAACTTAGGTACCTATTGGCAGGTCTAATCAGGACATGATACTTGGAGAAGGTGACCCAGTTCCTGGGCCTAATCTGGAATTTTCTAGAATGGAGCCTAGAGGAATTAGCCTGGTGTGGATCTGGGGAGTACCATTGAATACACTTGCTGTTTATTCCCCCATGTGTAATTCAGAGGTAGACTCCAGGATTCAACTAAAAACGGCTCCCTATAAACTTTAAATTTCTTTGAAGAATGGTGTTTGTTCCTTAAAAGATTTTGTTCATTTCATGCAAATTCTATATAATAAGTTTTATATTAAAAATATTTTAAACCATAGAATTGAGTACAGTTGCTATCACATAGGGATGGATTGTGTGGCTATGAAAACTCCCTGTACATTCATGCTCATCTTGGGAGGAATGATTCTTCATCTTGTTCTACAGTTGTTTATTCTAGAGTTATCTGAAAGCTAATATTTCATACTTTGATACTACAAATAAAGCTGTGGTATACTAAACTAAATTATGTTCCTAACTAAAAGAGGGTTCTGTTGTTGTTTAACCATTTTCTAGGTCATTTGCATGGGTGCAAAAGAGAATGGTTTGCCACTGGAGTACCAAAAGAAATTAAATGCAATAGAACCAAATGACTACAAAGGAAAGGTCTCAGAAGAAATTGAAGACATTATCAAAAAGGGAGAAGCAAAGACTCATTAGAACTTAAAGGAGTATATCTACATATATTTTTCTCTATATGCTAATACCTTTTTAACATTTAGAACAGGGATCTGGGATGTATCTCTGTTTAATATATTTCAACAGTGTTCTGGAGGGTTATTTCACTTGGGTTTTCAGACTGTAAAAAGACCGAGATAGGAGTTAGACAATTGAAAGGGGGGCTGTGAGAGGTGTTGGAATGCATGACAGTTAGGTGTGAGTATTCCTGTGAACCCTTAAAGTTATTTTATTGAGTTTATCTGAAGTGTATTTTTGCTCTGTGACTGAAGATAAATTTGCAGCTTAATGATGGTGCTGGTAAATCTCTCTGCTCTGGGATTTTTAAAAATCAGCTCAATAAGAGTAAGCTAACTGAAGAGACAATTGATTATAAAATTTTAAAATTATTTTAAAACTATTTAAAAATTTTAAAATTATTTTAAAATTTAAAAGATGGCATAATGTTCATAGAGGAATAAATGTATTTGTGGTTTAACTTGTATCTCTGCGAAAATACTACATTTCATTTTATGAGAAAGACTCACATCATCACACATACTGGGTCTGGTCTTGGCCATATCCAGTGTATACTAAAGGATTATTGCACAGACTCTGGAACCAGTATATTAGGAATCGGCTGTCAGTTCCACCACTTTCTACCTGGGAAACTTTGGGTTATTTGACTCAACTTCCTCAGCTTCCTCACCTGCAGACTGAGGACAGCCCAAATATCTATGTCTTAGGATCATTTTGAGAGGTATATGTATAAGCTTGGAACACAGCCTGGCATGTAATAAGTATTAGTAATCATTATTCTTATTGAATGATTAAGTTTGTACTGACCCATCTTTAGAACAGGATTTTAAAGTAGAAGAGTCAAGATCATGAGGGAAAAGTATTTCTTGGAAGCTAAAATTTGATTTCTTGACTTATTAAGAAGTGGACACCTTCTTAAATTTATTTACTGAATAAATGGAAGAGAATCATGAATAAAACAACACTGGTTATCACGCAATCTCTCATGTCTCTGTGGAAACCAGTGAGCTGGACCTTCAAAATAGATTATTAGAATGAAAGAGAAGAAACCCCAGGAGCATAAAATAAAGATTTGGCTTTTACTCTTGGGAAGAAGGCCCAAAGAACTTTTCAGCTATAGCTGCAATTCTGTAGTGAGGCTTCACTGCCTCCCAGAGTGGAGTACAAATTGAAGATTTTCCTTATTTTCTTTCAAGCCCAGAAATGCTTTTCAAAGACTATGTTGGTGATAGTGTCACCAGGAGCTGGTTGTATTTTGAGAGGACCAAAATCACTGAAGGAAATTCCTTACATATGACATTTGCCAGGACTACTTTGAAAACAACTAGAAAGAAGATAAAATGAGCTGAAAAAGGAAAGTATATGTAGAGGTAATGTTATTAACAACTATAAAAGGTGAAAAGTAAAGTGAAGTAAGGTTTTTACACTTCATCTGAACAGGTAAAATGACACCAATACACTAAAAAATTATGTATGTATGATATGAATTCTATAGAAGTGTGTTACCTATGGGACTTCCCTGGTGGCTCAGATGCTAAAGCGCCTGCCTACAGTGCAGGAGACCCAGCTTCAATCCCTGGGTCGGGAAGATCTCCTGGAGAAGGAAATGGCAACCTACTCCAGTATTCTTGCCTGGAAAATCCCATGGACGGTGGAACCTGGTAGGCTACAGTCCATGGGGTGGCAAAGAGTCAGACACAACTGAGCGACTTCACTTTCACTTTCATGTTACCTACTTAAAAAGTGTACAAAGAGCTACACTTAAAAGCACCACAGGTAAATAAAAACAATTCTAAAAAATGTTCGGGTAACCCACAGGAAGACAGGAAAAAGAAAATAGGAAACGAAAGAACAGAAAATAATAAAATGGCACATTTATACCCTAACATATCAATAGGTATATTCAATGAAATGATCTCAAGACACCAATTAAAAATTGGTGGAGTGGATTAAAAACATATAATACTCTTCTATATGTTTACAACAACTTGTTTATCCGTCCACCCACTGATGGACATTTGGACTGTTTTCACCTTTTCACTATTGTGAATAGTGCTGCTATGAACATGTGTATACATATATATTTTTAAGTACCTAGGAATAGAATTGATGGGGTCAAATGGTAATTCTAGGTATATGTTTTTGAGGAATGACCAACCTGTTTCTCACAATGGCTGAAAAATTTTACATTCTTACCAATGATGTATATAATTTTTTAAAGGAAATACTTAAGTGCAAATTTAACCAAACATTTTAAGACTTGTATACTGAAAACTACAAAACATTGATGAAAGATATCAAAGATCTAAATAAAGGGAGAGGTATACTATGTTCATAGTTTGGAAGGCTCAACATAATAAAGATCCCAGTTCTCTCCAATATAGGTTTACCACAATTTCTATCAAAATCCCTTCAAGATTTTTTTTTTTAATATGGAAAGGCAAAGGAATCAGAATAGGTAAAGCAACTTCAAAAAAGCAGAATAAAATGGGAGGACTCAATTGGCCCAATTTCAAGATTGTGTGGTACTGGCAGAGGGATAAACATACAGATCAATGAAACGGAATGGAGAATCCAGAAATGCACACGGGCAAGGTGCACAAGTAATTTAATGGAGGAAAGATAGCCCTTCAACAATTAAGCCCTTCAACAAAGATACCTTTGCCCTTCAACACAGATAGCCCTTCTCCCTTGGAGAAGGAAATGGCAACCCACTCCAGTATTCCTACCTGGAGAATTCTATGGACAGAGGAGGCTGGCAGGCTACAGTCCATGGGGTTGCAAAGAGTTGGACATGACTGAGAGACTAACTTTCACAAAGAAATGCACACGGGCAAGGTGCACAAGTAATTTAATGGAGGAAAGATAGCCCTTCAACAATTAAGCCCTTCAACAAAGATACCTTTGCCCTTCAACAAAGATAGCCCTTCTCCCTTGGAGAAGGAAATGGCAACCCACTCCAGTATTCCTACCTGGAGAATTCTATGGACAGAGGAGGCTCCATGGGGTTGCAAGAGTTGAACACGACTTAGTGACTAATCTGCCACCACCATCAACAATGATGCTGGAGCAAAAATAATAATTACAATAAAGTTAACTGAAGTCTCATTCAAAAATAAATGCCTGACATAAAACTATAAACTTTGGAGGGGGGGAGGAATTTTCTTTGACATCTAGGAATTTGCAAACAGGTCTTAGACTGAATACCAAAAGCATGATCCATACAAGGAAAAATGGATAAAACTAGTGTACATTGAAATTTAAAATGTTTGCTCTGTTAAAGATCCTATTAAGAGAATGAAAATACAAGCTTGAAGTGAGAAAATATTTACAAACCACATATCTAACAAAGGGTTAGTATCTACAATATATAAAGAACTTTTGAAATTCAACAATAAATCCATACAAGGAAAAATGGATAAAACTAGTGTACATTGAAATTTAAAATGTTTGCTCTGTGAAAGATCCTATTAAGAGAATGAAAATACAAGCTTGAAGTGAGAAAATATTTACAAACCACATATCTAACAAAGGGTTAGTATCTACAATATATAAAGAACTTTTGAAATTCAACAATAAAAAACATAATTCAACTAATAATGAGACATGAAGAGACATTTCACGCAAGAGGAGATATAGATGGCAAATATGCACATAAAAAGATGTATACCATCATTAGCAAGTTAAAACCATAATGATAGATCATTAATCTCTACACACGTATAGAATGGCTGAAAGAAAACATGCCAGTGCCAAATCCTATGAGGATGTGATGAAACTAGATGACTTACACATTGCTGGTGGGACTGCAAAACGGTCCAGCCACTGTGGAAGACAGTTTAGCAGTTTCTTAGTAAACTAAACATGCAACTATCATATGACCCAATGGTTGCACTCCTGGGCATTTACCCCAGGGAAACGAAAACTTATGTTCACATATAAACCTGTAGATTAATGTCTAGCGATTTTATTCATAACGGCTAAAAACTGGAAATAATCCAAATGTCTTTCTACATGTAAATGATTAAGCTGTGGTATCTTTGTGGTAATGCCATGAAATACTACTCAGTAATAAAGAGAACCATGGATAGATGCGATGTCCTAGGTGAAGTTCCAGAGACTTAGGCTGAGTGAACAAAACCAGTCCCTGAACAAAATCTCAATACCTACTATGTGCTTCTATTTATGTAACATTCTTGAAATGACATAGTACAGAAATGGGGAATAGGTTAGCGGTTGTCAGGGGTTAAAGAAAGGGTGGTGTGGTGTAATGGCAACGTGGGGGCTCATTTCAGTGGTGGAAATGTTCTGTATCTTGACTGTATCATTCAGGGTCCGCAAGATGTTGCCATGAAGGGAAATTGGGTTAAAGGTGTAAGGGTCTCTACATTATCTCTTACATCTGCATGTGAATTTACAGTTCAGTTCAGCTGCTCAGTCGTGTCTGACTCTGCAACCCTGTGGACTGCAGCATGCCAGGCCTCCCTGCCAATTTTACATTCTTACCAACAAAGTATATACTTTTTTAAAGGAAATACTTAAGTGCAAATTTAACCAAATGTGTTAAGACTTGTACTGAAAACAATAAAACACTGATGAACGATATCAAAGATCTAAATAAATGGAGAGGTATGCTATGTTCATAGTTTGGAAGGCTCAACACAATAAGATCCAACTCCTGAAGCTTGCTCAAACTCATGTGTATCAACTCGGTGATGCCATCCAATCATCTCAATCTCTGTCGTCCCCTTTTCTTGCTTTCAATCTTTCCCAGCATTAGCGTCTTTTCCAGTGAGTCAGTTCTTTGCATCAGGTGGTCAAAGTATTGGAGCTTCAGCATCAGTATGAATACTCCAGTGAATATTCAGGACTGATTTCCTTTAGGATTGGTTGATTGGATCTCCTTGCAGTCCAAGGGACTCTCAAGAGTCTTCTCCAACACCACAGTTCAAAAGCATCACTTCTTCGGCACCCAGCTTTCTTTATGGTCCAACCCTCACATCCATACATGACTACTGGAAAAACCATAGCTTTGACTAGGACTTCCCTGGTGGCTCAGATGGCAAAGTGTCTGCCTACCATGTGGGAGACCCGGATTCAATCCCTGTGTCAGGAAGATCTCCTGGAGAAGGAAATGGCAACCCACTCCAGTATTCTTGCCTGGAAAACCCCATGGATGGAGGAACCTGGCAGGCTGCAGTCCATGGGGTCGCAGAGTCGGACACGACTGATTGATTTCACTTTCACTTGTCTAGATCCACCTTTGTTGGCAAAGTAGTGTCTCTGCTTTTATGTTGTCTAGATTGGTCATAGCTTTTCTTCCAAGGAGCAAGTGTCTTTTAATTTCATGGCTGCAGTCACCATCTGCAGTGATTTTGGAGCTCCCCCAAAATAAAGTCTCTCACTGTTTCCCCATCTATTTGCCATGAAGAGATGGGACCAGATGCCATGATCTTAGTTTTCTGAATGTTGAGTTTTAAGCCAACTTTTCACTCTAGCGAATTTACAACTATCCCCAGATAAAAAGTTTAATTAAAAGTAAAAATAACTATAAATGAATTTTTGAAGCAGTGGAATCACCAGAGAACAGGAGACTATTAAACATGCCCAACAAAATTAGAAATAAGACCAAAATACTCTTGGAAAATAAATATTGTTGAAATTAAGAACTTAAGTGGATGATGTATTGGTTGCCTGTTGCTGTTGTAATGAGTTACCACAAATTTAGTGGCCTAGAGCAACACAGTTTTTATTATGGTTCTGTAGTTCAATAGTCTAAAATGGGTCTCACCGGGCTGAAATCAAAGTGTCAGCAGGACTGTATTCCTTCTGGAGCCCTGCTAGAGAACCCATTTTCTTGTTTTCTGCAGCTTCTAGAAGCCACCCCCAATTTCTTGGCTCATAGCTCCATTCCTCCTCTTCAAAACCAGCAACATCAGACCCCATCCTTCTCAAGTTGCTATCTCTTTTAGCTCTCCTCCTTCTGCCTCCCTCTTCCACTTATAAGGACCTTTGTGATTGCATCCAGCCCATACCAATAGACCACGATTAATCTTTCCATCTCAAGGTCAGCTGATTTGCACCCTTAATTCCATCTGGTACTTTTATTCTCCTTTGCCATATTCACAGGTTCCAGGTGTAGGACTTGAACAATATAGGGGGCCTGGAGGGACTATTCCACCTAGCGAAGACCAGTAACACAGCAGATTCAAATAACCACAAAAATAATTGATTAATGGAAAGAACTGAAGAAGTTAACTGAAAGTGCAGCCAGAGAAGCAGGATAGACAAAATGTGAGTATTTAAAAGATATGGAAGATAAAACCCAAAATCCTAGAAGAAAGGACAAATTTTGCAATTTTTCTACCAGAAGTTCATGTAAGGATAAACTTACATGAAGGAGAATTGGTATCTTTAGCGTCTCTATATTAGGTTTGACAAGTTTGCACATCTCCCACCAGTGTTACCTTTGCAAAGTTTCACTTGTGAGTTATGAACAAACTTCTCAGAAGGCAGCCTTTTTTGAGAATCTAAATATTCATGAGCATATGGGGTTACATGATTGAATTTTATTCAGTGTGAAACTTATTTATAGCATCGTTATGCCTTATGTAGACCTTCTCCATTTAAAATGTTAAAAAATTTTTTTTTACTGGGAAATGTATTAGCTAGCATGTTACAAACTCCCTGACGGGTCATCACAGCGTTAACAGTGTACAATGTACACCGCCAAGAAGAGATTTAAGGGCAGGAAGAAAACCTTAGATTTTTTAAAAGTCCATGTCGAAGTATATGCTCTGTCATAAAGGTTCGATTGTTTTGAGCTGCTTTTCATCCGGGAGCACGTGTCACGTGTTAACAGGAGTTTCACGGGGGAGCACGTGTTCTAACGGGCGTTTCCACCGTCGTGTTTTGGAGCAGCTGCCTCTGGTTGCGGACGCTGGGCTAGTACTTCTAGCGGGACAGGTCTGAGCTCGCAGCGGAAGGGACCGAGCTGGCACCACCAGTAGGCGCTGGGTCACCGCTGGCGAGCTCTCAGGCCTACCCGCGCAGGGGCCTGGCCACTCTGCTGGGGCAGGGACTGCCCCTCCAGGCTGCCCAGGGCCACTTTCTGCGCGCAGCCTCTCCGGGCCGCCCGCGTCCGCCTCGCTCGCCTCGGCCTTTTCGCGCAGGCCGCGGAGGTTCGGGCGCGGTCGTCGTTACGGCCGTGACAGTTCGCATTCCCGGCCGGCGCGGCGGCTGTACCTTCCCCGCAAGGGGGTGAAGTTGCGGGCGCCGCGGGCTCCGGAGTCGGCGCTCCCCAGCCTCCCCGCGCGCTCCCGGCGCACCCGACTCCGGCTCTGGCTCCCCAGTACCGCGAGGTCTCCACACCTGGCTACCAAGTAAGTCGCAGCGGCAGGGGTGGGTCGCTCAGAGCACACGTTTTCTGGGGGTCCTGGGCGCCGCGGCGGAGGAGGCGCAGAGAGGCGGCGTCCTGCGAGCGGGCGGAATTCAAAGCTGCGCTGGAAGAGCTCCGGGTGGAGCAAGGAGGCGAAACCCGGTGTTTGTGGAACCACGAAAGTTCAGAGCGGGGAACTTCAGCGTTAGGGGAATCGTTTATCCCATGGTGGTCCAGACAGAGCGTCTCAGTCCTGCCTGCACCATAGAATCACCTGGGGTGCTTGTAAAATTCAGATGCCCAGGCTGGATCCATCAGAACCCCTGGGGGAGTGGAGGGGGCGGGGGTCTGTATCGTTACACTTAGCTGACTCCACTGTGTGGGCAGGGTTGAGCACTAAAAACCAAAGAGTGGTTGCTAAGAGAGGGTGGAAAGGCGGGCAGGGGCTTTGATAAGAGCCCAGCCTGCAGGCAGATCCGGCTGTACCCAGTGTCCCGCGTGGCCCTGGGGAAGGGGCAGTGACCCTCCCTCTGGTTTCCTGAGACGCAGAGAAGGGAAATGAGACAAGACTTGGCAGCGTCGCCGGAATACTGCCTCAGCTATGCACACAGTCTTTTGGCATATTGTGAAACAGAAGTTTTGCCAGATCATGATGCCTCGTTGGTTCTGCTTTCTGGGAAATGCCTCTGTTACTGTCATTTAAAGTTAAATGAAGGGAAGCCAGTAAACCCACTGACAACTTCTGGGATTTCCGCTTTAAGGGTGAAGTTAGGTGTGCTTCGGAGAAGGCAATGGCACCCCACTCCAGTACTCTTGCCTAGAGAATCCCATGGCCGGAGGAGCCTGGTAGGCTGCAGTCCATGGGGTTGCTAAGAGTTGGACACGACTGAGAGACTTCACTTTCACTTTTCACTTCCATGCATTGGAGAAGGAAATGACAACCCACTCCAGTGTTCTTGCCTGGAGAATCCCAGGGATGGGGAAGCCTGGTGGGCTGGCGTCTATGGCGTCGCACAGAGTCGGACACGACTGAAGCGACTCAGCAGCAGCAGGTGTGCTTGCCGCAGGGTCGGGTTTGTACCTGCTAAAAGCTCCCTATCTGAGACTTCCCATATCCAAGGAAGAGTGCACAGAATTTACCCTCTTCTCACCAAGGGTATGTGCTGGGGGCAGATAGCTCTAATCTCAGCAACCAGGGCCCCTGGACAAGACACAGATTTCTACTGCATGTGTGGGGCAGACAAGAAAGGTGGATTTGAAATAAACAACAGCCTAGGAGAAGAGAGGGCTTCTAGAGGGTCCAAGAAGAGTGCACTTGTGGTTTTGCATAATGAAGAAATTTAAGTTCAAGCTTTGGAGCCCATCAAACCTGGGCCCCAATTCAGATTCTGTCCCTTCTGTGATACTTGCATGATCTCCCTGAACCCCTGTTTTCTTTCTTGTGAAATGGGAAAAATAGTAGCTCTGTCCTGAATGAGATGATGTGTATCAAATGCCTGGCAGGCCAGGTTGCTGCTCCATCAGTAGCAGTTATTAGCCACTGCAGTGGTGATTTGTGTTCAACAGTTGTTTATTTAGTACAGCCACAGTGAAGAGAGTGTGCAGCAGTTGTCTCCCTTGAAACTCCATTCCCTTTTTCTTTTCCTGCCTTGGTCAGGAGAGGGGTTTGTATTCCTTCTCCTTGGTCACTGTGTAGTTTAAGGTCTGGAATTTCAGGCCGCCAGCCTGTTGCTCAGTAGGGCTTATTAATGGCTCTGGAATACAGTTTTACTCCATGTGATAGGAATGACAAAATAAAGTGGTCCTTAAGTTTGAGACTTCCTCTATTATACTGCAATATATATATATATACACATGTATATATGTATACACACAAATACACATGAGCTCCCCTGTAGCTGGGCCGTTTACAGGGTTTCAGAATTGACATGGGCACATATGCATGACTTTTCTGCTATCAGCATCCTTGGGCTGTGCCCCAGTTGCACCTGTTTTGCTACTAACTCTTGGCCTAGGGACAATGAATCCTTCTTAGATGAACAAGAAGTCAGGAATATGGGGAAGGGAAAACCTACATCCTGCAGTTGTCAGTGGGGGCATCCTGAATCTTTCACCTTAATTCCGCTGTGTGTGTGTGGATCCTCTGACAGTAATGGCAGCACTGTTTTAGATTAAACAGTAGAAATACTATAAATAATGATTTAATGTTGATATAAAAATCAAGTGCTTTTATAGCACTATCCCTGATACTTGCCTAATGAGAATCTTAAATTCTTGTCTCCTTATATAAAAAAGTTCAATATTTATTCAGTATCTAAGACTTAAATTTAGGATTTGAAGTTTAAATTACCAGTTCCTTCTATGATTCTTTTTGGGGGGTTTGAGGCAAGATGAAATTTAAAAAGACAAGATTTATACTTTTGCTGAATTTTTGTCATCTTTTAGGTATCTTGCAGGTTTCTGAAAGTCCTGTTTTCTTTTATCTTTTGGGCAGAGTCAGTTGAGTCTCATACAGAGGGCTTCCTTTCGTCCATCTATAGAGTCCAAAGTTGGAAGGAAGGAAGGTTGTTTCAAGGAAAACTCTTTGGTGCGTCATTACTCAGTGAAATGTTTCCCCCGCCCCCCAAACTTGACTCTTGCAGTAAGAGGTGAGTAATCACTGCCCATTTCAATTAATTAATGTTTTTTACCCAGTGCTGGAAAGTTTGTCAAAGCAAGACTTTATGGGTTGAATTCTTCTTCTTGTGTTTTATCTAAAACCCACCACAGACCAAACTGTGGGCAGAGACTTTAATGCAAAGTTGGCCAGGACAAGCTTGCCACCCTCCCTCCCCTTAGTCATCCTCCCTGCCTCTGGAGCTGTTGAGTCTGGGATGCTGTAACTCTGTGGTGATCTTTCCTTGGCCCTCTGAAAGGGTATGATGCCCTAACAAGGGATCTGCTTCTACAGAACCAGCAAGGCAATTTTGTGTTATACTTCACTTAGAGTGCTCTCTAGTAATCTGTTGCTTTGTTATTTGTTTTCCTGAGTAGTCATTTTCCTTTAAATGATAGTTTGAGGTTTCAATTCAACTTCAGTGGCTTTGAGATCAACTGGCCCAGCGAACTCATTGAGAAAGACCCTGATGCTGGGAAAGATTGAAGGCAAAGGAAGAAGAGGGCGGCAGAGGATGAGATGGTTAGAATCACCAACTCAATGGACATGAGTTGCTAAGTCATATCTGACTCTTTGTGACCCCATAGACTGCAGCACACCAGGCTTCCCTGTCCATCACCAGTTCCTAGAGTTTGGTCAAACTCGTGTCCATCGACTTGGTGATGCCATCCAACCATCTCATCCTCTATTCTCCCCTTCTCCTGCCTTCAGTCTTTCCCAGCATCAGGGTCTTTTCCAATGAATCAGTTCTTCGCCTCAGGTGGTCAAAGTGTTGGAGCTTCAGCATCAGTCCTTCCAATGAATATACAGGACTGATTTCCTTTAGGATTGACTGGTTCAATCCCTTTGCAGTCCAAGGGACTCTCAAAAGTCTTCTCCAACACCACACTTCAAAAGCATCAATTCTTTGGCACTCAGCCTTCTTTCTAGTCCAACTCTCATATCCATACCTGACTACAGGAAAAACCATAGCCTTGACTAGACAGACCTTTGTTGACCAAGTAATGTCTCTGCTTTTTAAACTGCTGTCTAGGTTGTTCATAGTTTTTCTTCCAAGGAGCAAGCGTCTTTCAATTTTATGGCTGCAGTCACCATCTACAGTGATTTTGGAGCCCCCCCAAATAAAGTCTGACACTGTTTCCACTGTTTCCCCATCTATTTCCCGTGAAGTGATGGGACCAGATGCCATGATCTTCGTTTTCTGAATGTTGTGCTTTAAGCCAACTTTTTAACTCTCCTCTTTCACTTTCATCAAGAGGCTTTTTAGTTCCTCTTCACTTTCTGCCATAAGGGTGGTGTCATCTGCATATCCGAGGTTATTGATATTTCTCCCGGCAATCTTCATTCCAGCGTGTGCTTCATCTAGCTGGGCATTTCGCATGATGTACTCTTCGTATAAGTTAAGTAAGCAGAGTGACAATATACAGCCTTGATGTACTCCTTTCTCAATTTGGAACCAGTCTGTTGGTCCATGTCCAGTTCTGTTGCTTCCTGACTTGCATACAGATTTCTCAGGAGGCAGGTCAGGTGGTCTGGTATCCCTATCTCTTGAAGAATTTTCCACAGTTTGTTGTGATCCACAGTCAAAGGCTTTGGCACAGTCAGTAAAGCAGATAACAGCATAGTTTCCTGTAGAACTATTGAATGGGTCAACGTGGGGGGTCTAGGCAATTGGCAGAGCGAGCACCAGGTTAGCACCAAGCATTGGTTAGTTACTGTTTTAATAAAATATGAAAAGTCACCGTCACTACATCTTTGTATACCTCACTATATCTGTGTTGCTATTGGCCCTTCTGTATGTCATCTCCATAATTCAGTTTAGGAACAGAAAATAGTTGGGGGATGGAGCGACTTGGTAGATATTTTCAGAGTCATGCTTAGCTGAGTAGGGCAGTCAAATACTACTAAGGAAAGGAAAGCCTTTCCGTGGTAGAAGAGCTGGGAGCAGATGATGATTTACACGAGAAAATATTTGTGGTATTCTAATTCCCGAAAGATAAAAGTCTAATGGCTAAGAACTCCTCACATTTTAAAACATTCCCCAATTGATATCAGTGACCCCCAACCAAGCCTTCTAGAAGGAGCAGCCAGGTGGAAAGCTAGGCCTTTCTTTGGGGATATGTTAACTCCGTGTTAATCAGGACAGCAGGCCCCTTCATGGAGTGGGCCATTCCTGGACTTCACTTAATAAGGCTAGTGTTGTTTACATTTAATATTAATTCAGGCACATTGATGATTTCAAGTGCAGTTACAAGACCTGTGACAAACACTAAACAGTCAGGACTTGAATGGAAGAGACTGTGAGCTTTGGTGTCAGAACTAGGATCAAGCTCCCACTTCATTCCTTAACTAAGTCTGACCTCGCCCATGATTTAATTCTTCCAACCTTGTGTCCTTGTTTGTATGAAATAGTTCTTTCCTTAGAGAGTGGTTTTGAGTATTTGATAAGATAGTTGCTGTGAAGTGCTCAGTGTACCACCTGACTTCCAGGAAATGGTGGTTAAGATGATGATAGTGAGTATAATGATTGTCTGGCTTTCAGTTAGCTACTTAATCCTCAGGAGCCTCAGTTTTTACATCTGTGAAAAGGGGATAACTGTAACAATCTGGAGGCTTGAGGCTTTAATGAAATGAAGTGAAATAAAGATGTGTCTGGTCTCGTAAACCCTAGATAATGATGGCAAACGCTTAAGTAGGTTTACTCTCTGCAACACTGGTTGAAGGACTTTAGGTTCCCGTTTTGTTTTTTAGCTCATTTAATCTGCCCAACAACCTCATATTGTAGTTATGCTCAATGAGATTAAATAACCAGCCCAAAGTGAACAGATTGTTAGTGCTGCACTTAGGATTTAAAGCAGAAATCCAGGTTCTAACCACTCAGGACTCAGTGAGTGCCCCTCCCTCTCTGCCCACCTCCCCACCCCCATGCCTGCCTCCTGGAATTGACCCACAGATGTGCTTGTGCTCTTTGTAGCATGGTGCTCCTGGATACAAGGCCCTTGCAAAGAACTGCCTGCCTCTGCCTGCTGATGGAGTGAACATGGGCGCCCCCCTCCACCTCCATTTATAACCTTTAAACCTCAACCATTGCTTTCACTGGATGATCTAATACACACTGAGGGTGGTGATACTGGTATTGACTGACGTTATTAGAATGAATTATGATGTTTATTTTGGGATAAATGTCGATCATCTCAGAGTACTGAGATTGTTAACCTAGCTGTAATAAAACACAGACATTCTGTGTTTCCAAACATATTCTAAAACAGTCACCCAGACAGGTGTGCTGGGTATTTGAGAAAACAGAAACCAGGCCTGGAATTTCCCAGGATGGGGACCCAGGTGGACATGCCAGTGTTTAAAGGGCATTCCATCAAAAATACAGTGGCCTGTGCCAGGCCCACTACCTTTAAAGAAATTCCTTACTCATCACCCTTCTACACCCTACTAGCATTTGCATTGTTTGGAGCTCTTCCAAGAGGCCTGGGCCAGTGGAACTCGGAGCCTAGAAAAGGGATTTCTCCATTGAGTAACTTGAGGATGATTTCTGGTAATGAGCTGGCACTTGTTTTTCTAGCTTTCTGAGTGAAAAAGAAACTTCATGGGCAGGAAGTTCTTTGCTGGCTTCCCAGCCTGGTGTTGAGGGTTGTCAGAGAACTGCTTATAGCTCCTGGCTCCTTCTGGCTATTTGGGTTTCAATTCTGCAACACATTGATTCAACAGATACTATCAGAAGACCTTGCTGGTGCCAGGAATCTACCCAGTTTTGGGGATACAGCAGTGAATGAATCCCAAGGCCCAGCACCTGGCCAAAGGGAATTTGCCACTATTGGAAGAGGAAGGGGTGGTAAACACAAGTACGTAGGTATAAATGGGCCAAGTGCTGTAAGTGAAAGCAGTAGTATGTCATGACACATATGTACTGGGCTTAAGGGAGTCTGGGATCTGCCCCTCCAAGAATGAACCTTTTCAACTAGTTCTTGGGGATGAAGAGAGGTAAGGCCACACCAGTTGCAAGCAAGAGCATGTTTGAAGGCTCAGAGGTGGAAAGAATGGAGTGTATTGAGGAAGGCCAAGCAGAGCCTCCTGGGCTGGGAAGGATTTGGAAATTTATTGTAGAGGGCAGTAGGAGGCTTTGAGGAGTTCCCACCCATACCTTTTCTCAATGTTAGTAATCTATAAGAAAAAGGTGATTAATGACCCTGACTTGTTAAGCTTTATAAACCTTGTCTTGGGCTTCCCTGGTGGCTCAGTGGTAAAGAGTCCACCTGCCAATGCAAGAGATGTGAGTTCAACCCCTGGGTCAGGAAGATATCTGGAGAAGGAAAGGGCAACCCGCTCCAGTATTTTTGCCTGGGAAATCCCACAGACAGAGAACCTGGCAGGCTACAGTCCATAGGGTCAAAAAGAATCGGACACTACTTAGCAACTAAACAACAGCAAACAACAGACCTGGTCTTAATGTGCAAGACAACTGTGGAGGCAAATTATGGTTTTCAATTACTTTTTTTTTTTTTAATCTTTATTTGGGTGCATCAAGTCTTAGCTGCAGCACATGGAATCTTCATTGCATCATGCAGGACCTCTTTGTTGTGGTGCCAGACTCTCTCATTGTGGTGTGCGGGCATTGTGCGGGCTTAGCTGCTCCTTGGCATGTGGATAACAGTTCCCTGACCAGGGATCAAACCCATGTCCCTTGCATTGCAAGGCAGATTCTTAACCACTGGACCACCAGGGAAGTCCCTATGGTTTTCAGTTTCTAATGAAGGAACTGAATCTCAGAACAGAGAAAAGATGGCAGAACCAGGACTCAGAGACTGGTCTGCCTGGCCCACAGCACCTGCTCCGTGGTTTTCAGGAGCAGATGTGTGTAAATGCATGCTGGCCAGCCATGTGCCAGCATCCTTCAGCGGGAGCCTCTGTGCATGCACATGGGTGGGGTCCAGTACACCCTAGCTCCTTAGAAACAGGAACAAAAGGTTCCTAAAAGGGGAGGCAGGATGGCAGCGTGGGTGCCAGACTGTCAGAGTCTGTGGGTAAAAATTCTGGGAACCCCCTGGCTCAGGGGAGAAGCTTTGAATGGTAGTTCATGCTAGTCTGTTTCTCTCTGGCTTTAGCCCCAAAGCCCTGAAAGAGGTACATTCTTCATTCTGTTCATCTACCAGGGAATTTGCATATACTTAAAAAACTAGAGACTGGTTCCAAATAGGAAAAGGAGCACGTCAAGGCTGTATATTGTCACCCTGCTTATTTAACTTCTATGCAGAGTACATCATGAGAAACACTGGGCTGGAAGAAGCACAAGCTGGAATTAAGATTGCTGGGAGAAATATCAATAACCTCAGATATGCAGATGACACCACCCTTATGGCAGAAAGAGAAGAGGAACTAAAAAGCCTCTTGATCAAAGTGAAAGAGGAGAGTGCAAAAGTTGACTTAAAGCTCAATATTCAGAAAACGAAGATCATGGCATCTGGTCCCATCACTTCATGGCAAATAGATGGGGAAACAGTGGAAACAGTGTCAGACTTTATTTTTTTGAGCTCCAAAATCACTGCAGATGGTGACTGCAGCCATGAAAATAAAAGACGCTTACTCCTTGGAAGGAAAGTTATGACCAACCTAGATAGCATATTCAAAAGCAGAGACATTACTTTGCCAACTAAGGTCCGTCTAGTCAAGGCTATGGTTTTTCCAGTGGTCATGTATGGATGTGAGAGTTGGACTGTGAAGAAAGCTGAGCGCCGAAGAATTGATGCTTTTGAACTGTGGTGTTGGAGAAGACTCTTGAGAGTCCCTTGGACTGCAAGGAGGTCCAACCAGTCCATCCTAAAGGAGATCAGTCCTGAGTGTTCATTGGAAGGAATGATGCTAAAGCTGAAACTCCAGTACTTTGGCCACCTCATGCGAAGAGTTGACTCACTGGAAAAAACTCTGATGCTGGGAGAGATTGAGGGCAGGAGGAGAAGGGGACGACAGAGGATGAGATGGCTGGATGGCATCACTGACTCGATGGACATGAGTTTGAGTGAATTCCTGGAGTTGGTGATGGACAGGGAGGCCTGGTGTGCTACAGTCCATGGGGTCACAAAGAGTGGGACCCGACTGAGCAACTGAACTGAATTGTACTGAAAAAATGAGTATTTAAAAAAACAAATTCTTTACGTGGAGCTTTCAGGTACAGGAAAAGCCTCTTGTTTGGGGGCATCTGCATTACCCCCTTTCTTCTCACCCCTGTGTAAGCTGTTGTGAGGTCATGGAGTGAGAGGTCACAGCAGGTCAGGTGTATCTGGGCTGGCAAGGAGGACCTGTTTCCTGAGATAGGCCCTCGCCAGGCGGGGGCCCAGGGCGTGCCACCTCTCAGAAGAACCTGGCATCTCCTCGACCTCTCAAGGACTCTTGGGGTCCCCTCCCACACATCCCAGGTACTGTCTGACTAAGCTCCAGGTAGATTTGTGTCCCAGACAGTAAAAGTCCCCAGCTAAGCATTTTAGCCAACAGTTAACTGAGTGTTTGTTCAAGACCGGGTTTCCCTTCAAGCCTCCGAGGTGACTGACATGTTTTGTTCTTCTAAAGTGCCGTTTATTTGAGAAGCTCCAGATACGTTCTGTGGCATCCTCAGTCCGGCTCCTAATGTTCTCTGGCTTCCAGACCCGCCCCTTCTGTAGAACTTTGTTTGGTATAAGCACCTAAACCCACTTACAGGGTTCCAGATCTGGGTTTCTGATTCAAGACTGTTGTCTTTTGTTGGCTTCCTTTATTAACATATTTTAATTCACTGGGCCCTCAGAGATGAGTACCAGCAGGGGGGTTTGGGAACTTTGTTTTTCAAAGCCTAGATAAAAACAGGAAAGTGTCCACTAACAATGGTATATCAGCCCCTTAAAGCATGGGCTTCCCAGGTGGCGCTAGTGGTAAAGACCCCACCTGCCAATGCAAGAGACATAAGAGAAATGGGTTCAGTCCCTTGATTGGCAAAATCCCCTGGAGGAAGGCATGGGAACCCACTCCAGTATTCTTGCCTGGAGAATCCCACGGACAGAGGGGCCTGGCGGGCTACAGTCCATGGGGTCGCAAAGAGTCAGACACGACTGAAGCGACTTAGCACAGCACGCCCATAGGCACAATGGAGGACATTGTCACAAAAACAATGGGTGATTGTGTACCAAGAGAATGCTTGGCAATTGAGAGCTGTACTTTGGTTAAACTTTTTAAGGCAGCTGCTCACAGAAAAGTCTTAGAGCAATAGAAAATGTTGGTGCCTGCAGATCTGAGTTTATCTGCTAATGAACTTTCCTGGTGACACTCCTAAGTGAGCCTGTGAATTCTGGAAATCTACATATTTGTTCAATGATCGTTAATGGAGCACCTGTTATTAGCAGCATACTGTGCTAGGTTCATTCATTCAACATTTTTTTAACCCAGCATATTCTCTGTGCTGGAGATATAGGGACTAACCATAGGAACACCATCCCTCATAGTCAAATGCTGGGCCTCAAAGATGAACCAGTCCAAAGCTCCAACTTATACCATCTTCTCCTTGGTCATGATACATGCTTGCAATATGACCAGTGTTGTGCTAAATGCCGTCTAAGTATTCACTCACTGAATCCTCATACCAGTCCTAGAAAGTATGTGTTATAGTCTGCATTTTGTAGACAAGAACATTAGAACATTGAAACACAGAAGGCTATGTTTATTTGTCCAAATCACACAGCTAGTGATTGGAACCATGTAGCCTGGTCCTGGGCTTCCCTTGTGGCTCAGCTGGTAAAGAATCTGCCTGCAGTGTGGAAGACCTGGGTTCAGTCTCTGGGTTGGGAAGATCCCCTGGAGAAGGGAAAGGCTACCCAATCCAGTATTCTGGCCTGGAGAATTCCATGGACTATATAGTCCATGGGCTCACAGTCGGACACGACTGAGCCACTTTCACTTTCAGCCTGGTTTTAAATTCTTGCCCCTTCACTGCCACCATCAATTGATATGGAGAAAAAATTCAGGAGAAGAAAAAAGTGATGTACCCCATGCTGTGACACAGGTGGGGATAAAGTACCATGGGACTTGCCACTGAGAGGAGAGAGGAGCTTAGGGGAGGACACGGTGAGGTGGGGTCCCTGTGCTTTCCACATCTGACGGGCACCAGTCCCTGCTGGGGGTGGGGTGGGGTGAAACTCTTGGCTGCTGAGGGGGTCACTCTAACCAGAAATAAATAAAAGAGCATTGGCCTCAGTGCCTGGAGGCCTCAGTGCCAGGGTTCTAGTTCTGGTTGGTCTAGACAAGTCTTGGCCTTGTCTAGAGCTTCGGTTTCCTCATCTCTAAAATAAGGGTGTTGGACAGTATTCTGTTCTGCGGTCGACGGTTCCAGCAGGAAAGGGACGGGTTGGCTCTGCACTCTTGCGCACGGTTTCTTGACCAGAAGGAGATGCTTGGCTCAGGAATGTGGAGTCGGACATTCGGGTTCCCTGGAGGCCCAGACAGCTGTGAAAGGTGATTGGTATCCCATGAGCATCCACCCCCAAGCACTCATGTGCACTGTGTCTGCATCCCTGCCTTTGTGGTGGCAGGGCGGCAGTGTCTGTGCCTAGAGTTCAGTCTAAGTGGCACTTTCACAAGAGAGAGAAAGGGAGACTGAGAGATGGAAGGAGAGATGGAGAATGAGACAGGAGACTGACTTTTTCTATCGGTGAAGTTCTGAGAGATTGTGCTTTCAGATACTTAAAGTAAATGAATGTTAATGGAACTTAAGAGCTTTGAATAATGACTGTAGCCTCACCTGTTTGCTAAATTTTCTCTAGAGGGGGCTGTTAGTAGTTTTCAGGTATGGCAGAGGCATAAAGTACTAGGCTGGTTTTCCAGGTTAATTGGAAACAAAACAAGAAAAATGAATAACCTCCCCAGAACCCCATGCTCATGAGAGAGAGAGAGAGTTCCGTGTAGACCCAGTGAAGAGTGGCAGCTTGAGTTTGTCTAGTTTCTGGAAGCATAATTGAGCTGATGTTTCTGTGGCTTATGCAGCAGAGAAAGTAGGACTCTGAGCTGACCATATTGTGTGTTCTCTGTGCAGTTGTATCAGTGTTGTATAAAATTGTGCTTGGTCTCAGCTTGCAGTTCAATTGCTGATGGGAGGTGTTGGGCCCCCCACCTCATTGTTGGGCAGCTTCAAGTATGGTGGAGCCATACCGTGCACAGCATCTGTGTCAGCACACGGGGTATAATTGTCTTCTGCACTGTGAGACTGGGCTGAGGAGCCCCTGGGCCCTGCCCAAATGAACCACACTCCAGAGCGAAGTCGTTTCCCTGAGGAGAATCCAGCTGTGATCCTCAGTGTTTATGGTTGTGTGTCGTCAGGTTGTGCAGGGGTTTATGATCAGGTTGGCAGGACCTTTTTTTTTTTATTTATTTTTTTATTGAAAGATAATTGCTTTATAGAATTTTGCTGTTTTCTGTCAAACCTCAACATGAATCAGCCACAGGTATACATATATCCCCTCCCTTTTGAACCTCCCTTCCATCTCCGTCCCCATCCCACCCTGCTAGATTGATACAGAGCCCGTTTGAGTGTCCTGAGACATACAGCAAATTCCCGGTGGCCCTCTGTTTTACACATGGTAATGTAAGTTTCCGTGTTACTCTTTCCATGCATCTCACCCTCCCCTCCCCTCTCCCATGTCCATAAGTCTATTCTCTATGTCTGTTCCTCCACTGTTGCCCTGTAAATAAGTTCTTCAGTACCATTTTTCTAGATTCTGTATATGTGCATTCGGTTCAGTTCAGTTCCAGTAGCGTGTTGGGCACCTACTGACCTGGGGAGTTCCTTTTTCAGTATCCTATCATTTTGCCTTTTCATACTGTTCATGGGGTTCTCAAGGCAAGACTACTGAAGTGGCTTGCCATTCCCTTCTCCAGTGGACCGTGTTCTGTCAGACCTCTCCACCATGACCCGCCCGTCTTAGGTTGCCGCGCAGGGATGGCTTAGTTTCATTGAGTTAGACAGGCTGTGGTCCTAGTGTGATTAGACTGACTAATTTTCTGTGAGTATGGTTTCAGTGTGTCTGCCCTCTGATGCCCTCTTGCAACACCTACCATCTTACTTGGGTTTCTCTTACCTTAGGCGTGGGACATCTCTTCACAGCTGCTCCAGCAAAGCACAGCTGCTGCTCCTTACCTTGGATGAGGGGTATCTCCTCACCACCGCCCTTCCTGATCTTCAATGTGGGATGGCTCCTCTAGGCCCTCCTGCGCCCGCGCAGCCACCACTCCTTGGAAGTGGGGTTGTTCCTCCCGGCCGCCGCCCCTGGCCTCAGAAGTGGGGTGGTTCCTCCTGGCCACTGCCCCTGACCTCGGATGCGGGGTAGCTCCTCTTAGCCGCCGCCCTTCAGGATGGGCTCCTCCCGGCCGCTGCCCCTGACCTCGGACGTGGGATAACTCCTCTTGGCCGCCACCCTTCAGGATGGAGTCCTCCCAGCTTCTGTCCCGGACCTCGGACGTGGGGTAGCTCCTCTCGGCCACACTTAGTGTGCCGGTCTCAGCTGCCTGCACTTATTTATCTTTCTCTTTCTGACTCACTTCACTCTATATAATAGGTTCTAGGTTCATCCACCTCATTAGAACTGACTCAAATGCGTTCCTTTTTATGGCTGAGTGATATTCCATTGTGTATATGTACCACAACTTCTTTATCCATTCATCTGTTGATGGACATCTTGGTTGCTTCCATGTTCTAGCTATTGTAAGCAGTGCTGCAATGAACAATGGGATAGATGTGTCTCAATTTTGGTTTCCTCAGGGTATATGCCTAGGAGTGGGATTGCTGGGTCATATAGTGGTTTTATTCCTAGTTTTTTAAGGAATCTCCATACTGTCTTCCATAGTGGCTGTATCAGTTTACAGTCCCACCAACAGTGCAAGAGCATTCCCATTTCTCCACACCCTCTCCAGCATTTATTGTTTCTAGACTTTTTGATGATGGCCTGTTCTGACTGGTGTGAGCTGATATTTCATTGTAGTTTTGATTTGCATTTCTCTGTTAATGAGTGGTGTTGAGAATCTTTTCCTGTGTTTGTTAGCCATCTGTATGTCTTCTTTGAAGAAATGTCTGTTTAGCTCTTTTCCCCATTTTTGACTGGGTTGTCTGTTTTTTTCTGGTATTGTTGTATGGGGTGCTTGTATATTTCAAAAATTAATCCTTTGTCAGTTTCATTTGCTATTATTTTCTCCCATTCTGAGGGTTGTCTTTTCACCTTGCTTATAGTTTCCTTTGATATGCAAAAACTTTTAAATTTAATGAGATCCCACTTGTTTAGTTTTGTTTTTCTTTCCATTACTCTAGGAGGTGGGTCATAGAGGATCTTTGATTTATGTCTTTGAGTGTTCTGCCTGTTTTCCTCTAAGAGTTTTATAGTTTCTGGTCTTACATTTAAGTCTTTTAATCCATTTTGAGTTTATCTTTGTGTATGGTGTTAGGAGGTGTTCTAATTTCATTCTTTTACATGTTCAGTTCAGTCACTTAGTCGTGTCTGACTCTTTGCGACCCCATGAATTGCAGCACGCCAGGCTTCCCTGTCCATCACCATCTCCCAGAGTTCACTCAGACTCACGTCCATCGAGTCAGTGATGCCATCCAGCCATCTCATCCTC
>SJYX01018324.1:102252-131536 GCA_006410675.1 Oreotragus oreotragus | reverse complement strand
TTTTTTTCTTGTAATTGATATCTAGTCTGATAGCACTGTGGTCAGAGAAGATACTTGATCCAGTTTCAATTTTCTTAAATTTACTGAGGCTTGATTTGGGACCCAAGATGTGGTCTGTCCTGGAGAATGTTCCATGTGCACTTGAGAAGAAGGTGTATTCTTTTGCATTTGGATGGAATGTCCTGAAGATATCAATGAGATCCATCTCATCTAATGTATCATTTAAGACTTGTGTTTCCTTATTAATTTTCTGATTTGATGATCTGTCCGTTGGTGTGAGTGGGGTGTTTAGGTCTCCTACTATTACTGTGTTGCTGTCAATTTCTCCTTTTATGTCTGTTAGTGTTTGTCTTATATATTGAGGTGCTCCTGTGTTGGGTGCATTGATATTTACAATTGTTATGTCTTCCTCTTGGATTGATCCCTTGATCATTATGTAGTGTCCTTCCTTATCTCTTGTCACATTCTTTATTTTAAGGTCTGTTTTGTCTGATATGAGGATTGCTACTCCAGCTTTCTTTTGCTTCCCATTTGCGTGGAATATACTTTTCCATCCTCTCACTTTCAGTCTATGTGTGTCTTGAGATCTGAAGTGGGTTTCTTGTAGACAGCATATATATGGGTCTTGTTTTTGTATCCATTCAGCCAGTCTGTGTCTTTTGGTTGGAGCATTTAATCCATTTACATTTAAAGTAATTATTGATATATATGTTTCTATTGCCATTTTCTTAATTGTTTTCCATTGATTTTGTAGATCGTTTTTCTTCTCTTGCATTTCTTGGCTATATAAGTCCCTTTAACATTTTTTGTAAAGCTGGCTTGGTGGTACTCAATTTTCTTAACTTTTGCTTATCTGAAAGCTATATATTTCTCCATCAGTTTTGAATGAGATCCTTGTTGGATACAGTAATCTTGGTTGAAGATTTTTTCCTTTCAGTACTTTAAATATATCCTGGCATTCCCTTCTAGCCTGCAGAGTTTCTGCTGAAAGATCAGCTGTTAAGCGTATGGGATTTCCCTTGTATGTTACTTGTTGCTTCTCCCTTGCTGCTTTGAATATTCTTTCTTTGTGTTTAGTCTTTGTTCATTTGATTAGTATGTGTCTTGGCATGTTTCTCCTTGGGTTTATTGTGTATGGGACTCTTTGTGCCTCTTGGACTTGATTGTTTCCTTTTCCATGTTGGGGAAATTTTCAACTATACTCTCTTCAAATTTTTCTCATACCCTTACTTTTTCTCTTCTTCTGGGACCCCTATCATTTGAATGTTGGTGCATTCGATATGGCCCCAGAGGTCTCTGAGACTGTCTTCAGTTCTTTTCATTCTTTTTACTTTATTCTGCTCATGAGAAGTTATTTCCACCATTTTATCTTCCAGCTTACTGATTTGTTCTTCTGCTTCAGATATGCTGCTATTGATTCCTTCTAGAGTATTTTTAATTTCAGTAGTTCTGTTGTTTGTGTCTGTATGTTTATTCTTTAATTCTTCTAGCTCTTTGTTAATGGATTCTTGTATTTTCTCCATCTTGTTTTCAAAGTTTTTGATCATCTCTACTATCATTATTCTGAATTCTTTTTCAGATAGTTTGCCTATTTCCTCTTCATTTATTTGGACTTCTGTGTTTCTAGTTTGTTCCTTCATTTGTGCAGTATGTCTCTGCCGTTTCATTTTTTTTTTCTTTTTTTAACTTATTGGGTTTGAGGTCTCCTTTTCGCAGGCTTCAAGGAAAGTTGATTTCTTTCCTTGAAGAAGGTTGAATTCTTTCTTCCTTTTGGTTTCTGCCCTCCTAAGGTTGGTCCAGTGGTTTGTGTGAGCTTCATATAGGGTGAGATTTGTGTTGAGTCTTTGTTTGTTTTTCCTCTCATGGACAAGGCTGGGTGAGGTGGTTATCCTGTATGCTGATGATTTGGTGTGTATTTTTGTTTTGTTTGTTGTTTAGATGAGGCGTCCTGCACAGCTTGCAACTGGTGGTTGGGTGATGCAGGGTCTTGTGTTCAAGTGGTTTCCTTTGTGTGAGTTCTCACTGTTTGATACTCCCTAGGGTTACTTCTCAGGTCTAGGGTCTTGGAGTCAGTGCTGCACTCCAAAGCTCCGGGCCTGATCTCTCCAGGAGCTTGCCCTCAGTGACACTCAGTGTCACGTTGCTGATTGAACAGGCAGACCTCTCACAAGAAGTCCTCCTCTGGGCAGACCTTGAGAACACCGACCCATTCCTTGCCTCAGATGTGGCCTCCTGGCAGAACGTTTTTTTTAAAATGACCTTAATTTATTCTTGGCTGTGCAGGGTCTTGACTGCAGCGCGGGCTTTTCTCTAGTTGTGGCGAGTGTGGGCCACCCTCTAGCTGCCTCATTGCAGTGGCCTCTCCTGCCGTGGAGCTCAGGCTCTGTGGCCCTTGGGCTTCAGTAGTTGTGGCTCCCAGACTCTGGAGCACAGGTCCAGTAGTTGTGGACAGGCCCAGCTGCTCCGCGGCATGTGGGATCTTGCAAGATCAGGGATTGAACCTGTATCTCCTGTGTTGGCCGCTGGATTCTTTCCCACTGAGCCACCAGGGAACCCCCAGCAGAGCCTATTTGTGTTGCCTTTTCGTAATCTGGGGAATGTCATCTCTGAAGTAGGCAGGTATCTATTTGAGGTAAGCAGAGAAGGATGGCTTTATTTTACATTATCTTAAATCTGAGTTCAGTAAGTAAACAGCAATGATCAATTCCTATTGTCCAGGAATGTGTAGACAGAGTGTTTTATATATCCACATCATGTATGGCTAATGTGGCTCTGCCAGAGATGGCATTTTCTGGATAGATCCTAGCAATAGGATTTTTTTTTTTAGCAGAAAGAAAGGAAAAATCTAAAGAGGTTTCATTAGTAATGATAGCCATTTAGGTGGGGAGGAAATATTGATGGAAAGTATAAGGTGCCTTTGACATCATCCATCAAAATGAAAACATCACTCAGGGTCAGAATGTTACACAGAAGGAAGCTGAGTCCATGTTATTTTAAAGTGTTCAGTGGCTTGGATTACATCAAAGGAAAAATAAGACAAAGGAAATGAAGAGACTTGTGGTAATTATGGATCATTTTTTTCATTGTGTTACTTAAGGTTAAACAGTTTTAAGGTTTAAAAATATCTACTTAAAAGTCAGTTCTGTTGACTCTTCTGCTCCATTTTGTTTTTGTAGGGCTTGATTTTTCATCTTACATGCTGTATCTCAAACCAGGTTCAGTAGTCATAACGTAAGTTGACAGGCTGCTACTAAATTGAAAACAAAAATGTTCCCATCCAAAACCTATCAAGTCTGACTATGATATTTCACCAAACCAAGAGGAGCATTCTGTTTATTGACAGATGCACAGAAGGAGTCATACCGTTCCATCCGAGTGTGTTTGATTTTAGTGGATTGTCATTTAGTTTAATGGAGACTGAGCATTTTTCCCTAAGAGGGTGAGCTGAAACTCAGTTCATTAAAAGATGGTGATTTCTGGGAATGTTGCATTAACCTGCCTCAAGTTTTCCTAAGATGCCCCGATAATTAAAAAGGCTTATTTAAAGTTTAAGTTATGCAAATATATATTCTTATAAAAAAGTAAAATGTTATGAATAAAAGTACTATACCAATCCTTTATGGCCTTGCCTGTCTGGAAGTACTGTCTCTTCTCAAAGGTATGCCTTTTCCCAGGTGTTTTTCTTTGCATTTATGTTCACAGATGTATACTTGTAGAAAATATACAATGTTTTGCATGTCTATAGGGCAGATGATATGGGAAAATTATGTTATTGTACTCTTTCTGTAACTTGCATTCTTTTTTTTTTTTTTTTACTTTATTTTACTTTACAATACTGTATTGGTTTTGCCATACATCAGCGTGAATCCACCAAAGGTGTACATGAGTTCCCAATCCTGAACCCCCCTCCCACTTCCCTCCCCATACCATCTCTCTGGGTATTCCCAAACAGTATGTCTTAAAGATCTTTCTTTCATTACATGGAGCTCTACCACATTCTTTTTGTTTATTTGTTTTATCATTAATCATGTCTTTTTATCTTTTATGATTCCTAGCCAGTGACTCTGATGGAAGTGGTGGGGGTGGACTGGGTTGAGTGGCTGAGGTTTTTCGGATGTGGCGCAGGTAGCTGTGTGGAATGAGGTGGATGCAGGACGCCAACAAGCAGACACAGCCAGTCCAGTACAAAAGAAGAGAATGTGTGGCTTACTGTATGCCTCCCCCTGCTTTAAATAAATTAGTATTTTCTTGTATAGATTGCTTTTAAGTCTGAGGTAGGTGGGAAATGATGCTGAATTTTAATTTAGTTTAATTCTAAAGTCGGTTTTATGGCATCTGAAGAAAAAAGTTGTAGTGGTTTTATCTTTTTTTAAAACAATATTTATTTCTGGCTGTGCTGGGTCTTTGTGGCTGCATACAGGCTTTCTCTAGTTGTGGCAAGCAGGGGATATTCTCTGGTTGTGGTGTGCAGGCCTCTCATTGCAGTGGCCTCTGTTGCAGGGCACGGGCTCCAGACGAGTGGGCTTCCATCGTTGAGGCACTTAGGCTCTGTGATTGTGGGGCACAGGCCCAGCCACCCCGCAGCATGTGGGATCTTCCCCAACCAGGGATCAAACCTGTGTCCCCGGCACTGGCAGGCAGATCCTTAACCGCTGGACCACCAGGGAGACCCGTGGCTTTATCTTTATTGCGAGTGGTTCTTTAATGTCCTGGCTCTCTGTCCTGTAGAAACTGGTGCCGTGTGAAGGCAGGGAGAGGGGTGCAGAGAGTATTCCAAGCCTTCTGTTCTGCCTCCAGCCAACTGTCTGGCCCTTGATAACTCACCTCACCCTTCTGGGTCTCAGCTTCTTCATGTGCTAAATGCTTTTCTTGTCCAAAATAATGGTATCTTCAGGCTGGGTTAGGTTGTGCTGCAGTAACGGGTGATTACAAAATCTCAGCAGCTCAAAAAAACAAAGCTTTGTTTCTTGGTCACACTCTAGGCCTAACACATGTTAGCAGAGGCTCTCCTTACTGTGGTTGCCTATGGGCCAGGCAGATGGTGCAGCTACCGGCTGGAATGGCGCAGGTCCTGGAGCCCGAGGAAAAGGAGAGTTGCATGCTGACAAGTTTTGCAACCGTGCTGAGTAACTCGTTCCACTTCTGCTCGTGTACCGTGAGTCAGAGCAGGTAACTTCAATAATGTGTAATCCTACCTGGTACCTGGGAGGAGAATCCAAACTACCTGATGAGCAATACTCTTCTCTCGCATTGTTCTTTGTCAAGGAGTGGGTAGGAGAGTCTGTGAAACTGTCCTGTGATCAATCAAGTTATATCCTGAAAGTTAATCATCGACGTTTTACTGTGGCCTCCAAGGTTCCAGAGCGTAGCGAACAGCAGCCCGTGTGAGGACTCACATTTCCGGAAATGACTAGAGTTTCGGGAGATGGCAGTCGAGTGGGCTGCCATCTATGGGGTCACACAGAGTCGGACACGATTGAAGTGACTTAGCAGCAGCAGCAGGTCCTCCCTGAGTTAGACTCTGAACAAGAGAGAATTTCCTAGTGATCATGATGAAGTAAACAGTCATGCTGAGGAAGCACAAATGGCACGACACTCTGGTGGTCCTTGTGAACTACAGGTGGTCTTGAGCATCAGAGATTGGTCTCTAGCCTACAACCAGCAATAAGTGAGGGCCTTCTGTTACACAGATAAAAAAGGTGTGAATTCTGACAACAATCGGAATGAACTTGGAAGCAAATTCTTCTCATTATACCTACAAATGAAAACATAAAGCCAATATTTTGCAACTTTGTCAGATTTGAAGAAAGGACCCAGCCAAGCCAAACTTGAACTTTTGACCCACAGAAACTGCAAGATAAGTGTGTCTCATTTTAAGGTGTTAAATTGTGATAATTTGTTACTCTGCTATAGAAAAGTAAATTAGAGCCTTTAGTTCTGTCATTTGAGAGTAAACTGTGTTTATAACCTGCTTGTTTGTAACATATAGAAACAATCCACTGTTTGGAGTCTTATTTCTGCATCACAGCCCTTCGTCACCTGGTCTGTACACCAGGAAGTGACTGTCCCCTCAGGCAGCAGTTCCCAGACGTGTGATTTTATAAACCAGGATAATTTAAAAATATGTTTTGGGGATAAACACAGTGTTTTTAACCATTAGTTTTTAAACATAATATCATTTTTAAATCCCATGGGCGGAGGAACCTGGTGGGCTGCAGTCCATGGGGTCACTGAGTCTCGGACACGACTGAGCGACTTCATTTTACTTTTTACTTTCATGCATTGGAGAAGGAAATGGCAACCCACTCCAGTGTTCTTGCCTGGAGAATCCCAGGGACGGGGGAGCCTGGTGGGCTGCCGTCTATGGGGTCGCACAGAGTTGGACATGACTGAAGTGACTTAGCAGCAGCAGCAGCAGCAGCATTTTTAAAACATCAAAACATATCTAATCATTTTATCATTAAAAAACAAGCTGTAACACCAAAACTATGGATATGATCTCAGAATAAAGGTGAGACTTTCACAAGAAAGGAAAGCTTGTAACTTATGTAGACATACACACACCATCACATACCATATGCACACCCACATATACATATACATGCATTCACTCTTTCACTTTCCCATTTTCCCTAAATTGGAACAGACATAACATTGTCACAGATTAAAACCAGACTATAGATTTTCACTTGGAAGCTACTCTTGTAAGGAAAAGTTGTAAAACTGCTGGGTGGTTTTAGGTTACTGAACTCAAACTTCAAAACACGGTGTTAGACTATTACATGGAGTCACTTTTGGCTTTGTGTACATTACTTCTTTTTCAATTTATTTTACACAAAGTTTGAGCCAGAATATAGATGGAACAGATGTGATGGAAAGGAGGACGTAAGAAAGCTACACTATGGAGCAAAGTGGTGCTTAGTCACTCAGTTGTGTCTGACTCTGTGACCCCATGAACTATAGCCTGCCAGGCTCCTCTGTCCATGGGATTTCCCAGGCAAGAATACTGGAGTGGGTTGTCATTTCCTCCTTCAGAGGATCTTCCTGACCCAGGGATCGAACCTGATCTCCTGCANGACCCCATGAACTATAGCCTGCCAGGCTCCTCTGTCCATGGGATTTCCCAGGCAAGAATACTGGAGTGGGTTGTCATTTCCTCCTTCAGAGGATCTTCCTGACCCAGGGATCGAACCTGATCTCCTGCATTACAGGGAAATTATTCACCATCAGAGCCACCAGGGAAGCCCAGAGCAAAGATAGCATCTTCAACAAGTACTGCTGGAACAACTGAACGACTACGAAGAAAAGTGAATCTAGACATAGACATTACACTATTAACAAAAATTAACTCAAAATGATCGTAGACTCAAAACAAAATGCAAAGATATAACACTCCCAGAAAATAACATAGGAAAAAACCTAGATGACCTTGGGTATAATGATGGGATTTTTTTTAAGATACAATGCCAAAGACATGATCCATGAAAATAAAAATTGATAAGTTCATTAAATTTAAATTTAAAAAACGTCTTTAAATTTAAAAACTTCTGTGTGAAAGACAATATCAAGAGAATTAGACGACAGGCCACAGAATTGGAGAAAATATTTGCAAAAGAAATATTTTGCTAAATTGATGGACCTAATTTCCTACATATCGTCTTTTCCACTGTTGACTTTGGTAATCTTATGATTGAGCAAAATGAATCTAAGAGGTGGTTAACTGCTCTTGATTGAACACACACACACACATACTGCAGAGTCTATTCTTTTTCTCTATACTTTTATAGGGATTCAAACAACTAGTTTAAAGAGACAGTTTTCTGAGACTAATAGAGGACAGTGTCACACAAAGATTTGTGAATAGACAGGTATATCTATGTTCTACTTTAACCAGCCATAGCTGGGGAGCCATGTGACATATCACTTCACTGGAGTAGCCACATGTGATTGGCTATTGTTAAACACACAGATATGTTTACATGAACGAGATAAAGTTGAAGGAAATGGGAAACTATTTGGAAAAATGAAAGAGAATGATGCAGCTTAACTTGAGTTAGTTGTGTGTTCATATGGTATGCCCTACACTAAGCCCTGTGTCTGTTTTTCTTTTCTTTCAAGCTTGAATGAGCTCCGTTGCAAGTATTGGAGGATGTAGCAACCTGCTTTAACTTAGAAAGAAGAGAAAAAGAGAAGATTTCACATTTTGCCTTTTATAAATGTATATTAGATTTTTGTTCAGATATATTCAAGGGCCTTAACATTTTCAGTGGCCTGTGAGATTTCNCAAGCTTGAATGAGCTCCGTTGCAAGTATTGGAGGATGTAGCAACCTGCTTTAACTTAGAAAGAAGAGAAAAAGAGAAGATTTCACATTTTGCCTTTTATAAATGTATATTAGATTTTTGTTCAGATATATTCAAGGGCCTTAACATTTTCAGTGGCCTGTGAGATTTCTCAAAGAGCATCATACAAAATTTGAGTCTTTATAATTTAATGTAAAGAGTCAGACATGACGGAGCAACTGACCTGAACTGAACTGAACTGATTGGCTCCAGAAGATAAAAAAGAAAACCACAAACTCAAAATGAATAAATGTTTAATTAAATGTCTGAATAACAATATTATGTAAACTTCATTAATTACTCAGTTTAGTATTCATGAAAGTTTATTACATTTGAAAACAGTTTTGTGGACAATTTTTTTTTCCACTTTGCAAGATTTTCCAAACACGCAGAATGTAAAAAATCATAGCTTATCACAAATTATATCAGTTATACATACTGAAATAATTTTGAAACCAATATAACATTTCTTTCTCCAAATTTCACAGTAAACAATTGCTGTCGAATGCAGGTATACTTTTCTGGGCTTGCTATGATGTGTGTTCTGACTTCTGAAAGGCCTGATCAAATTCTTAAAGCAGTTCTATTTTTAACTCATCCATTGCCTACTGTGCCATGATGGGTAAGACATAGGTATTTGGTCCACGATTTACTGTGTTGGTCATTTAGTCATGTCCAACTCTTTGTGATCCCTGGGACTGTGGCCTGCTAGGTTCCTCCATCCGTAGAATTTTCCAGGCAAGAATACTGGAGTGGGTTGCCATTTCCTTTTCACAGTGATCATCCCAACCTGGATATCCTGCATTTCAGGCAGATTCTTTACTATCTGAGACACCTTACTACTCTAAAACTTTTCAAACTAGGGTAGGCCTGGGACTGTGTTCTCTGCAAGCTGTGTCTGGTCAGAAGTCTTATTGTGAAGTGTTTCTAGGAAATACACCCCCTAGGAAGGCAGAAGGCAAGCTCTCTACATTAGGATTGCAAGAGATGATCCAGCTGATACGATGAGCTGTGGTGATAGGATGGCCCTTCAGAGTTGTCTCCAAACTGGGGCAGAAAGCAAAGCCTTTGGATCCCTACATCAGCCAGTTACTGGTCATACTCCCCCTGTAGGGGACATAACTTTTGGCAAGCAGCTCTAGACACCTGAGGAAAACACTTCAGTGAGTGACTGTGGACATCGAGAATCATGTATGTATGTACTTTATGGAGTGTTAGATTACCTCACAGCACAATTCAGCCCATATGTTACAATGAGACAGAAGCAAATTAGGGGAGAAGTGGGATTTCACCCAGTTCATTAGTCTATCAGATTAATACAATGGTAATGATGTATTTCTGGGTAAGGGCTTCTACTGAACTTTAATGTTAAGTGTAACCTGTGTGCTACATAAAGCTATTGATGCAATATTAAATTATCAAAGACTTCTTGAACACTCTAAATTCTGAAATACTGTCATATAGTGTAAAATAGACATGTACAATTCTGGATTTAATCTAACTTGGCCATATCATAATCTGTTATTATCCATCAAGCATCTCTTATGGGGCTAGAACCCTAAAAGCATAATTGCTTTTTAGCTTATGACTCTTACTGTAAAGAACAGGAAACAAAATCTAGAGAGTTGATATAAGTTGGCCAAATTCAAATAAGTTGTAAGACATGAATGACAGAATTTATTCTATACATCCTTATTCCACAGTCCAGATTTTCCTTTCTAATATACCACATTGCTACTGTAGTCCAGAAGATGTTGTTAAAAATCCTTTAAAATGCATGCAAAAATAATGTAAAATTATGCTCAACAAAGTGAAGAAAAGCTATACGTGAATACTAATTCCATTGCAAATATAGCTTGTTACTCTATGCCACATGCTGTCTGAAGGACTTTAACTGAACAGATGTTTCACAGTCTAGAAAGGATATACTATCATTGTATTATGCACCCCCCCCTTTTGAGATCATTAAAATAAGACATAGATGGAGTTAGGTAACTTCTCAAGGTCACACAACACTAAGCAGTAGAGTTGGCATCAGACTCCTGTAGTTTAACATCAAAATCTTCCACTTACCCACAAAGTCCTACACCTTTTTGGGTTAAGTGTTGATGTATTATATTTTAAGTGCTGGTGTACCACATTGCTTTAATTTAAAATTTTTTTTTTTTTTTTACTTTATTTTACTTTACAATACTGTATTGGTTTTGCCATACATCAGCGTGAATCCACCAAAGGTGTACATGAGTTCCCAATCCTGAACCCCCCTCCCACTTCCCTCCCCATACCATCTCTCTGGGTATTCCCAAACAGTATGTCTTAAAGATCTTTCTTTCATTACATGGAGCTCTACCACATTCTTTTTGTTTATTTGTTTTATCATTAATCATGTCTTTTTATCTTTTATGATTCCTAGCCAGTGACTCTGATGGAAGTGGTGGGGGTGGACTGGGTTGAGTGGCTGAGGTTTTTCGGATGTGGCGCAGGTAGCTGTGTGGAATGAGGTGGATGCAGGACGCCAACAAGCAGACACAGCCAGTCCAGTACAAAAGAAGAGAATGTGTGGCTTACTGTATGCCTCCCCCTGCTTTAAATAAATTAGTATTTTCTTGTATAGATTGCTTTTAAGTCTGAGGTAGGTGGGAAATGATGCTGAATTTTAATTTAGTTTAATTCTAAAGTCGGTTTTATGGCATCTGAAGAAAAAAGTTGTAGTGGTTTTATCTTTTTTTAAAACAATATTTATTTCTGGCTGTGCTGGGTCTTTGTGGCTGCATACAGGCTTTCTCTAGTTGTGGCAAGCAGGGGATATTCTCTGGTTGTGGTGTGCAGGCCTCTCATTGCAGTGGCCTCTGTTGCAGGGCACGGGCTCCAGACGAGTGGGCTTCCATCGTTGAGGCACTTAGGCTCTGTGATTGTGGGGCACAGGCCCAGCCACCCCGCAGCATGTGGGATCTTCCCCAACCAGGGATCAAACCTGTGTCCCCGGCACTGGCAGGCAGATCCTTAACCGCTGGACCACCAGGGAGACCCGTGGCTTTATCTTTATTGCGAGTGGTTCTTTAATGTCCTGGCTCTCTGTCCTGTAGAAACTGGTGCCGTGTGAAGGCAGGGAGAGGGGTGCAGAGAGTATTCCAAGCCTTCTGTTCTGCCTCCAGCCAACTGTCTGGCCCTTGATAACTCACCTCACCCTTCTGGGTCTCAGCTTCTTCATGTGCTAAATGCTTTTCTTGTCCAAAATAATGGTATCTTCAGGCTGGGTTAGGTTGTGCTGCAGTAACGGGTGATTACAAAATCTCAGCAGCTCAAAAAAACAAAGCTTTGTTTCTTGGTCACACTCTAGGCCTAACACATGTTAGCAGAGGCTCTCCTTACTGTGGTTGCCTATGGGCCAGGCAGATGGTGCAGCTACCGGCTGGAATGGCGCAGGTCCTGGAGCCCGAGGAAAAGGAGAGTTGCATGCTGACAAGTTTTGCAACCGTGCTGAGTAACTCGTTCCACTTCTGCTCGTGTACCGTGAGTCAGAGCAGGTAACTTCAATAATGTGTAATCCTACCTGGTACCTGGGAGGAGAATCCAAACTACCTGATGAGCAATACTCTTCTCTCGCATTGTTCTTTGTCAAGGAGTGGGTAGGAGAGTCTGTGAAACTGTCCTGTGATCAATCAAGTTATATCCTGAAAGTTAATCATCGACGTTTTACTGTGGCCTCCAAGGTTCCAGAGCGTAGCGAACAGCAGCCCGTGTGAGGACTCACATTTCCGGAAATGACTAGAGTTTCGGGAGATGGCAGTCGGAATAGGAACAGAGGCGGATGGCCCTGAGCCAGATGCCACAGCACCTGGATGCCAGCAAGGCTGGCCTTGATTTTGCTTATGTTTGTATTTGTTTCCAGCCTGAATGCAGAAAAAGTAGAAAAAGTCAGCAGTAGAAATGGTTGTAGGGTGGTGGCCTGACTCTATGTTAGCATCTTCCACACTGCTAAAGAATGTTTTAAGGCCTAGAGATCTTATCTGCTGTTGGGAATCTTATCTGCTGGTGTTACAAAAAAAAAAAACAAAAAACCAACTTTCAGAAAGCTGTGCCATTTATTTTGAAATACATATATATGTGAATGATGACTCCCAACACTTGGGTGTGTAAGAAAAGAATGAAATCATGTGCAATGATTTCCTCAAGGTTTTTGTGTTCACTCTAGCCCCCACACCCTCTTCAGTTAGGATGGGGGCCAAAGTGTCTGCTCCTCCTGGGAGTCAGTATTCATACCACACTGTGGGCAGGGTGACCTCTGCACTCGGGCTCTGCCAGATGATTGTGCACAGAACAAAGCTGCTGCTGAGTGGCCGTGTTTGTCAGTGTCTCCAGGGAATGCTGAACTGATCTCTGTTTGGGCCTTGTTCTAAGGATGAGTGGGATGGGGTGGCACACCTGGGTGACCCTCAGCAACTGGGCAGTTCTTCCCCTGCTGCATGTGTGCTGTGAGTTTTCAGGGCTCAGCATCTCTCTAGTGTCTTGGACCCAAACTGCCTGCTAGACAGAGGCTCTTGCCACTTCCTTTGTCACCTTCCACTACAGAGGGCTCCAGTGGGGCCAGGGAAGCCCTCGGGAGAGCTACAGACAGACTTGACTCTGGGCATTTCTCAGCCACTCCTGTAGCCCCTTGTTCTGGATCCATCTGCCCAACCGTGCCGCAGCCTCTGTGCAGGGGGCGCTGCGTACCCTCCACGTGCCTCAGTGTCCTCACTGTAAATCAGGGGTGACAGTGACTTCTGCCGCCTCTGGCTGGTCTAAGGGTTGAGTGAGAGAACAGATAGGGTTAAATGAGGTATAGGCACTTAGTGACCACGAACTCAATCCTACAGCAACACTCGGAGGTAGAACTGTCAGAAACTTGGAGGAAACCAAGACACAAGAGCATGGCTGACTTGCTCATGAGCAGTGGACGCACGTCTGAACTCAGCCCTCTGGCTCCAGAGACCACTTTGAACCCTTACATTATCTGGCTTCCTGCAGCGAGTGGAAGTGTTCAGTCAACGCTGGGCCCATAGTGAAGTGCTTCTGCAGGGTTAGTGATGACTGTCGGTGCCCTGTTGGGACCTCTGAGCAGCACAGGTTTGACACTGGGTTTCTTCAGAAGGCTGCCTGAGAATGCAGCATCCCAGAGTCTGCCCAGCATCCACCGCCCCCCACCACCGCCTGCCCGCTGCAGCCCTTCTGCAGGCCTGTCTGTGATGGATAGCTTGTCGTCGTGTGACTGGCAGCTGGTGGAGGCTGCCCGGTACAGCGTCCAGATTTGCCCTGGCAGTTCAGGCAGGCAGGGCTGACCTAGGAAGGGGCTACCATTCGTCATCAGTTTTGATCCTCGGTTTGGCACATGGAATTTCTCAGGTGTGAGGCTTGAAAACAGCAAAGAGTGGCAGGTGGTTCTTACTCCTTATAAAATAAAAACCAGGGAAAGCAAAGCAACTGTCAGAAATGAGCTTCTGCAGCTCAAAAGGGAGCCTTGGCAGAGGTACAGCAACTACATATAGTGTGGTGCCAATTATGCAAAAAAATCAGTGTAAGTGAATATAGAGAAAAGCAGAAAGGGAAAATACTCCAAAATGTTAACAGTGGATGATGGGCAACTTTGTTTCTCTAAACTTTTTTAGTTCCAAATTTTCTACAGTGAGCAGGTGTTGCTTTTATATTTGAGGAAAATTATTAAAACATAGAATGAAACATCAGAAATGGATGAACATTTTTATGAAATGTTTTTTATCTTAGCATCTCAGTTACCAGAGAATGCACATTTCCTTTCTGGAGCCCCTGGGTAGTAGAAAGGGCAGAAAGGAGCAGGCTTATGATAAATCCCTTGTTGGAAAGCAAAACCGAATGTGTGTGCATATGTGTGTGTGTGGCTATGTATGCATATGCCTGTGTTTGTGGTTTCTCTGAGGACTCCCTGTGATGCCAGGACAAAATGGAATAGAAGTTAGTCTCTACCCACGAGTCCTGGTTGTTCTCCAGATGTGAGACTCCTTTTTAAGTGAGTTCTTTCTGTGAAGCATCCTGGTGGCCTGATGGCGCGTCAGCCCACTTGCCCTCTAAACCCCCGGCCTCACCTGCCTTCCCAGACTTTTGGCTGACACAGCCCACCTTCCATTCTGGGGATCCATGTTCACCACATTCCAAAATCTTTGCTTTGTTTCCACCATTTTCAGCCTCTTATCAGCTGTTTCAGCTGTTAATCTGTTTTCTTTGCATTTGGTGGTCTGGTTGGTTTGTGTTGGTTACACTGTCTTCTTTGTAAGTCCCCTGAGGGCAGGTGGTGGCGGGCCGGTGCACTAAGCACAGGCGGCGGCAAGCGCGGCTGAGAGGAGCTACCCCACGTCCAAGGTCAGGGGCAGCGGCCTAGAGTGCCAGGCTGCGACAGCACAGGAACGGCCGAGAGGAGCCTACCCTGTGTCTGAGGTCAGGGGTGGTGGCCGGGAGGAGACACCCCGTGTCGGAGGCCAGTGGCAGCAGGGAGAAGACACTCTGCATCCGAGGTCAGGGGCGGCTGGGAGAAGCCACCTCTCACCTGAGGCCAGGGCCGGTGACCCTGAGGAGCAACCCGAGGAGCTGTGGCCGCACAGGTACAGGAGGGCCTAGAGGAGCTGTCCCATGTTGAAGGTCAGGAATGGCAGCGGGAAGGAGATACCCCTCGTCCAAGGTAAGGAGCAGCGGCTGTGCTTTGCTGGAGCAGCCGGGAAGAGATACCCCACGCCCAAGGTAAGAGAAACCCAAGATGGTAGGTGTTGCAAGAGGGCATCAGAGGGCAGACACACTGAAACCATACTCACAGAAAACTAGTCAATCTAATTACACTAGGACCACAGCCTTGTCTAACTCAATGAAACTAAGCCATGCCTGCGGGGCAACCTAAGACGGGCAGGTCATGGTGGAGAGGTCTGACAGAACGTGGTCCACTGGAGAAGGAAATGGCAAGCCACTTCAGTATTCTTGCCTTGAGAACCCCATGAACACTATGAAAAGGCAAAATGATAGGATACTGAAAGAGGAACTCCCCAGGTCATTAGGTGTCCAATATGCTACTGGAGATCAGTGGAGAAATAACTCCAGAAAGAATGAAGGGATGGAGCCAAAGCAAAAACAATACCCANAACTCCAGAACTTTGGCCACCTCATGCGAAGAGTTGACTCATTGGAAAAGACTCTGATGCTGGGAGGGATTGGGGGCAGGAGGAGAAGGGGATGACAGAGGATGAGATGGCTGGATGGCATCACGGACTCGATGGACGCAAGTCTGAGTGAACTCCGGGAGATGGTGATGGACAGGGAGGCCTGGCGTGCTGCGATTCATGGGGTCACAAAGAGTCGGACATGACTAAGCGACTGGACTGCACTGAACTGATGTGTCCCGTATGTTCCATAAATACATGATGGGTAAAAATGGAGACAGGAATGAACGCGAGGTGCTCCCTCTCTGGGAGCTCACCTTCCCAGGCTGCTTCCTCAGTTGGGAAGGCATCACAACCGACTCTTCTGTGATAGGACTGCCTTGCGATCACTCTCCCCTGGGAGGTGTGGCTTTCTTTCTACCCCTTCAGACTCCTCCTCTCCAGTTTCTCCTGGTGACTGGCCAGCAAAGGAGACCCCGGTGGCAGCCAGAGAACAGCGGCACCTGTATGGATGTGGGCTTGTACCTACCTGCTTGCTGTCCTAAATAGACAAGTTACTAGGACACAGAACTGGTGGAGAGTACTGGTTGACAGCAAGCTCAAAAGCCTGTCGAAAGTCTGCAGCAGTGTTCCGGAGAGTTAAACCTAAGTACTTGGGATGGGCTAAATATTTTTTTTTTCTCATTTAAAAAATGAGATGCTCCCTATCAGAGATAATTTGGAATATGCCTCCCGAAATCTAAGTAGTAAAACTCACCTGTAATCTTGTCACCCAAAAATAATGACAATGTTTCGATAGATTTCTGAGTTTTCTTCTTCGTGTATATGGCTGTTTATAATATGTGTAAATGGCAGTGGCCACAGGACTGGAAAAGGTCAGTTTTCATTGCAGTCCCAAAGAAAGGCAATGCGAGAGAATGCTCAAGTTACCACACAATTGCACTCATCTCACATGCTAGTAAAGTAATGCTTAAAATTCTCCAAGCCAGGCTTCAGCAATACGTGAACCATGAACTTCCGGATGTTCAAGCTGGCTTTAGAAAAGTCAGAGGAACCAGAGATCAAATTGCCAACATCTGCTGGATCATGGAAAAAGCAAGAGAGTTCCAGAAAAACATCTTATTTCTGCTTTATTGACTATGCCAAAACCTTTGACTGTGTGGATCACAGTGAACTTTGGAAAATTCTGAAAGAGATGGGAATACCAGACCACCTGACCTCCTGAGAAATCTGTATGCAGGTCAGGAAGCAACCGTTAGAACTGGACGTGGAACAACAGACTGGTTCCAAATAGGAAAAGGAGTACGTCAAGGCTGTATATTGTCACCCTGCTTATTTAACTTATATGCAGAGTACATCATGAGAAATGCTGGGCTGGATGAAGCACAAGCTGGAATCAAGATTGCCAGGATAAATATCAATAACCTCAGATATGCAAATGANGAACAACAGACTGGTTCCAAATAGGAAAAGGAGTACGTCAAGGCTGTATATTGTCACCCTGCTTATTTAACTTATATGCAGAGTACATCATGAGAAATGCTGGGCTGGATGAAGCACAAGCTGGAATCAAGATTGCCAGGATAAATATCAATAACCTCAGATATGCAAATGATACCACCCTTATGGCAGAAAGTGAAAAAGAACTAAAGAGCCTCTTGATGAGAGTGAAAGAGGAGAGTGAAAAAGTTGCTTAAAGCTCAACATTCAGAAAACTAAGATCACTTCATGGGAAACAGTGGAAACAGTGGCTGACTTTATTTTTCTCAGCTCCAAAATCACTGCAGATGGTGATTGCAGCCATGAAATTAAAAGATGCTTACTCCTTGAAAGGAAAGTTAAGACCAACCTAGATAGTATATTGAAAAGCAGAGACCTTACTTTGCCAACAAAGGTCCATCTAGTCAAGGCTATGGCTTTTCCAGTGGTCATGTATGGATGTAAGAGTTGGACTGTAAAGAAAGCTGAGCACTGAAGAATTGATGCTTTTGAACTGTGGTATTGGAGAAGCCTCTTGAGAGTCCCTTGGGCTTCAAGGAGATCCAACCAGTCCATCCTAAAGGAGATCAGTCCTGGGTGTTCATTGGAAGGACTGATGTTGAAGTTGAAACTCCAGTACTTTGGCCACCTGATGCGAGGAAGTGACTCATTTGAAAAGACCCTGATGCTGGGAAAGATTTGGGACAGAAGGAGAAGGGGACAATAGAGGATGAGATGGTTGGTTAGCATTACCAACTCAATGGATATGGGTTTGCGTGGACCCCAGGAGTTGGTAATGGACAGGGAGGCCTGGTGTGCTGTGGTTCATGGGGTCGCAAAGAGTCGGACACGACTGTGACTGAACTGAACTTAATGTACACATACATATATATGTGTATAAAAAACTGCCTGAACAAATTAGAATACTGTCCTTATGAAATTTCATTTATTTTAAAAAAAATCTTTGCAAAGAATATTTATAAACAAGAGTAAATATGCCTGGTATAATAATAAATTAAAAGCACGGTATAAATAATATGAAAGTTTTTTGTTTTTCTTTTCTAATATATGCATATAAGGCTATACATTTATATGACTTTTTAAATCATCACACAAATTTTGATAAGTTGTATTTTCATTATTATGCAATTCGGAGTATTTTCTAATTTCTGCTTTTATTTCTCCCTTGACTTATGGTTTTGGAAATTTTCTAAATATTTTTTATTTTGTGGTCAGAGAACATGTTCTGAATGGTTTCAGTTCTTTAAAATTTGTTCAGAATATGCTTTATGGTCTTGTATATTGGTCAACTTTGAACACTCAACATGCATTCTAAATGCTGGGCATTCTGTTTCTGTTGGCTGTGGTGTTCTGTAGATACCAGTCTAGACAGACTTGTTGATCATTTTGTTCATATTGTCCATATTCTTACTGTTTCATTTTTTTGGTCTATTCTTTCAGTTATTCTGAAAAATGTACTAAAATCCTTCATTGTTTGAAAGGGCTTCCCTTGTGGCTCAGCTGGTAAAGAATCCGCCTACAATGCAGGAGACCTGGGTTCAGTCCCTGGGTTGGGAAGATCCCTGGAGAAGGGAAAGGCTACCCACTTCAGCATTCTGCCTGGAGAATTCCATGGACTATATAGAGTCAGACAAGACTGCGTGACTTTCACTTTCACTGTTTGAAAATCCTCATTGATTGTGGATTTGTATATCCTTCCTTTTTATGTTTGTCAATTTTTGCTTTATATATTTTGAAAATAAGTTACCATGTGTATACAAAATTAAGTTTCTGTGACGTTTTTAGAATTATTTTACCATTATGAAATGTTTCTTTACCTCTACCTCTAGTAACATTTCTTTTCTTAAAGTCTACCTTAATTTTAATATAGCTCTACCAGATCTCTTTTGATTAGTTTGTATCTAGTATATCATTTCTTACTTGGGTGAATTAAACCCTGTCATTTTCTTTAAGGTGTAGCTTATACAAGGGTTCTCTTTTACCACATCATTGCTAGCATTTGTTATTTGTGTTCTGTGTGATGATAACCATTCTGCCAGGTAGGAGGTGATATCTCTTTGTGGTTTTAATATACATTTCTCTGATTAATGATGTTGAGCATCTTTTCATATGCCTGTGGGCCATCCATGTCTTCTTTGGAAAAAATGTCTATTCACCTCTTCTGCTCATTTTAAATATAGATTGTCTGTGGGTTTTTTGTTATTTTGGCCATGTCATGCAGCTTTGGGGATCTTAGTTCCCAAACCAGGGATAGAACCTGTATCCTCTGCAGTGGAAGCACAGGGTCTTAACCACTGGACCACCAGGGAAGTCTGACTCATTTGGTTTTTGATGTAGAGTAGCATGAGCTATTTGTACATTTTGTATATTAACACATCATGAGTTAGATTGGATTGGCCGAGAAGTCTATTCAGATTTTTCTATAACATCTTGNTTACCAGTCTAGACAGACTTGTTGATCATTTTGTTCATATTGTCCATATTCTTACTGTTTCATTTTTTTGGTCTATTCTTTCAGTTATTCTGAAAAATGTACTAAAATCCTTCATTGTTTGAAAGGGCTTCCCTTGTGGCTCAGCTGGTAAAGAATCCGCCTACAATGCAGGAGACCTGGGTTCAGTCCCTGGGTTGGGAAGATCCCTGGAGAAGGGAAAGGCTACCCACTTCAGCATTCTGCCTGGAGAATTCCATGGACTATATAGAGTCAGACAAGACTGCGTGACTTTCACTTTCACTGTTTGAAAATCCTCATTGATTGTGGATTTGTATATCCTTCCTTTTTATGTTTGTCAATTTTTGCTTTATATATTTTGAAAATAAGTTACCATGTGTATACAAAATTAAGTTTCTGTGACGTTTTTAGAATTATTTTACCATTATGAAATGTTTCTTTACCTCTACCTCTAGTAACATTTCTTTTCTTAAAGTCTACCTTAATTTTAATATAGCTCTACCAGATCTCTTTTGATTAGTTTGTATCTAGTATATCATTTCTTACTTGGGTGAATTAAACCCTGTCATTTTCTTTAAGGTGTAGCTTATACAAGGGTTCTCTTTTACCACATCATTGCTAGCATTTGTTATTTGTGTTCTGTGTGATGATAACCATTCTGCCAGGTAGGAGGTGATATCTCTTTGTGGTTTTAATATACATTTCTCTGATTAATGATGTTGAGCATCTTTTCATATGCCTGTGGGCCATCCATGTCTTCTTTGGAAAAAATGTCTATTCACCTCTTCTGCTCATTTTAAATATAGATTGTCTGTGGGTTTTTTGTTATTTTGGCCATGTCATGCAGCTTTGGGGATCTTAGTTCCCAAACCAGGGATAGAACCTGTATCCTCTGCAGTGGAAGCACAGGGTCTTAACCACTGGACCACCAGGGAAGTCTGACTCATTTGGTTTTTGATGTAGAGTAGCATGAGCTATTTGTACATTTTGTATATTAACACATCATGAGTTAGATTGGATTGGCCGAGAAGTCTGTTCAGATTTTTCTATAACATCTTGTAGAACCCAAATGAACTTTTTTGCCAACCCATTATTATTTGTAAATGTTTTTCCCCAGTTCAGTAGATTGTCTTTTTGTTTTGTTGATGGTTTCCTTTGCTCTGCAAAAGCTCTTAAGTTTAAGTGTGTCCCATTTATTTATTTCTGCTTTTATTTCCTTTGCTTTACGAGACAGATCAAAAAAAAAAAAATTGCTTTACATCAAAGAGTATTCCATCTATATTTTCTCCTAGGAGTTGTTTGGTTCCTGGTCTTACATTTAGGTCTTTACTTCATTTAAAATTTATATTTATATGTGGCGATAGTGTGTGTGTGCTCAGTCACTCAGTTGTGTCTGACTCTTTGCAACCCTGTGGACTGTAGCCTGCCAAGCTCCTCTGTCCATGGGATTATCCTGGCAAGAATGCTGGAGTGTCATTTCCTCCTCCAGGGGATCTTCCTGACGCAGGGATGGAACCTGCATCTCCTGTGGCCTCTTACATGGCAGGTGAATTCTTTATCACAGAGCCACCTGGAAAGTCCCATATGGTGTTAGAGAATGTTCTAAATTTCATTCTTTTGTGTGTAGCTGTCCAGTTTTCCCAGCACCAGTTATTGAAGAGACTTGTCTTTTATCCATTGTGTATTCTTGCCTTCTTTGTCATAAAATAATTGACTGTAAGTGTAGGGGTTTATTTCTAGGCTCTCTATTCTGTTCCATTGATCTATATATTTGTGCGCCGGTACCATGCTCTTTTGATTACATAGCCTTGTTGTCTGAAGTCAGGAAGTGGGATTCCTTCAGTTCTATTCTTCTTTTTCAAGGTTGTTTTGGCTCTTCAGGGTATTTTGTTTTTCCATACAAATTTCAGAAGTACATGCTTTAGTTCCATGAAGAATGACATCAGTATGTTTCCTTTTTTCAAAAAATTGAAACATAATTGATTTATAATATTGTATTGGTTGCTATTATATAGCAAAGTGATTTATTTATACATATATATGCATTCTTTTTTATACTTTCCATTGTGGTTTATCATAGTATATCAAACAGAGTTGTCTGTGCTATACAGTAGGGCCTTGTTGTCTATCCATTCTATATATAAAAGCTTACATCTGCTGATTCCGAATTCTCAGTCCGTCCTTACCCTACTCCCTCTCCGCCTCAGCAGCCACTAGTCTGTTCTCTATCTCCTTGATTCTTTTGTGTTTTGTAGATTCATTTGTGTCCTATTTTAGATTCCGCGTATAAGTAATATCATATAGTACTTGTCTGTCTGACTTACTTCCTGTGATGATCTCTAGTTGCATCCATGTTGCTTTAAATGGCATTATTTCGCTCTTTTTTATGGCTGACTAGTACTCCATTGTGTATGTGTGCCATATCTTCTTTATCCATCTACCTGTCAGCGGACATTTAGGTTGTTTCCATGCTTTGGCTATTGTGAGTAGTGCTGGTGTGAACATAGGGGTGTATGTATCTTTTTGAACTACAGTATTTTCTGGTCATATGCCTAGGAGTGGGATTGCTGGATCATACGGTAATTCTGTTTTTAGTTTTCTGAGGAGCCCCCATATTGTTGTCCACAGTGGCTGCACCAACTTACATTCTCACCAACAGTATAGGAGGGTTCCCTTTTCTCCATACTCTCTTCATTGTTTTGTTATTTGTAGACTTTTTAATGATGGCCATTCTGACTGGTGTGAGGTGGTACCTCATTGTAGTTTTGATTTGCATTTCTCTAATAATTAACAATGTTGAGCATCTTTTCATGTGTCTATTGACCATCTGTATTTCTTCTTCAGAGAAAAGTCTATATAGGTCTTCTGCACATTTTTCAATTGGGTTGTTTGCTTTTGTTGTTGAGTTGTATAAGGTATTTGTATATTTTGAAAATTAAACGCTTGTCTGTCCCTTCATTTGCAAGTATTTTCTCCCATTCTGTACATTGTCTTTTCATTTTGTTTATGGTTTCCTTTGCTGTGCAAAAGCTTGTAAATTTGACTAGGACCCATTTGTTTCTTTTTTTTTTTTTTTTTTTCATTTCTATTGCCTTCGGAGACTGATCTAAGAGAACATTAGTATGATCTGTATCAGAGATGTTTTGCCCCTGTTCTTTCATAGGAGTTTTATGGTATCATGTCTTATCTTTAAGTGTTTAAGCCATTTTGTGTTTCTTTTTGTGTATGGTGAGAGGGTGTGTTGTATATTCATTAATTTACATGCAGCTATCTAACTTTCCCAACACCACTTGCTGAAGAGACTGTCTTTTTCCCATTGTATAGCCTTGCCTCCTTTGTTGAAAATTAATTGACTATGGGTGTTCGGGTTTATTTCTGGCTTTCTATTCTGTTCCATTGATCCATATGTCTGTTTTTGTGCTAATACCATGCTGTTTTGAGTACTATAGCTTTGTAGTATTGTCTTAAGCCTGGGATGGTTATCCTTTCAGCTTTTTTTCTTTTTCTTTATGATTGCTCTGGCAACTCTGGGTCTTTTATGGTTCCATATAAATTTTAAGGATTATTCTAGTTCTGTGGAAAATGTTGTGGGTAATTTGATATGGATCACATTAAATCTGTAGATTGCTTTGGGTGGCATGGCCATTTTAACAATATTCTTCCAAGAATATGGGATGTCTTTTCTTTGAATCATTTTGAATTTCCTTTATTAATATTTTATGGTTCTCAGCGTGTAAGTCTTCCACCTTATTCCACCTTAGCTTTATTCCTAAGTATTTTATTTTTGGGGTTTCAGTTTTAAAGATACTTTTTTTTTTACATTGTCTTTCTGATATTTCATTGTTGGTGTAAATAAATGCAACTGATTTCTACATGTTAATCTTGTTATCTTGATACTTTGCTGAATTTATCAGTTGTAGTAGTTTTTGTGTGGAGTCTCTAGAGTTTTCTCTATGTAGTATCATATCATTTACAGATAATGGTGATTTTATCTCTTCCCTTCCAATTTGATACCTTTTATTTCTTTTTCTTGTGTGATTGCTGTGGCTAGGTCTTCCAATACTACGTTGAATGGAAGAGGTGATAATAGGCATCCATGGCCATCACCAGATGGCCAACACTGAAATCAGACTGATTATATTCTTTGCAGCCAAAGATGGAGAAGCTCTATATAGTCAGCAAAAACAAGACCGGAAGCTGACTGTGGCTCAGATATTGCCAAATTCAGACTCAAATTGAAGAAAGTGGGGAAAACCACTAGGTCATTCAGGTATGACCTAAATCAAATCCCTTATGACTATACAGTGGAAGTGAAAAATAGATTTCAGGGACTAGATCTGATAGACAGAGTGCCTGAAGAACTATGGAATGAGGTTCGTGACATTGTACAGGAGACAGGGATCAAGACCATCCCCAAGAAAAAGAAATGCCAAAAAAGCAAAATGGCTGTCTGAGGAGGCCTTACAAATAGCTGTGAAAAGAAGGGAAGCGAAAAGCTAAGGAGAAAAGGAAAGATATACCCATTTGAATGTGGAGATTTGAATGTGGAGTTCCAGAGAATAGCAAGGAGAGATAAGAAAGCCTTCCTCAGCGATCAATGCAAAGAAATAAAGGAAAACAATAGAGAGGGAAAGACTAGAGATCTCTTCAAGAAAATTAGAGGTATCAAGGGAACATTTCATGGAAACTTGGGCTCAGTAAAGGACAGAAATGGTGTGGACTTAACAGAAGCAGAAGATATTAAGAGGTGGCAAGAATACACAGAAGAACTGTACAAAAAAAGATCTTCATGACCCAGATAATCACAATGGTGTGATCACTCACCTAGAGCCAGACATCCTGGAATGAGACATCAAGTGGGCCTTAGAAAGCATCACTACGAACAAAGCTAGTGGAGGTGATGGAATTCCAGTCGAGGTATTTTAAATCCTAAAAGATGATGCTGTGAAAGTGCTGCACTCAAAATGTCAGTAAATTTGGAAAACTCAGCAGTGGCCACAGGACTGGAAAAGGTCAGTTTTCATTCCAATCCCAAAGAAAGACAATGCCAAAGAATGCTCAAACTACTGCACAGTTGCACTCATCTCACATGCTAGTAAAGTAATGCTCAAAATTCTCCAAGCCAGGCTACAGCAATACGTGAACTGTGAACTCCCTGATGTTCAAGCTGGTTTTAGAAAATGCAGAGGAACCAGAGATCAAATTGCCAACATCTGCTGCATCANAAGAATGCTCAAACTACTGCACAGTTGCACTCATCTCACATGCTAGTAAAGTAATGCTCAAAATTCTCCAAGCCAGGCTACAGCAATACGTGAACTGTGAACTCCCTGATGTTCAAGCTGGTTTTAGAAAATGCAGAGGAACCAGAGATCAAATTGCCAACATCTGCTGGATCACAGAAAAAGCAAGAGAGTTCCAGAAAAACATCTATTTCTGCTTTATTGACTATGCCAAAGACTTTGACTGTGTGAATCACAATGAACTATGGAAAGAGATGGGAGTACCAGACCACCTGACCTGCCTCTTGAGAAACCTGTATGCAGGTCAGGAAGCAACAGTTAGAACTGGACGTGAAACAGCAGACTGGTTCCAAATAGGAAAAGGAGTATGTCAAGGCTGTATATTGTCACCCTGCTTATTTAACTTATATGCAGAGTACATCATGAGAAACGCTGGGTTGGAAGAAACACAAGCTGGAATCAAGTTTGCTGGGAGAAATATCAATAACCTCAGATATGCAGATGACACCACTCTTATGGCAGAAAGTGAAAAGAACTAAAAAGCCTCTTGATGAATGTGAAAGAGGAAGAGTGAAAAGTTGGCTCAACATTCAGAAAACTAAGATCATGGCATCCAGTCCCATCACTTCATGGCAAATAGATGGGGAAACAGTGGAAACAGTAGCTGACTTTATGTTTTACGGCTCCAAAATCACTTCAAATGGTGATTGCAGCCATGAAATTAAAAGACACTTACTCCTTGGGAAGGAAAGTTATGACCAACCTAGACAGCATATTCAAAAGCAGAGATATTACTTTGTCAACAAAGGTCCATCTAGTCAAGGCTTTGGTTTTTCCAGTGGTCATGTATGGATGTGAGAATTGGACTGTAAAGAAAGCCGAGCACTGAAGAATTGATGCTTTTGAACTGTGGTGTTGGAGAAGACTTTTGAGAGTCCCTTGGACTGCAAGGAGGTCCAACCAGTCCATCCTAAAGGAAATCGGTCCTGCATGTTCATTGGAAGGACTGATTTGGCCACCTGATGTGAAGAACTGACTCGTTTGAAAAGACCCTGATACTGGGAAAGATTGAGGGCAGGAGAAGAAGGGGATGACAGAGGATGAAATGGTTGGATGGCATTACCAACTCAATGGACACGAGTTTGGGTAAACTCCGGGAGTTGGTGTTGGACAGGGAGGCCTGGCGTGCTGTGGTTCATGGGGTCGCGAAGAGTTGCACATGACTAAGCGACTGAACTGAACTGTCTTGTTCCAGATTTTAGCAGGGAAGTTTTCAGCTCTTCACCATTGAGTATTATATTGGCTCTGGGTTTGTCATAAATAACTTTTACTAGCTTGAGATAGGTTCTCTCTATACCCACTTTAGGGACAACAGAGGATGAGATGGTTGGATGGCATCACCAACTCAACTGACATGAGTTTGAGCAAGCTCCAGGGTTTGTGATGGCCAGGGAGGCCTGGCTTGCTGCAGTCCATGGGGTTGCAAAGAATCGGACATGACTGAGCGACTGAACTGAACTGATACCCACTTTGATGAGTTTTTATCATGAATGGATAGTGGATTTCATCAAGTGCTTTTTCAGCATCTATTGAGATGAGCATGTGTTTTTTGTCTTTTATGTGGTATATCATATTGATTGATTTGCATATATTGAACCATTATTGTGAACCTGGACTGAATCCCACTTAGTCATGGAGTATTTTCCTTTTTATGTGTTGTTGGGTTTTGTTTCCCAATATTTTATTGAAAAATTTTGCATCTGTATTCTTCAAAGATATTGGCCTGTAATTTTTTGTTTTTCTGGGTTCTTTGTCTGGTTTTGGTATCAGAGTGATAGTGGCTTCATTGAGTGTCCTTAGGGGTGTCCCTCCTCTTCAGTTGTTTTTGGAAGAGTTTGAGAAAGATTGGTACAAGTTCTTCTTATGTTCAGTAGAATTCATCTGTGAAGCCATCTGGTCCTGGACTTCATAGGGAATTTTTAAATTACAGATTCTATTTAACTTCTGGCAATTGGTTTCTTCAAATTTTCTATTTCTTCTCGATTCAGTTTGGTGGGCTGCATGTTTCTAGAAACTTGTCCATTTCTTCTAAGCTGTCAGATTTGTTGGCATATAGTATTCCTTTATGGGTTTTTGTATTTCTATGGTATCAGTTATTATGTCTTTTTTATTTCTTAATTTGTTTATTTCAGTTCTCTCTCTTTTCTTCTTGGTAAGCTTTGCCAGAAGTTTGTCAATTTTGCTTATCCTTTCAAAGAACCAGCTCTCGGTTTTTTAAATCTCTATTTTATTTCCTCTCTGATCTTATTATTTCCTTCTTTCTGCTGACTTTAGGTTTTTTTTATTCTTCTTTTCCTAAATCTTTTACGTGGTAGCTTAGGTGGTTTATTTGAGGTTTTTCTTGGTTTTTCAGAAAGGCCTGTATCACTATGAACTTCCCTCTAAGAACTACGTATGCCGCATCCCATAGATTTTGTATGGTTGTGTTTTCAATGTCATTTGTCTCAAGGTATATTTTAGTTACTTTGATTTCATTGTTGATTCACTGATTTTTTTTTTTTTTAGTACCATGTTGTTTAGTCTCCATGTAATTTTTTCTCATTTCTTTTTCTGTGGTTAATTTTTAGTTTCATTGTGGTCAGAAAAGATGTTTGAAATAATTTCTGTACTCTTAAATTTTTTTGAGGCTTGTTTCAGGCCCTTGTATGTGGTCAGTCCTAGAGAATGTTCTGTGTGCACTTGGAAAGAACGTATATTCTATTTTTTTGAATGTAATGGCCTGAAAATATCAATTAGGTCTAATTGTTCTATTGTATCAGTTAGGATCTCTGTTGCCTTATTGATTGTCTGGAAGCTCTGTCCATCGACGTGAGCCTCTTGTTATTACTGTATTCCTATCAATTTCTCACTTCATGTTTTAGTATGGCTTTATGTATTTGGGTGCTCCTGTATTAGGTGCATATATGTTGATGAGTACAAAATTCTCTTCTTGTATTTATCTTTTTATCATTTTATAACGTCCTTCATCTTTCTCTATAGTGTTTGTTTTAAGGTCTATTTTGTCTCACGAATATTGCAGTCCCTACTTTGTTGTCATTTTCCTTTTTTACAGATTATCTTTGTCCACCCCTTCAGTTTTAGTCTATATGTATCCTTTGCCCATTAGGATCTCTTGTAGGCAGCATATTGTAGACTTGTTTTTCTTTTATTTCCAGTCTACCACTCTAAATGTCTTTTGATTGGAACATTTAGTCCACTGATGTTTAAGGTAATTATTGATAGATATGTATTTATTTCCATTTTAAACCTTACTTTCCCATTGATTTTATATTTCTTCTTTGTCCCTTTCTGTTTTTGTTAATCCTTTTGTATCCTTTTGTAGTTTGATTTTCTCTTGTATTATACTTATGTTCTTGTTGGTTTTTGTGAATCTACTGTGTGTTTTTGATATGTGATTAACCTGTTTTTTAAATGTGTTAACCACTTACGATATCTACTTGCCTTAGACTGGTAGTCATATAGGCTCAAACACATTCTTGGTGGGGTGGGGGGGGNCTTGTTGGTTTTTGTGAATCTACTGTGTGTTTTTGATATGTGATTAACCTGTTTTTTAAATGTGTTAACCACTTACGATATCTACTTGCCTTAGACTGGTAGTCATATAGGCTCAAACACATTCTTGGTGGGGTGGGGGGGGTGGAAATCTACATTTTCTGACTTTCCCCACATTTTATGATTTTGAGGTCCTCTTTTATGTCTTCATGTTCATCCTTTTGCTGTTCATTGTGGTTTTCATACTTTCACAGAAAATGTATTAATCTGGTTTAAATGATTTATTTTCCATTTGTGATTTTTTTGTTCTATTATGGATTCTTCTTTTCTATTTAGAGAATATCTTTCAATGTTTCCTTTAGGATAGGTTTAGTATTGCTGTACTCTTTTAGTTTTTGCTTGTTCGAGAAACTCTTTATCTTTCCTTATATTCTAAATGATAATCTTGCTGGGTAGAGTATCCTAGGTCGCAGATTTTTCCCCTTTAGAACTTTGAATGTATTTTGCTACTCCCTTCTGGCCTGCAGTGCTTCTGTAGAAAAATCATCTGTTAGTCTTATTGGGGATTCTCTTGTAATTAACTTTGTTTTTCTTTTGCTGCCTTTAGAATCCTCTCTCTAATTTTGTCCCTTTTTATTTGTCTTGGTATAAGCCTGTTTATCTTGTTGGAGACCCTTTGTGCTTCCTGCACCTGGATATCTGTTTCCTTCTTTAGGACGTTTTCAGCCATAATTTTTCAAATACATTTTTGACCCCCTTTGTCTTTCCCTTCTGGAATCCCTATCATGCATAGATTGGCATGCTTTATATTATCCCATTCAATTCAGTTCAGTCGCTCAGTCGTGTCTGACTCTTTGTGACCCCATGAATCGCAGCATGCCAGGCCTCCCTGTCCATCACCAACTCCCGGAGTTCACTCAGATTTACATCCATCAAGTCAGTGATGCTATCCAGCCATCTCATCCTCAGTCGTCCCCTTCTCCTCCTGCCCCCAATCCTTCCCAGCATCAGAGTCTTTTCCAGTGAGTCAACTCTT
>SJYX01018324.1:35037-100408 GCA_006410675.1 Oreotragus oreotragus | reverse complement strand
TTATTCTTTTTTGATCACACTGTGTGGCTTGTGGGATCTCAGTTCCCCAACAGAAACTGAACTAGGCCCCATCAAACCCTAACCCCTGGACCACCAGGGGAATTCCCTGCGGTTGATTTATGTAATTTTTCTTGGTTCCTCTTTGTAGTTGCTGGCTCCTTGTTACAGTACTCTGCATTGTTGATAGCCTTTCTTAATTCCTTCATATTTTCATTATCTCCTTTTTGAAGTCAGCGTCTATTAGACGGAAGAGGTCTGCTTTATTGTTCGTCCTTTCAGGGGAATGCTCTTGGTTTTCTACCTGGATTCCTTTGCTTCTTCATTTTGCTTATATTTCTCTTACTCTGTGAGTTTAGGAGAAACACTTATCTACTGTGGTCTGTGAGGACTATTTCTATGTGGAAACGTCCCTGTGTAACTTGTGTGGGTTTAATATATTTGGTGCGAGGGCTGTATTTTGGTATGGGTGCCTGTCATCTATTTTCTTAGTGTGTGTATTATTATCCCCTTGATAGAGGGTGTGCAGATGTGGTATCTAGTGCTTTGCTTGGGGGTTCTTGGCAGCAGTGGTGGCTCAGGTGTGCCCCAAGAGAATGTGATGGGAGCAGCGGCTATTCTTGCTAAGTTGCTAAGTCACTTCAGTCATGTCCGACTCTGTGCAACCCCAGAGACAGCAGCCCACCAGGCTCCCCCGTCCCTGGGATTCTCCACTCCTGGAATCTGTGAAGGTGGGTGGTAGCAGCTTGCAACCATGCCTGGTGTCCAGGCAGGTGGCATTGGTGGTTCCTGAGCACTCCTGCAGTGGTGATAGCTTATGACTGCTCCTAGAGCCTGGGCAGGCACTGTCCTGTCATCTGTGAGCTCGTGCACAGGAAAAAAAGGCTACAATTCAGCTCCCTCCCCTCCCACTGTGCACTTTCCAGACAGTGGCAAATGGCTTTTAGGATGGCCCAGGCTTCCTCTGTGTACACCCCCAGCCATGGGCTCAGTGAATTCCAGCCCCAGCCCAGGCTGTTTCCATACAGCCTACCCCAATCCTCTCCTGGTTCTGATCTCCAAAGCCCAAGTTCTAGCACCCAGCTCCCACCCACCCCGACAGACACATGTCTCAGACTGGGGAACGCACCCAGCTCCCACCCACCCCAGTAGATGCATGTCTCAGACTGGGGAACGCACCCAGCTCCCACCCACCCCAGTAGATGCATGTCTCAGACTGAGGAACGCAGGGCAGGGGCCCTGATCATCCGTACAGTTCTCCCTCTGCTCCAGCTGCGGCCCGCTGGCTGCTGCACTCTCCTCCAAGGCTCTGAAGCTCCCTTTCTGTCCCTGTAGAGCTCCCCACCAGGGAGGGATCCTCCCATGGTGCAGGAAGCTTTCCTCTTTCACCGCTTCCTTCCAGCAGCACAGGGCTTGTCCTGATTACTTTCTGGGTAGGGTATTCTTGGTTGTAGGTTTTTCCCTCTCATTTTAAATATGTTGTGCCTTTCCCTTCTGACCTGTAGAGTTTCTGCTAAAAAGTTAGCTGATAGCCTTATGGGAGTTCCCATATACATAATGTGTTGCCTTTTCCATTGCTACTCTTCATATTCTCTCTTTATCGTCAGTGTTTTGCCATTTTAATTATTAGCTGTGTTGGTGTGTTTCCTTTGGGTTGATTCTGTTTGGGATTCTTTGCACTTCCTAGACTTGGATGTCTGTTTCCTTTCCCAAGTTAGGGAAGTTTTCAGCCTTATTTTCTCTTTCTTCTCCTTCTGGGACCCCTATAATGCAAATATTAGTGTGTTTGCTGTTTTCCCAGAGGTCTTCATTCTGTTCATACTTTTTTCTTTTTCATGTTAAGCATCAGTGATTTCTGCTACTATCTTCTGGCACGTTGATCCAGTCCTCTGTATCATTTAGTCTATTGGTTCTTCTAGTGTATATTTCATTTTAGTTATTGCGTTCTTCATGCCATTTTGGTTGTTTTTTATAGTTTCTGTTTGTTAAAAACTCCTAAATTCTTGTTTTGCGCATTGATTCTTCCAAGTTCTTCGATCATCTTATGATCACTACGTTGAACTCTTTCTCAGGTAGACTGTCTATGTCTTAGTTCTTTTTCTAGGTTTTATCTTGTTTCTTAATTTGGAACATGTTCTTCTGTTGCCTCATTTTGTCTAAGTTGCTTTTTTAATTTTTATGTGTCTGATGGGTTGTTTACATTTCCCAACCTTGAAGAAGATGCTTTTCTTGGGCATCCCATGTGTCCCAGGATACTCCCCTTTCACCACATGAGTTATACGCTCTAGGGCTTCCCCCATGAGGGATGCATGGTCTTTCTGTTCTGGTGCGCTCTGTGGGTAGTCTAGTGAGCTTGGTTGACCCCTGGTTTCTTTGGTTGCCAGTTCATGCCTTGTGCAGAGGCTGCTAGCGACTCATTGGTGGGACTGGTTCATGAGGCAGCTGGCTGCAGAACCCCCAGGGGTCTGTACTTGTGCTGGGGTCCTGATGGGTGGAGTTAGGATCCAGGAGACCTCAGGGGCCATTGCTCATCCACTAGTGAGCAGAGCTGTGCCCTGGTGTCTGTTTTCAGGATTGAAGGGTCCCAGAGCAGGTGTGGGATCACTGGTGGGTGGGGCCAGTTCCTGCCACAATTGACTGCAAGGTCTGGGGTGTCTTGAATCTTGCATTGGTCTGCTAGTGGGCAGTTCCTGGGCCCAACTGGCCCAGGGAAGGATCTGGACAGCTAGTGAGTGGGCCAGGACTGGAGATGGCAGGACTGTAGTTTTCTTGTGACTCGTGTCTGCCTACTGGTGGGTGGAGCTGGATGAGAGGCTAGAGCAGGCTCACTGGTGGGTGGGGCTGGTGCCCTGGGGATTCTGGGGCTGGTTCCAGACTGCTCTGGGTAGAGCTGGGTCCCAGAGTCTCTGGCTGGAGGGCCCTGATGGTCTTGGTTCTACTGCTTGTGTACTGGTGCATAGAGTGGATTCTGGGCCCTCTGCTGGGCAGGGCTGTGTCCAGAGGCAGCTGTGGACCTAAGGGTGTTAGAGCAGCCTCTCTGCTGGTGGGTGGGGCTGTGTCCATGCCCAGTTAGTTGCTTGGCCTGAGCTGTCCTGGCACTGGCCCCTGCAGACCACTCAGTGCCTGTAGCCCCATGTGGGGCTGGGGCCTGGGGCTGATAAGCTAAAGGGAGGATTCCAGAATGACACTTGCCAGCACCAGTGTCCATGGGGTAAAAGAGCCCCCCCAGAATGGCTGTTGCCAGTGTCTGTGTTCCCAGGGTGAGCTATAATTGCCTTCTGCCACTCTGGGAGACTCTCCAGGAATAGCAGGTAGGTTTGACCCAGGCGCCTATCAGGTTACTGCTCCTGGCCTGGGTTCTAGAGCATGTGAGATTTTGTATGTGCCCTTTAAAAGTGAGGTCCCTATTTCTTGCATCTCTATGGAACTCTCAAAAATAAGCCCCACTGGCCTTCAAAGCTAGATGTTCTGGGGGCTCATCTTCCTGTGTAGGACTCCCAGATTGGGGAGCCTGACATGGGGCTCGGATCTCTCACCCCTTTGGGAAAACCATGCAGTCCTAATTATTCTCCTGTTTGTGGATCGCCCACTGGGGGATGTGGGACTTGACTATACGGCAACTCTGCCCCTCCTGCCTACCTCTCTGTGCTTCCAGCTTTATATCTCTAGTTGTAGAAGAAATTTTCTGGTAGGTTCTAGTCATTTTCAACAGTGATTGTCCTGCACGTAGTTGTGATTTTGTGTGCCTGTGAGAGGAGGTGAGTTCAGGGGCTTTCCCACTCTGCCATCTTGCAGCATTTCTCTTGTTTAAATGTTAATTCTACACATATTTTAAGCCCCAGAAGAGAGTATTGTTCTGTTCATTCAATACACATTTGTATGTGACCATGCATTAAAGTTTTCTGTCGCTCTCATTTGGTTTGAGTTTAAAGTCACTTTTCTTCCACCTAAAAAAGCTGTTCAGTACTTATGTTAGTGCAGCTACACTGGCCACAAGCTCTTTCCGTTTTTATTTATCTGGAAATATATTTTGACTTTAAAGAAAGTAAACTTCAGTGAAGTATTATTTCATTCAGTAACATTCACAGAGTTTAAGTGTACAGGTAGACTTTTGACAAATCATAAGTGTATATATAATCCCTGGGTATCCCCTGGAGAAGGGAATGGCAGCCCACTCCAGTATTCTTGCCTGGAGAAATCCATGGACACAGGGGCCTGATGGGCTACAGTCCATGGGGTCACAAAGAGTTGGACATAACTGAGTGACTAACACTAATGATATTAATGGTATATATGTATATGTGTGTGCATGCATAACATACATACACACACGTTGCATATGCATACACATGTGTGTGCATGCTCAGTCATGTCTGGCTCTTTGCAGTCCCACAGACTGTAGCCTGCCAGGCTCTTCTGTCCATGGAATTTCCCAACCTACCCACTGGAGTGGGTTGCCATTTTCTACTCCAACACATATGTGATACATGCATGTAAATATACCTATGCACAGTGACACGCACTTTCATATATATGTGCTGTTGTTCAGTTGCTAAGTCATGTCTGACTTTTTGGAACCCCATGCACTGCAGCACCACAGGCTCCCCTGTCCTTCACTATCACCCAGAGCTACTCAGACTCAAGTCCATCGAGTTGATGTTGCCATCCAACCATCTCATCCTCTGTCATCCCCTTCTCCTCCTGCCTTCAATTTTTCCCAGTATCAGGGTCTTTTCCAATGAGTCATTTCTTCCCATCAGGTGGTCAAAGTATTGGAGTTTCAGCTTCAGTATCAGTCCTTCCAATGAACATTCAGGACTGATTGCCTTTAGGATTGACTGGTTTGATCTTGCAGTCCAAGGGACTCTCCAGAGTCTTCTCTTAGACCACAGTTCAAAAGCATCAATTCTTCGGTGCTCAGCCTTCTTTATGGCCCAACTCTCACATCTATATATGATTACTGGAAACACCATAGCTTTGACTACATGAACCTTTGTTGGCAAAGTGATGTCTCGGCTTTTTAATACTCTGTCTAGGTTTGTCATAGCTTTTCTTCCAAGGAGCAAGTGTCTTTTAATTTCGTGGCTGCAGTGACTGTCCACAGTGATTTTGGAGCCCAAGAAAATGAAATCTGTCACTGTTCCCATTTTTTTCCCCAGTATATTTGCCATGAAGTGATGGGACCAGATGCCACGGTCTTAGTTTTTTGAATGTTGAGTTTTAAGGCAGCTTTTTCACTCTTCCTTTTTCACCTTCATGAAGAGGCTCTTGAGTTCCTCTTCACTTTCTGCCATTAGGGTGGTGTCGTCTTTATATCTGAGGTTATTGATATTTCTCTTCGCAATCTTGATTGTAGCCTGAGGCTCATCCAGCCCAGCGTTTCGCATGATGTACTCTGCATATGCATGAAATAAGCAGGGTGACAGTATACACTCTTGACATACACCTTTTCCAATTTTGAACCAATCCGTTGTTTCATGTCCAGTTCTAACTTGCTTCTTGACCTGCATACAGATTTCTCAAGAGGCAGATAAGGTGATCTGGTATTCCCATCTGTCGAAGAATTTTCCACAGTTTGTTGTGACCCACACAGTCAAAGGCTTTAATGTAGTCAATGAAGCAGAAGTAGATGTTTTTTTGGGGAGGGGGAATTCTTTTGCTTTTTCTATGATCCAGTAGATGTTGGCAATTTGATCTCTAGTTCCCCTGCCTTTATAAATCCAGCTTGTACATCTGGAAGTTCTCAGTTCATGTACTGCAGAAGCCTAGCTTGAAGGATTTTGAGTCTAATCTTACTAGCATGTGAAATGAATGCAACTGTGCTGTAGTTTCTGCACAATTCTTTGGGATTGGCTTTCTTTGGGATTGGAACCAACATTTTCCAATCCTGTGGCCACTGCTGTGTTTTCCAAATTTGCTGACATATTGTGTTCAGCACTTTCACAGCATCATCTTTTAGGATTTGAAATAGCTCAGCTGGAATTTCAACACCTCCACTAGCTTTGTTTGTAGTAATGCTTCCTAAGGTCCACTTGACTTCACCTTCCAGGATGTCTGGCTGTAGGTGACTGACCACACACCATCATGGTTATCTGGGTCATTAAGAATTTTTTTTTTTTTAGTTCTGTGTATTCTGGCAAATAGAATGTATTCACTTCATGGCAAATAGATGGGGAAACAGTGGAAACAGTGGTTGACTTTATTTTGGGGAGCTTCAAAATCACTGCAGATTGTGATTGCAGCCATGAAATTAAAAGATGCTTACTCCTTGGAAGGAAAGTTAGGACTAACCTAGACAGCATATTAAAAAGCAAAGACATTACTTTGTCAACAAAAGTCCATCTAGTCAAGGCTCTGGTTTTTCCAGTGGTCATGTATGGATGTGAGAGTTGGACTATAAAGAAGGCTGAGCACCGAAGGATTGATGCCTTTGAATTGTGGTGTTGGAGAAGACTTTTGAGAGTCCCTTGGACGGCAAGGAGACCCAACGAGTCCATCCTAAAGGAGATCAGTCCTGGGTGTTCATTGGAAGGACTGATGTTGAAGTTGAAACTCCAATACTTTGGCCACTTGATGTGAAGAACCACTCATTTGAAAAGACTCTGATCCTGGGAAAGATGGAGGGCAGGAGAAGAAGGGGATGACAGAGATGAGATGGTTGGATGCCATCACTGACTCAATGGACATGAGTTTGGGTGGACTCCAGGAGTTGGTGATGGACAGGAAGGCCTGGCATGCTGCGGTCCATGGGTCGCAGAGTCAGACACAACTGGACTGAACTGTGTATTCTTGCCGCTTCTTCATAACATCTTCTGCTTCTGTTATGTTGTGCCATTTCTGTCCTTTATGGAGCCCATCTTTGCATGAAATGTTCCCTTAGTGTCTCTGATTTTCTTGAAGAGAGCTCTCGTCGTTCCCATTCTATTGTTTTCGTCTATTTGCATTTTTCTCTGAAGAAGGCTTTCCTCTCTCTCCTTGCTGTTTCCTGGAACTCGGCATTCATTTGGGTGTATCTTTCCTTTTCCCCTTTGCCTTTTGCTTCTCTTCTTTTCTCAGCTATTTGTATGGGACCCTAGACAACCACTTTTGCCTTCTTGCATTTCTTTTTCTTCGGGATGGTTTTGGTCACCACCTCCTGTACAGTGTTACAAACCTCCATCCATAGTTTTTCAGGCACTCTGTCTACCAGCTCTAGTCCCTTGAATCTGTTCATCACCTCCACTTTATAATCATAAGGGATTTGATTTAGGTTATACCTGAATGGTCTGGTGGTTTGCCCAACTTTCTTCAATTTGAGCCTGAATTTTGTAGTAAGAAGCTGATTATCTGAGCCACAGTCAGCTCCTGGACTTGTTTTTGCTGACTATATAGAGTTTCTCCATCTTCAGCTACAAAGAATGTACTCAATCTGATTTCAGTATTGACCATCTGGTGGTGTCCATGTGTAGAGTCATCTCTCGTGTTGTTGGAAGAGAGTGTTTGCTATGACCAGCGTGTTCTCTTGGCACAACTTTGTTAGCCTTTGCCCCGTTCATTTTGTACTCCAAGGCCGAACTTGGCTGTTACTCCAGGTATCTCTTCAGTTCCTACTTTTGCATTCCAGTCTCCTATGATGAAAGGATATATTCTTTTAGTGTTAATTCTAAATGGTCTTCATAGAACCAGTCAACTTTAGCTTCTTGGCATCAGTGGTTGGGGCATAGATTGGATTACTGTGATACCAAATGGTTTGCCTTGGAAATGAACCGAGGTCATTCTGGCATTTTTGAGATTGCATCCAAGTACTGCATTTAAGACTCTTCTGTTGACTGTGAGGGCTACTCCATTCCTTCTAAGGGATTCCTGCCCACAGTAGCAGATAAAACGGTCATCTGAATTAAATTCGCCCATTCTCATCCATTTTACTTCTCTCGCCCCCAGGTGGCACATTGACTGCCACCCAGTGGCCAATGATGGTTTTTCACCCTCAACGAAGACCAGCAATGGGACAACCAGAGTGCCAGGCATGCCCAGCTACGTGGAGCAGCTGAAGGGCATGTCTTGCTAGTCAGGGCCCGACAGAACACGGTCTGCTGGAGAAAGGAATAGCAAACCACTTCAGGATTCTTGCTTTGAGAACCCCATGAACAGTATGAAAAGGCAAAAAGATTGACACCTATCGGTGAGATATACATGAATTTGTGGCACTGCAAGATAAAGAACACTTCTATCACCCCAGGAATTTCTCTTATTCCTCTTTGCATTCAATTTCTCACTTCTGTTCCCCCTACCCAGGAAACCACTGCTCTGATTTCTAGTTCAGATTTCTAGAATCCTATGAATGAAATCATACACTCCATACTCTTTTGAGTCTTGTTTCTCTCAGCATAGCATCTTTGATACCCATTCATGTCATATTAATATTTCATTCATATTTATTTTTCAATAGTGCACTTCTATATGTAGCTCCCCAATCTGCTCATCCACTCACCTGTAGTTGGCCTCTGTGGGAACAGCAAGCTCCGCTATCAGAACTGGCAGTGGAAGCCCCCTGTTTTAAAAAAACACCCACAAAACTGTCAGAACCTCTGAACCTTTTCAGAAAGCTGAGATCTAGAATGAGAAGTTACTAAACTGAAACTTATCACAGGCTCTTGATATGTATTTCAAATGTGTTTCCAGAAGGTGTCCATCAGTTTACACTCCTGGTATGAGAACTCTTGCCTCACCATACTATCAAAACCATTTTTGTGTCTTATTTTCTGATCTTTTCAAGCATGAAAATGGAATCTAGTTGTTGAAAGGAATTCATGCTAAACCATTAGGTCCTGTAGTTACTTTGTTTCTGAGTTTATAGGATTATAGTGAGTTTACTTCTTTAACCCCCATCTCACTGACTTTCTGAGAAACTCTAATCTGAAAAGCCGGTTCACAATCTTTTCTGGCATCAGTATTTCTGGTCGCCAAATGTCCATGAACTGCATTTCTCTGGAGTGTTCCATGATTTAGATTTGGTCTACCCTTGGATTCTAACAGGGCAGGATCAGCTTTCTTTGTTTCCTCTTTCACCATCCACACCTTGTTAAATTCCTGCTGAGTTGAGAGATCTTTGCAAATCTGGTTAAATTTCAAGCTAGTCTCCTTGCCAGCTGGCTGACGTGTAATTTGTTGCTTTGCTTAGGTGGCCATAAATCAGGTTTTCCTTAAGTTTCTGCCTTAGGCAGTAAGAGGTAGTGATGGCTATGGGTGATACTCTGGGGAAGGGCCGGGGAGGCACATCAGTGGTTTTGTGGGAATCACGGGCTTGGAAGAGTTAGAAGCTAGGAGTGAAATGAGACCCACAGTGAAGATGTATGAGGATTGGGAGCGAAGGAATGAAGGCCTTGTGTAATACCCATTCCAAGCCTTGAGAAGAATAGAGCTGAGTTCAGTTGCTCAGTCATGTCCGACTCTTTGTGACCCTATGGACTGCAGCATGCTAGGCCTCCCTGTCCATCGCCAGCTCCTGGAGTTTACTCAAACTCATGTCCATTGAGTCAGCTGATGCCATCCAGCCATCTCATCCTCTGTCGTCCCCTTCTCCTCCTGCCTTCAATCTTTCCCAGCATCATGGTGTGAAAAGACCCTGATTCACTAAGGGGCAAGGCAGTTCCCTTTCCAGCTCTCTGATTTTCAATGACCTCAAAAAGAAAGTATCATTCTTGTGCTACTGTGTCTTTAACACCTCTCAAATGCTTCTAAGAGAAAATAAGCCTCAGACCAAGAGCCTTTCTGGGCAACATTGTTAACCTGGAATTCAATAGCACGGTTTTATTCTTTAGTGAATTTATTTTTGTGTTACTTTTTTATTTAATGCAAGTGAGTGTTTTGGTTATAATGGTAATATAAAATTTCCTTTAAAATTAGTCTACTAGAGTTGTAAAAGTGAGTTTAAAGGAAAAAGTTAAGTACATAACTTTGCTTTTGAGACTCAATTATGGTCAAAAAATATGACTGTCGTGCCTGAATGACTAAGATTTGGAAAATAGTGTCCCAAAGGAAGAAAGTAACGAAGAGTACTCTGAGATCCTACAGTTCTGTATTAAAAATTACTTTCTCCAATTTTATTCATTCATTCATTCATTTGTTCATGCAGCACAAGAGGGTTTTCAAAGAAACCTTTCTTTCTCTTTTTTTTTGACTTTGCAGATTCCAGAAAGAAATTGGAAATTGAAGATTTAAGGATAGAATGTTGTTTTACAGTATTCTCACTTACTTCAAAGAACACATGCCAGAAACTTAAAAAGGTATTACTAACCACTAGTTTAAATGTACATTTAACATCATCAACTGGTATCCTTAAGGGAACTAATTTTCTAAAACTTTGGATCCTTAAGTGAGGCATAGAATTGACAACAGCAGAAAAAGCTGAATTAGAGTCTAATCAGTCAGCATACTTTTAGTGGAATAGTAGCTAATCACTCATTTTTGTTCCTTCAAATTTCTTTTGATAAGACTCTCTTGCCTTTCTTGTTTAGAATGTTAGAATATACTGTGTTTTGCTCAGTCAGGTTATAAAAGGGAAGAGTATTGTGTGGAGTCCCGTTGAGAATCTCTGGAAGGCTTGCATTTTACAACTTGAAGGTAAAAGATGATAAAATGCAAAAATGTAAGAAAAAAAATGAGTCAAAGAGCAGGAGACTAGTTGTGGGGGAAATGTGAGAACGATGAGACCTGAATGTTAACATAGGTGGGCTTGTGAAACATACATGTCTGGAACTCTTATGAATTTTTTTTCTTTAAGATCAACAAAAAATATTTAAAGCTATCTCTCTGGGATATGTGGGGTTTAGATGAAAGACTAGTTCAAGGCCTTTCTGCTTTCAAGAGTGTGATCCATTTTATATCCACAGGATGGTTGGAAAATTAAGTGGCTGAGAGATCTTATTCTGGAAGGGGAAAAACAAAAAGCAATCAGTACAATTCTGGGGTTGCACAGATAAACCCAAAGTATTTTCTTAATACCCAAATAAAAGAGCTTGGGCCCTACCAGGACAGGCAGTTCAGCACCTATATGGGTTTTTGAGGATTTCCAGGGAGATGGTGTCTCCTGGTCATCCACCGCTTGGAATTCCACATTACCTCTCTTTGTCGCCCTCATTCTGTCCCACTTCACTCCAGCGTGGCCATTGCCACTCCCTCATTCCCTCAGGTGCATGTATGTAACCGGTTTGGCTGGAGATATAAAGAGAGCTGGGGCGGGGCTGTGCAGAGGACTACAGCACAACCCAGATCACGGACGTGCTGCTGTTCCCAGGCTCCTGGGCTCTGACTGCCACAGGAGAGCCATGACTACCATGAATGCCTCATCCCAGCTCGCTCTCTCCTCAGGGCATTTTGCTCTCTCCCATCAATTCCCACAACTCCTTGGCTCCAAATTCTGGCCCCTGTCCCCTCACAGGGTGTGTAGAAACTTCTAATCCCTGTCAGCTAATTTGGAAAACATACATTTGCATCTTATTCCAGTCTAGGATTGAGAAATACATTTTCCCCCCGAACTTTAAACTTTTTATTTTGTATTGGGGTATAGCTGATTAACAATCTTGTGGTAGATTCAGGTGAACAGTGAAGGGATTCAGCCATACATGTATATATGTACCCATTCTCCCCCAAACCCCTCTCCCATCCAGGTTGGCACATAACATTGAATAGAGTTCCATGGAGGCACACTTTTTTAAAAGTAATAATAATTAAGAAGTTTTGCTAAACAAAAGCATTGTCTACCTCTGGTCATCTACCCCACTGATGTAACCCACAAGCAGACACAACTAAATTATGAATTTTTTTTTTTACTGTAATTCATCTCAGATCAATATCTTAAGCATGACTCCTTCCTGCTTTTGTTATTCAGTTGCTCAATCATGTCCATCTCTTTGCGACACCATGGCCTACAGTACACCGGGCTTCCCTGTCTTTCACTATCTCCCAGAGTTTGCCCAAACTCATATCCATTGAGTCAATGATGCCATCCAACCATCTCATCCCCTGTCGTTCCCTTCTCCTCCTCCCCTCTATAATTCCCAGTGTCAGGGTCTTTCCCGATAAATTGGCTCTTTGCATCAGGTGGCCAAAGTATTGGAGCTTCAACTTCAGCATCAGTCTTTTCAGTGAATATTCAGGATTGATTTCCTTTAGGATTGACTGCTTTGATCTCCTTGCAGTCCAAGGGACTCTCAAGAGTCTTCTCCAATACTACAGTTCAAAAGCATCAATTCTTTGGTGCCCAGCCTTCTTTATGGTCCAACTCTCACATCCATACATGACTACTGGAAAAACCACAGCTTTGGCCAGATGGACCTTTGTTGGCAAAGTAATGTCTCTCTTTTTTTAATATGCTATTCCTGCTCTAAATAGAGAAATTCCAGGACCAAAGACAGGTGGGCGATCGGGGGGTGGGGAAATCTTCCCCATGGCTTTGGCTTTGTTGGTGATTTCGTTTGTTTCTTCAGGTGCTGTGCTGAGAGGCTGGCCCTGGATCCTGATTGCCCTTCTGCCAGAAAGACACATGCAGCCAAAGATGAGTTTGGGGAAAGCAGCCGCTTGCTTCTTTAACCATGGAAAAGCACGGCCGCAGTGAGATGGAAATAGTCCCATCAGAGTCTCACTCCTTCATCAAGTTGTTGAAAGTCAACCGGGAGCATCTGGTCACTCACATCCGAAACACTCAGTGTCTGCTGGACAACTTGCTGCAGAATGACTACTTCTCCACTGAAGATGCAGAGATCGTGTGTGCCTGCCCCACGCAGCCCGACAAGGTGCTGGTGACAGGGAAGCCGGCTCTAGTGGCCAGACGGGGTGAAGAGCTTTGAGAGTTCAGTACATTGGGTGATTATTTACAGAACAGAAATGGCATATTTCATTTCTGTGATCATGACACGGCAAACTCCTCTGATCCTCTCCATTCTCCCTGCTGTGTATACTGGTTCTCAACTCATTTTCCAGTTCACTTTAGTGAATTCTTTAGAGAGAAAGTGAGCATGAAACGCTAGCCATGCTACCCCCTTCCGTGCCTGTTAAACCCTGGAGAGCTGCTCACTGCTGGGTGCGGCTCTGAGAATGGCCCTCACTTCTGTGAGGAATAGCTGCGTTTTGGCCTAGGTCCACAGTAAAGACTTTCTTACACTTCACTGTGGGGAGTCTTCCCAGCCCTTGGTTTCGCTTTAACTTTGTGTCATGTTCAGAAAAACAGCACGGAGGGACCAAAACCTCCTTCTTGGGGAGAGGAGGGACAGAATTCATTTGTGACATGATCCTGCTGGGGCTTCCCCGGCGGCTCCATTGGTAAAGAATCTGCGTGCAATGCAAGAGATCCCAGTTCCGTCCCTGGGTCAGAAAGACCCCTGGAGAAGGACATGGCAACCCACTCCAGTGTTCTTGCCTGGGACATCCCATGGACGGAGGACAGAGGAGCCTGGTGGGCTGTAGTCCATGGGGTCGCAAGAGTCGGACATGACTTAGTGACTAAACCACCAGCAGCACTTTTCTGACCTGTTAGGCTCAGAAAAGACCAGAAAGGTTTCTGAGAAAAGCACAAAAGAACACTGGGGTGATTTTTTTCCCTTGAATTATTAATACGACAGAAGACTTTCTGAAGGTACATCTTACACAGGAGTCTGCTGTCCATTTGCTCTGTTTGGCCCAGCACCCACCTCACTATGTCCAATGGCTGATTTTCTGCCCTCAGCTCTCATTCCCAGAGAGCAGTAGTGTTAGGTTAAGAGGGAAAAGAAGAGGTGGGAAAAGGAAATTCCAGGGGTGGGCCTGACCCCAGGTGTAAGTCTGACCTTTTTATTTTTCGGCTCGTGGAAGCCTCTGTTTTCCTAGAGCCATGCAGTTTGTTTCTTGCTCAGGTTGTCCATTTCAGGCTGTAGCATCTCACACTGGCTGGGTGGACAGTCAAGCTTGAGGCTGTAAGAGCTCAGAGCCCTGCATGTGGGCCCCTCTGGGGGGTGGACAGCCCTAGCACTGGCCCTCACCCTCCTGCTTGCACCCCATTAGGTCCGCAGAATTCTGGACCTGGTACAGAGCAAGGGCGAGGAGGTGTCCGAGTTCTTCCTCCACGTGATCCAGCAACTCGCAGACGCTTATGTGGATCTCAGGCCTTGGCTGTCAGAGATTGGCTTCTCCCCTTCTCCACTCATCCAAAGCAAAGCTGTTGTCAACACTGACCCAGGTACGAGGTAGCCGCCCAGGAGGCAAGGCCCCTGGGGCTTTGAAATGTTCTCTGTGAAGGCCCAGGAGGGGATAAAGGTGGGGTCCACCTCGGCCAGCCCTGCCCTCCACCCCAGGCAGCAGCAGGCTCTGCTGCTGTGTTCCTTCTAGAAAAAGAGAGCTGGGTCCCTGTCACCCTTGTGCAGCCCAGGGGACTGTGATTGAACTCCCCACGTGTAGCTGGTCTGGTTTATGTAAGGGCCTATGGAGGTATCGGGATGAGTTCTGTTTGAACCCCTTGCTGGCTTCCTATTCTGACATATCTAGACATTTTAGTGGTTGTACAAATTCAAGGTTGTGTTTTTTTCCTTCTTAAAAATCTTACCAAATTTGATTCTAGGCGAAGAATTCTTCTATCACCCCTGACTGCCAGTCCTTATTTCCAAAACATCATGCCCACCTCACCCCCCACTTTGCCCTTTAGTTAAATGATTAGTTCATTAGTGAATGAATGAATGATTAGTTCATTTATGATGTGCTCACCATGTGCCAAGGCTGGGGGTGCTGGATACCAGGGGTACAGTGGGAAGCAGACCCAGATATGGTTCCTGCCTTCAGGGAGCTCAGAGGTTAATGCAGGAAACTGGTAGTAACACAAATGTATATTTGCAAATAGTGATAAGGAGCACAGCAGTCCAAGGTGCTGCGAGAGCACATAATTGGAGCCACAGTCTGGTCTGAGGACCAGGGAATCTTCTTTCCACGCCTGTGGTCACTCCACAGCTGTTGGCAACATACCAGCACCGAGCTTCCAAACTCTTGAGTTTCAAAGAATCCGGTTTGACCTTGAAAACAGAAGCATAGGATCATGCTCCAGACTGTCAGGTGTGTATTTGGGAGAAACTAGACCCAGAGGCAGCGTGTCAGGGCCAAGCTTTGCTTCTGAGGCCACAGCGCTTGAGCGCCAGCCGCTGCTAGCTTCTCACTCTCGCTGCTCCCGCTCACCTCACTCTGTTGTTTCTGTTGCTGTTCGGTTGCTGAGTCGAGTCCGACCCTGTGACCCCGTGGACGGCAGCACACCAGGCTGCTCTGCCCTCCGTTCTCGCCCATAGTTTGCTCCAACTCCTGTCCATTGTGTCAGCGATGGATCCAGTTGTCTCACCCCCTGTGGCCCCCTTCTCCTCCTGCCTTCAGTCTTCCCCAGCATCAGGATCTTTTCCAGCGAGTCAGATCTTCACATCAGGTGGCCAAAGTATTGGAGCTTCAGCATTAGTCCTTTCAGTGAATATTCAGGGTTGATTTCCTTTAGATTTACTGATTTGATTTCCTTGCTCTCCAAGGGACTCTCAAGAGTCTTCTCCAATACCACAGTTCAAAAGCATTAATTCTTTGGCGCCTAGCCTTCTATACGGTCCAACTCTCACATCCAGCTGGATCTGTACATGACTACTGGAAAAAACGTAGCTTTGACTATACAGACCTTTGTCAGCAAAGTGATGTCTCTGCTTTTTAATATGCTGTCTAGGTTTGTTATCTTCCCCTATGAAAAAAGGAAAATATTCCTTTGATGAAGAGTTTTCTAAAAGGACTTTACTCCATTGGGCCCTTTACCTAGCTACTGTAACAGATTTTAAAGTATAATTCACTCTATAAGAAGCCAGATGCAAAACCCTGCATATTGTATGAATCCATTTATAGGAAATGTCCAGAAAGGGCAAATTCATGGAGAGAGAAAGCAGACCAACAGTTTCCCAGGGCCAAGGTGAGACAGAGATAGTCAGCAAATGCACTTATGATGGATATTGTACCCCTGGATTATAGCAGTGTTTGCGTAAATCTGAAAATTTACTAAAAATCATTGTAAACCTGTTGTAAAATAGGTGAATTTATAGTCTGTACATTTTTCCTTACTAAAACTTAGAAAAATAGAATTTACTTCACAAATGTTAAGCAGAGAACCAAGTTGATAGGAGAGGGTTGTAGATGAATCTGGAAATATGCACATGTGTCCAATTTTTATTGTTGTCATTAAAACCCCAAAAGTATTTTAAAGGAATTTATAGAATACCTTTTCTTTTTTTGGCCTGGAGTAAGGCCATTTTGTAGTTTGGTTCTGCAGAGTGGCACCCATGTCCTCATGTTTAACCATGTACCCGCCTATTGGCAATCCCAGGGCTCCCCCTAGGGCATGTGCTAAGCATCAGTGATTCCCCAGGCCTCAGCTGTGGAACCAGGACTGCTGTGCTTGTGGAGTCCTTTATTTACTCAGTTACAGTGAGGCACAGTCCCTTTGTAGTCCATATTAATATCAAACATACCATCACAAAAAGTGCAGCATTGGGTTTTATGAGACTATTTAAGAGCAGTGTAATAAGCATGAGAAGTCTGGGGACAGTTTCTTCCTCACAGTACAAGTTTCAGTGCAGACTGGCCTGAGCCGTTTGAGTGGAGCACTTGGGGTGGGCCGGAGCAGCAGAGCCACGTAGCCTAGCCCTCTGTTTTGAAGGGGGTTCAGCTTTTAGCTGGTGTTCAATGACAACTTGTGCAGGGGAGTCGGGAGCCTGATTCAGACACTGATCCCAGTTGGGTTCTGTCCCTGCTGGCTGGCTAAATTTGAGGTCAGGCAGAGGGCTGGAGGCCAGAGGGCCAGGGGATTCTGAAATGCTAGCTTTTTGTATTTGAGGAGTCCTTGCACCTGGACTCAGTGTCCAGGCTGTGGGTTTGTCTGTCTGTGTACTGGTTTCGTCACCTGAGACCTCCCTATTGGATCCCCTTTCCACCTGTGTCTCTTTCTCAACCTTCTTCCACCTCTCACCCACCGGCTCTCCCTGCAGTGAGCAGATACAGCCAGAAGCTGCAACAGCAACTGGGCCAGGACTCCAAGTTCATTCTGTGCTACGCTCAGAAGGAGGAGCTGCTGTTGGAGCAGATGTACACGGACACGGTGGTGGAGCTGGTCAGCCTCAGCAACGAGAGCCTGGGCAGCGTGGGCAGCCTGGCCTGCCTCCTGGACGCAACCACGGGCGTCCTCAACGAGCAGGGCGAGGTCATCTTCGTGCTGGGCGATGCGGGCATGGGCAAGTCCATGCTGCTGCAGCGGCTGCAGAGCCTCTGGGCAGCGGGCCAGCTGGACCCAGGGATCAAGTTCTTCTTCCACTTCCGCTGCCGCGCCCTCAGCTGCTTCAAGAAGAGCGCGGCGCTGTGTCTGCAGGACCTGCTCTTCAAGCATTACTGCTACCCGGAGCAGGACCCTGGGGAGGTTTTCGCCTTCCTGCTGCGCTTCCCGCATACGGCCCTCTTCACCTTCGACGGTCTGGACGAGCTGCACTCAGACTTCGACCTGAGCAGCGAGCCCGACACCTCCTCCCCTTGGGAGCCCGCCCACCCGCTGGCCCTGCTGGCCAGTCTGCTCAGTGGGAAGCTGCTCAAAGGGGCGCGCAAGCTGCTCACGGCCCGCACGGGTGTCGAGGTCCCGCGACATCTCCTCTGGAAGAAGGTGCTCCTGCGCGGCTTCTCCCCCAGCCACCTGCGCGCCTACACCGGGAGGATGTTCCCCGAGCGCGCCGTGCGCCAGCGCCTGCTGGATCAGCTAGAGGCCAACCCCAACCTCTGCAGCCTGTGCGCGGTGCCCCTCTTCTGCTGGATCATCTTCCGGTGCTTCCAGCACTTCCACGACGCCTTCGAGAGCTCCCCGCAGCTGCCTGATCTCACGGTGACGCTGACTGACATCTTCCTGTTGGTCACCGAGGTCCACCTGAACAGGGTGCAGCCCACCAGCCTGGTGCAGCAGAACACGCGGAGCCAGACGGAGACCCTCCGCGCCGGCCGGGCCACCCTGTGCTCGCTGGGCCGGGTGGCTCACAGGGGCATGGAGAAGAGCCTCTTCGTCTTCACCCAGGGCGAGGTGCAGGCGTCGGAGGTGCGGGAGGGGGACCTGCAGCTGGGCTTCCTTCGGACCGTGCCGGAGCTGGGCCTCGGAGAGGAACAGCAGTCCTATGAGTTCTTCCACCTAACCCTCCAGGCCTTCTTCGCTGCCCTCTTCCTCGTGGTGGACGACAAGGTGGGCACTAGGGAGCTGCTCAGGTTCTTCCAGGAGTGGACTCCTCCGGAGGAGGCTGTGGCCACATCGACCTGCTTTCCTCCTCTTCTCCCTGTCCAGTGTCTGGGGGGCCGTGGCCTGCATGGGGAAGACCCTTTCAAGAACAAGGATCACTTTCATTTCACCAACCTCTTCCTGTGCGGGCTGTTGTCCAAAGGCAAACAGAAACTCCTGCGGCACCTGGTGCCCACAGCTGCCCTGCGGCGAAAACGCAAGGCCTTGTGGACTCACCTGTTCGCCAGCCTGCGCTCCCACCTGAAGAACCTGCCCCGGGTTCAGTCTGGGGGCTTCAATCAGGTGCAGGCCCTGCCTACCTTTATCTGGATGTTGCGCTGCATCTATGAGACGCAGAGTGAGAAGGTGGGGCAGCTGGCGGCCAGGGGCATCTGCGCCAACTACCTCAAACTGACCTTCTGCAATGCCTGCTCGGCTGACTGCAGTGCCCTCTCCTTCGTCCTGCATCACTTGCGCAAGCGGCTGGCGCTCGACCTGGACAACAACAACCTCAACGACTTCGGCGTGCGTGAACTGCAGCCATGCTTCAGCCGCCTCACTGTCATCAGGTGAAGCCACCAGGTTCAGGGCGTGGTTGGCAGGGCTGGGGCTCAGGTGTCAGACCCAAGGTCTAGGATCCTGGAGCTGGATTTCCTGGGTTATCCTGGGACTCATGACCACGGATCTGGGAGCATCAGACCTTCTCTGTCTCAGGGTGAAAGTGAAAGTCGTTCAGTCCTGTCCAACTCTTTGGGGCACCATGGACTATGTAGTCCATGCATAGAGGCCAGAATGCTGGAGGGGTGGCCTTTCCCTTCTCCAGGGGTCTCCCCAACCCAGGGATTGAACCCAGGTCTCCCGCATTGCAGGCGGATTCTTTACTGTCTAAGCCCCAAGGGAAGCCCGCTCTGTCTCAGGTGGCAGAAGGTATCCTTCCAAGATAGATGGATGTGCATCGGCCCTAACTGGGTGTCCTTGAGCAAGCTGCTTAACTTCTTTGAGGTTTCAGTGTCCTCGTTCAAGGACACACCTCAAAAAATGAATCTCTTATATCCTAGCAATTACAGTAGTAACAATCAGCATTTACTGAGAATGAGTAAAGGGCTTTACAAATATTACCTGGCTTAATCCTCTTAACATCTCTGACAAAGTTGTTCATTCGCTCAGTTGTGTCCAACTCTGGGACCCCATGGACTGCAGCACACCAGATCTCTAGTTTGGCAAATGAGGAAGCAGAGGCACAGAGGAGTCGCTCAAGGTCATACATGGGGGCCGTGGTGGAGCCAGAATCATAAAGAACCTACCTTTTCAGATTTATGTGAAGCTCAGAGATAACCCGTGAAAAGTTTCTGACATGTGAAAAATTTTATAAAGGCAAAAAAAGAAGACTTTGTGCTTATTAGCATTAATTTCTACCAAAAAAGCTGGCAGCCCTGAGCAGCAAAGAGTCTCAGTGAACAATGCTGACTCTTAGTTTCCTGTTTGATGGTTTCGAGGAAAGAAAAGCCAGTCAGTCTTCTTTCTTCTATTAGCATCTTGTGTTAAATACGCCTTGTAAATCTCTACGGGGGGTTTCAGTTCTCTACTACTTGGCTCATGCATTCCTGAAGAGCAGAAGGGATTTGGAACTGATCCAGGTACCAGTTAGACCAGCACCAGAGTGTACATTGTGCAGGGATGGGTGGATGTAGGAAGCCCAAGCCTGTGCTGGCCTGGGAATTGGGAAGTCTGGAATCTGTTCTCCGAGCTCTCAGCGAGCAACTCTCTGTATGCAGCCTCAGGCAACACCACACTCAGTGCCTCCCCGTGCCCATTTCATAAGGTGGAAATGCTGCACCAGTCTGATGGTCCCGTAGTTTGCCTCCAGACAGCAAAAGACAAAACAGGAAGAAATGGACCACCCTAAGGAAGCACTTTGAGCTCCCTGAGGTCATCAGTGAGGATTAGTTTTGGCTGAGAGTTAGAGAAAACTCACAATACTGGTGGACTTTCCAGGTGGTGCTAGTGGTGAAGAATGCTCCTGTCAATGCAGGAGACACAAGAGACATGGTTTCCATCCCTGGGTTGGGAAGATCCTTTGGAGTAGGAAATGGCAACCCACTCCAGTATTCATGCCTGGAAAATCCCATGGACAGAGGAGTCTGGCGGACTACAGTCCTTGGGCCTGCAGAGAGTCGAGCATGACTGAGCACCAAGCACCACCAAAATACTGATGGCTTAGATAAGTTATAAGCTTATTTGTTTCTCATGAAAAAGTTTAAAGGAGGGCAGTTTAGGGCTTCTCTGATGTCTCCATGACCACCAGCCTTGGCTGTCTTTTGCCTTACTACTCTGTTGTCCTCCCTATCTGACTGCCAAGTCCTGGCCCAAAATGGCTGCTTAAGCTCCAGCCATTCAGTTGACATTCTAGTCACCAAGAGGAATAAAAGGCAAAGGACAAACCCCATTCTTCTTTTGGTAAATTTATTTTATTGAAGTATAGTTGATTTTTCCATTGTGGTTTATCACAGGATATTGAATATAGTTCCCTGTGCTATAGAATAGAACCTTGTTGTTTATCCATTATGTGTATTAATATAATAGTGGTATCTGCTAATCCCAAATTCCCAATCCATCGCTACCCCATCCCACCCTTCCCCTTGGCAGCCATAAGTCTCTTCTCTCTGTCTGTGAGTCTGTTTCACAGATAAGTTCATTTCTGTCATATTTTAGATCCCACACATAAGTGATACCATATGGAATTTGTCTCTTTCTGACATTTCATCCAGTGTGATAATCTCTAGTTGCACATGTTGCTGAAAATGGAATTACTTCATTCTTCTTTATGGCCGAGTAGCATCCCATTGTATATGCACCACATCTTCTTTATTCATTTATGGGTTGATAGACATTCGGGTTGTTTCCAAGTCTTGACTATTGTGAACAGTGCTGCTCTGAACATAGGGGCGTATTTTTAATTATAGTTTAGGACACATCCCGTTCTTTTAAGAAAACTTCTTAGCCACTGCTAAGGAGAGTTCTGCTTAGGTTTCACTGGCAGAAGTTAATCATGTGTGCCCAGCTGAAAAATGGGGGATTCTGTTTCTAAGTAAGCATGAAGATGGGGAGTGGCTAGTGGGCTCTGGGATAGTCCTGCAGTGTTTGTACACACTGTGCCCCGTCACCAAGGAGAGTAACATGAGTGGGAAGGATCCAGAGTGTCTGATATGATCATTCTGATTGGCCTAAAAACCAAGTTTTTACCGCTTTAGCCTCTTGTTAATTACAGGACAGCTTGTGGCTCAGTTTGGCCCAAGGCTTGCGTTTTAGATAAAGTCTTACTGGAACAGAGTCACACTCATTTGTTTACATATTGACTGCTTCATTCTGCAGAGCGGAGTGGTTACAATAGAGATCAGATGGCTCTCAGAGCCTAAAAATTTTTTGTCTGACCCTTTATAGACAATAATTGCAGGGCTCTGGTCTGTTATCCCACCCACTCCTGACCCTTACCTCGTCCCTCACACTTCTCCATTTCTGAGCTTTATTCCATCCCTCAGTTCACTTCACTCACTCAGTTGTGTCTGACTCTTTGCAACCCCATGAACCGCAGCACGCCAGGCCTCCCGGTCCAACACCAACTTCCAGAGTTTACGAAACTCATGTCCATTGAGTTGGTGATGCCATTCAACCATCTCATCCTCTGTCATCCCCTTCTTCTACTGACTTCAATCTTTCCCAGCATCAAGGTCTTTTCAAATGAGTCAGCTCTTCACGTCAGGTAGCTAAAGGATTGGAGTTTCAGCTTCAGCATCAATCCTTCCAAAGAACACCCAGGACGGATCTCCCTTAGGATGGATGAGTTGGATCTCCTTGCAGTCCAAGGGACTCTCAAGAGTCTTCTCCAACACCACAGTTCAAAAGCATCCATTCTTCGCCGCTCAGCTTTCTTCACAGTCCAACTCTCACATCCATACATGACTACTGGAAAAACCATAGCCTTGACTAGACAGACCTTTGTTGACAAAGTAATGTCTCTGCTTTTGAATATGCTGTCTAGGTTGATCATAACTTTCCTTCTAAGGAGTAAGCGTCTTTTAATTTCATGGCTGCAATCACCATCTGTGGTAATTTTGGAGCCCAGAAAAATAAAGTCAGCCACTGTTTCCCCCATCTATTTGCCATGAATTGATGGGGCTGGATACCACGATCTTCGTTTTCTCAATGTTGAGCTTTAAGCCAACTTTTTCACTCTCCTCTTTCACTTTCATCAAGTGGCTGTTTAGTTCCTCTTCACTTTCTGCCATAAGGGTGGTGTCATCTGCATATCTGAGGTTATTGATATTTCTCCCAGCAATCTTGATTCCAGCTTGTGCTTCCTCCAGCCCAGTGTTTCTCATGATGCTGCCAACTTTTTCACTCTCCTCTTTCACTTTCATCAAGTGGCTGTTTAGTTCCTCTTCACTTTCTGCCATAAGGGTGGTGTCATCTGCATATCTGAGGTTATTGATATTTCTCCCAGCAATCTTGATTCCAGCTTGTGCTTCCTCCAGCCCAGTGTTTCTCATGATGCACTCTGCATATAAGTTAAGTAAGCAGGGTGACAATATACAGCCTTGACGTACTCCTTTTCCTATTTGGAACCAGCCTGTTGTCCCATGTCCAGTTCTAATTGTTGCTTCCTGACCTGCATACAGGTTTCTCAAGAGGCAGGTCAAGTGGTCTGGTATTCCCATCTCTTTCAGAATTTTCCACAGTTTATTGTGATCCACACAGTCAAAGGCTTTGACATAGTCAATAAAGCAGAAATAGATGTTTTTCTGGAACTCTCTTGCTTTTTCCATGATCCAGCAGATGTTGGCAATTTGATCCCTAGTTCCTCTGCCTTTTCTAAAACCAACTTGAACATCTGGAAGTTCACGGTTCACGTATTGCTGAAGCCTGGCTTGGAGAATTTTGAGCATTACTTTACTAGCATGTGAGATGAGTGCAATTGTGAGCTAGTTTGAGCATTCTTTGGCATTGCCTTTCTTTAGAATTGGAATGAAAACTGACCTTTTCCAGTCCTGTGGCCACTGCTGAGTTTTCCAAATTCGCTGACATATTGAGTGCAGCACGTTCACAGCAGCATCTTTTAGGATTTAAAATAGCTCAACTGGAATTCCATCACCTCCACTAGCTTTGTTTGTAGTGATGCTTCTAAGACCCACTTGACTTCACATTCCAGGATGTCTGTCTCTAGGTGAATGATCACACTATCGTGATTATCTGGATCATGAAGATCTTTTTTGTACAGTTCTTCTGTGTATTCTTGCCACCTCTTCTTAATATCTTCTGCTTCTGTTAGGTCCCTACCATTTATGTCCTTTATCGAGCCCATCTTTGCATGAAATGTTCCCTTGGTATCTCCAGTTCTCTTGAAGAGATCTCTAGTCTTTCCCATTCTGTTGTTTTCCTCTATTTCTTTGCATTGATTGCTGAGAAAGGCTTTCTTATCCCTCTTTGCTATTCTTTGGAACTCTGCATTCAAATGGGTATATCGTTCCTTTTCTCCTTTCTCCATTCCATCCCTCGGACTCATCTAAATGAAGGGGTGGAGGATTGAGAAGATCAAGGCCGTTTGTTATAGAGATTCCTTGGTAGTAAAACAAACATATTCTGCATTTTGGCCAAATCATAATATCCGGCTAGTATAGCACTTTTGAAGAGCATTTTAAGTGTGCAGCTGGCCCTTGTCCAGGAGTTATCCATCATCCCAAGGCCCTCTTTTTTTGCACCCCCCTCTCAAAGCTGGCCTGCTGCAAGCAGCACTGGCATTAAAGAGGAATGGGAGAGTGTGGCTGCCAAGGCCTGCCTTGTTTGACTGTTTCTCCCTTGCCATTGAACTTCCCACACAGAACCACATCACAGGAGCTGTCTCCCTTGACTAGCCTTTTCAGGTGGTAAGGCAGGTGTAGCATGTGCATTTCCAGATGGAAAGGCTCTTGGCATTTTGGCTGGGACAGTCCACGTGGGGACTGTCCTGCCTTTTGCAGGACCCCTAACATCTCTGGCCCCACTTGTGAGATGATGGAACATCCTCTCTCCCAGCCTCACAACCACTAAATGCAGCTCCACATGCTTCCACATCCCATAGCCCCTTGTGAAAAGTGAGAGCCACATTGACACAGAGGCCCCTGGCAAACGCAGGATATCAGAGGGGGCTGGCCACCTGTGTCATTCAGGTGTCCCTGCAGCTGTGCTGCAGCCTTATCAATGGGCTGATTCTGCAGCCTTGTCAATGGGCTGATTCTGGTGGGTCTCTTAGCCCCCATGAAGACCAGGTTCTGTAGGGGCCATTTGACTGGCTACTATGGCCATTCTCTCTAGGGGCATTTATAGCTGGGAAAACTCCAGGACCTATAAGCTTCAGAACCTTGCGGAATTAATGTTCTTTCACGTTGAGAAGCTGCTCTGATTCTTAAATTTCTTTACTGTTTTTTCAGACTCAGTGTGAACCAGATCACTGACAGTGGGGTGAAGGTGCTATATGAAGAGCTGACCAAATACAAAATTGTGACATTTTTAGGGTATGTATTTCTCAAGAACACTGGGACAGCTATGTAGTAAAATAGAGAGTAGCAGGAAATTGCCCTTCCTATGGATCACTGGATGGTTGAGACTGATGGCCCCGGACACCAGCAAAAGCACTGGACTGGGAGCCAGGAATCCTGGGTCCTGCTTTTGGCTCAGCCAACAGCTCACACTCTTGAGAACATCAGGAAATCTCACTGATCGCAGCCCTCTCATCCCCCTTGTATAACTGGGATCCTGATATCGGCATATGGTTTCACAGGTGGTGATTGAGAGATGTAATGCCTGCATACCTGGGGATATGTTTTATGAACGTGAGAATCCTGTTTATGTGGTAGATTTCACTGCTGTGGGTCCGTGATCTGTTGTCCAGAACCCTTGGAGTGCGACACAAATCAGGAACCAGTGTTCCTACTACCAGCAGTGTCATGACCCCTTTTTCAGATACTTTAATATTTCTGCAGCAAAATGGAGAAACAGTCAAACCAGTTGAGATAAAGACCATGAACAGCACCACACTGGTTGTCAAAATAGTTATGAAGAAGTCTGGGTTTGGGGAGCCTTTGGGATCTTGGAGTTTGAGATGTGGGGTTGTGGGCCAGCCTGGCCAGCCCCATGGTGGCTGTGCACTCTGTGAGCTGGAGCCAGCCTGTCGGCTTCTTGGGGCCTCAGTTTTGTCAGCCATCACGTGAGGACACTGAAGCACTCAATTCAGGTTGCCTTTTGGCTCTGGAGTTCCGGTGACCATGGAACACTGGAAACCTGTCTGCTTGGAAACTTTCAACCTTATTGTTGAATTGGTATCAAGTGGTAAACTGACTAAAAGGTGGACACTGAGGTGGTTCTAATGGCCCGAAAATGTTACCCCTCAAGATTATCCCTTAATCTCAAAGTGCCCTCTTGCCTACCACTTATTGAGCACTTACATGCAAGAGCTTGGAATGGTCTCTTATGATCCTCATAACAATCCTGTGAGGAGCTGTGAATCTTAGCCCTTGTTACAGATGGAGAAGCTTAGACACAGAGAGTCTGGGTACATTGTCCCAGGTCATAAAACTGGGGAAAGTGGCAGTGTTGGCCTTGACCCTGGCCTGTGAGACTCCTGAGCCCCAAACTCTGGTCTCCACATGCCCTTCCTTTCTCCTTTTGACCCAGACTCTGGACATCAGCAGACAGCACTTACTTTAAAAAAATGGGGTCATAAATTCTCATGGTTATGCCTTCTCTCGAAGCTTATACAACAACCAAATCACCGATGTCGGCGCCAGGTACGTCGCCAGAATCCTGGAGGAGTGCAAAGGCCTCACACACCTGAAGTAAGTGGGGTGGGTGCAACGGGGTCTTCAGCAGCTTCTGTTGGTCACCCGTTGTTGCTCAAGCAAAGAATAAATGTCACCCTAGAGCTGCCGTCTGCTTGCCCCAGGGCCATATAGTTCAAATCAGGACATCTGTGTGGTGAACTGTGGGTGAGGCTGAGTTTGGAAGGGTGTGGGGAGCTCCTGAGGGGAAAGCCCTACTGTGTTGTGGGGGAGAGCATGGTATTTTGATCTCATTAACTCCTGACAGGAGAAAGGCCACAACTGTCACCCTTTCTGGAGGTCTTTTTCCCCTGAGGAAGTTCCTCATTATCTTATTCCATCTTGCTTTTGTAACAAAATAACATTCCCAGGTGGCACTAGTGGTAAAGAACCCGCCTGCCAGTGCAGGGGACAAGAGAGACTCAGGTTTGATCCCTGGGTTGGGAAGATCCCTTGCAGGAGGGCATGGCAGCCCACTCCAGTATTATTGCCTGGAGAATCTCATGGACAGGGGAACCTGGTGGGCTACAGACCACAGGGTCTCAAAGAGTCAGACACAATTGAGGCAATTTAGCATGTGTGCATAAACACTGGGGATTTCTTTCTCACAGTTCTGGGGGCTGGAGAGTCTAAGATTAATGTGCCAGAAGATTAGGTGCCTGGAGAGGGCCCGATTCCTGGTTCTTAGATAGCGCCTTCTTGCTGCGTCCTCACGTGGTGGTGGAAAAGGGGGAGAGAGAGCATTCTTGGACTTCACTTATAAGTCACTAATCCCATTTGTGAGGGCTATGATGCATGACCTTATCACTTCACAAAGGCCCCATCTCCCGGCATCCTAATATCTAGGGGTTAGGATTTCAACATACAGATTCTGGTGGGGTGAGAGAGACGAACGTTCAGTCATCTAGTTGCAGGCAACAGTCTGAACCTTGGCTGTATCATAGGAAATGTCCTGCTAAAGATGTCAGAGCACCAGGCTTGCAGGAGCTCCTGGTGATGGGCCCCTACCCCTTGACCACTTGAAGTTGTAGTCTGCTGATGGGAAGGAGTGATGCTCGGAGGTTGTTTAAAGAATCTGAGGGAGAACTTGGATCCCTTAGTTTCTGCAGAGATTGTCTCCTGGAGAGGAGTGCTGACTCACTTTCCTCAATGCTTCAGGGGGGAAGTCCAGGGAAGGCTGCTGTGGGCCCCAGGAGAAAGACCATCCGTCCTAAGAGGGCCCGGGGGCTCTGTGCCAAGGATGAGGGCGGCTGATGCTGGAGCTCCCTCACAGCTGGAGCTGGTGTGTACATGACTCTCTCTGCAGATTGGGAAAAAACAAAATAACAAGTGAAGGAGGAAAGAGTCTCGCTCTGGCTGTGAAGAACAGCAAGTCCATCTTCGAAGTCGGGTGAGTAGAGGTGAAGGCACGTGGGTGTTTGTATACGACCTGCTCTGTGTACAGTAGTGCTTGCTGGCCTGTAATTTTCCCTTTTTGCGGTATTTTTGTCTGGTTTTGGTATCAAGGTGATGGTGGCTTCACAGAATGAGTATGGGAGTTTTCCTTCCTCTCTAATATTTTGGAACAGTTTCAGAAGGATAGGTGTTTACTATTCTCTAAATGTTTGGTATAATTTGCCTGTGAAGCTATCAGGTCCTGGCCTTTTGTTTGCTGACAGTTTTTCAGTGCTTGTAATTGGTCTGTTCCTATTTTCCATTTCTTCCTGGTTTAGTCTTGGGAGCTTGTACCTTTCTGAGAATTTGTCCATTTCTTCTAGATTGTCCATTTTATTGGCATATAGTTGCTCCTAGTAGTCTCTTATGATCCCTTGTATTTCTGTAGCGTGCATTGTATCTTCTTTTTCGTTTCTGATTTTATTGATTTCAGCCCTCTCCCTTTATTTCTTGATGACTCTGGCTAAAGGTTTATCAATTTCGTTTATCTTTTCAAAGAACTAGCTTTTCGTTTCATTGACCTCTGCTATTTTGTCCTTGTTTAATTTATTTCTGCTTGATTTTTTCCTGTCTACTAACTTTGGGCTTTGTTTGTTCTTTCTCTGATGGCTTTAGGTGTAAGTTTAGGTTGTTTATCTGAGATTTTTCTAATTTCCCGAGGTAAGATTATATTGCTATAAACTTAGCTTCTTAGAACGACTTTTGCTGCATTCCGTAGGTTTTTGATTGTTGTGCTTTTTGTTTTCATTTGTCTGTAGGTATTTTTTTATTTCCTCTTTGATCTCTTCAGTGATCCATTGTTTTTTTTTAGTAGCATATTGTTTGTTGCTGTTTAGTCTCTAAGTTGTGTCCAGCTCTTTTGCTTTCCCTGGACTGTAGCCCACCAGGCTTCTCTGGCTATGGATTTCACAGGCAAGAATACTGGAGTGGGTTGCCATTTACTTCTCCAGAGGATCTTCCCAACCCAGGGATCAAACCCATGTCTTTTGCATTGGCAGGCAGATTCTTAATCACTGAGCCACCTACAAAGCCCAGCATATTGTTTAACCTCCACATTTTGTGTTTTTTTAACAGCTATTTTCTTTAGGTGATTTCTAATCTCATAGCATTGTGGTTGGAAAAGATGCTTGACATGATTTCAGTTTTCTTAAATTTACTGAAGCTTGCTTTATAGCCCAGCATGTGATCATTCCTGGAGAATGTTCCATGTGCACTTGAGAAGAATGTGTATCCTGCTGCTTTTGGATGGAATGCTCTATAAATTAAGTCCATCTGGTCTGATATGTCATTTAAGGCCTATGTTTCTTTATTTTCTTTCTGGATGATCTGTCCATTGATGTAAATGGGGTATTGCTAAAGAATCTGCCTGCAATGCAGGAGACCCTGGTTCGATTCCTGGGTCGGGAAGATCCCCTGGAGAAGGGAAGGGCTACCCACTCCAGTTTTCTGGCCTAGAGAATTCCATGGACAGTCCATGGGGTCGCAAAGAGTTGGACACGACTGAGCCACTTTTACTTTCACCATTATTGTGGTGCTGTTGATTTCTCCTTTTCTGGCTGTTCGTGTTTGCCTTATATATTATGGTGCTCCTATATTTTATTTTGGGTACATATATATTTATAGTTATATTTTCTTGAATTGATCCCTTGATTGTTATGCAGTGTCCTTCTTTGTTTCTTGTAACAGTTTTTAAAGTCTGTTTTGTCTGATAGGACTATTGCTACTGCAGCTTTCTTTTGATTTATATTTGTATGGAATACCTTTTTCCTTCCCCTCACTTGCAGTCTGTATGTGTCCTAGATCTAAAATCCGTCCATTGTAGACTGTGTGTGTGTGTGTGTCATGTACCCCATTTAGCCAGTCTGTGTCTTTTGGTTGGGGCATTTAAGCCATTCACATTTAAGGTAATTATCAATATATATATTTTAATTGCCATTTTGTTAATTGTTTTGAATTTATTTTTGTGGGTCTTCTTTCTTTTGTTCCCTTGTGACTTGATGACTAAGTGTAGTGTTGTGTTTGGATTCCTCTTTCTTTTTTGTGTATGTATCAATTGTAGATTTTCAATTTGTCATTACCATGAGGTTTTGATACAGCAGTCTGTATATAAGCAAGATTGTTTTAAGTTTCTGATCTCTTAATTTCAAATGCATTTCCAGGATTCTGCATTTATATCCTCCTCATGGTTGCTGATTTTGTGGTTGTATTTGTGTGTGGATGATATCCTACCTCTATGTATGTTTGATTATACTGGTAAGCATCTCCATTCATGATTTTGTTGTTTCTAGTGTGGCCTTTTTTTTCCCCACCTAGAGAAGTTCCTTTAGCTTTTGTCGTAGAGCTGCTCTGGTGACGATGAATTCTCTTAGCTTCTGCTTGTCTGTAAAGCTTTTGATGTCTCCGTCAAATCTGAACGAGAGCCTTGCTGGGTAGAGCGTTCTCGGCTGTAGGTTCTTCGCACTCATCCCCTTAAGTATATCATTCCAGTCCCGTCTGGCCTCCGAGGTCCTGCTGAGACTCTCTGGGTGACTACTTCCTTCCGTGTGTGAGGGAAATTCTCAGCTGTTCTCTCTTCGTGTGTCCTCAGGCCCTTTCTCTGCCTCTCCTCCTCCTGGGACCCCTGTTGCCTTGCATGCTCTCCCAGAGGCCTCCTGCACTCTCCTCCTTTCTCTTCATCCTTTCCCTTTGTTCTGTCCTGTGGCAGTCTTCATTTTGTCTACCTTTCTGTGACTGCAGTTTCTGTCCCACAGGCTGCAGGGTTATAGTTCCTTTTCCTTCTGCTGTCTGCCCCCTCATGGATGAAGCTGTCCGAGAGGCTTATGCAGGCTTCCTGGAGGGTGAGACTAGTTCCCATCCGCTGGTGGGTAGAGCTGGGTCTTGTCCCTGTGGCAAGCAGAGCTGTGTCAGGGGGTGTGTTTAGTGGCAGCTATATGGTCAGGAAGACTTTAGGTAGCCGGCTGCTAATTGTGGGGCTGTGTTCCCACCTTGTTGGTTGGTGGACCCAGGCTGACCCAGCACTAGAGCCTACAGGCTATTGTGTGGGGCCAGATGTTGGTGAAAAAATGGCAGCCTCCAGGAAGGCGCATGCCAATGAGTACTCCCAAGAACTGCCACCATCAGTGCCTTTGTCCCCACAGCAAGCCACAGCCGCCCTGCCTTTGCAGGAGACTCTCCAATATGAGCAGGTAGGTCTGGCCTAGGCTCTTACGAGGTCACTGCTTTTCCCCTGGGTTGGTGCGTGTGCCCTCCAAGAGGGGAGTTTCTGTTTCCCCCAGTTCTGTGGAATTCTTGTGATCAAACCCCACTGGCTTTCAAAGGCAGGTTCTCTGGGACCTCCTCCTCCCGTTGCCAGACCCCTGGGCTGGGGAGCCTGATATGGGGCTCAGAACTTTCACTTTTGTGGGAGAACTTCTGTGATAAAAGTTTCCAGTTTGCGGGTCACTCACTTGGGAGGTATGGAACTTGATTTTATCCTGATTATGCCGCTCACACTGCCTTGCTGTGGCTTCTTTGGATGTAGGATATCTTTTTTGGTAGATTCCACCATTTCTTGCTGATAGTTGTTCAGCACTTAGCTGTGATTCTGGTGTTCTCGTAAGAAGACGTGAGTTCACATCCTTCTAAGCCACCATCTTGTCTCTGCCTCCCCTCTCTGGAGGCTTTTTTAATTCAATTTTTAATTGAAAATACATGTAACATAAAATTTACCATCTTAACCATTTTAAGTGTACAGTTTGATGCACTTAAAATTAACTATATTCATATAGTCATGCAACCATCATCATCATCCATCTCCAGAACTCTCTTAATCTTGTAAAACAGAAACCCTGTACCCATGAAACAGTAATTCCCTGTTCTCCCCTCCCCTCAGCCCTTGGCAACCACCTTCCTACTGTCCGTCCCTGTGCATTCAGCGACTGTAGGTGTCATGGCAGGGGAGTCACACAGTATTTGTCCTTTTGTGACTGGCTTCTTCTACTCAGCATTAGGTTCTCAAGGTTTATCCATGTTGTAAAGCCCTGATTTCGGTTCTTCTGGGTATATACCCAGAAGTGGAACTTGTAGACCACATGGCAGTTCTATTTTTACTTTTCTGAGGAACCACCATATTGCTTTCTACAGCACCTGTAGCATTTTACATTCCTACTAACAGTTCATAAGGGTTCCAATTTCTCCACATCCTCACCAACACTTGTTATTTCTTGGTGTTTTGATAGTAACCATTCATATGGGTGTGAGGTGATACCTCATTATGGTTTTGATTGAGGAGACTATTTAAAGCTTTTCATAGTTACAATTTTTCCCTGATTTTAAAAGAAACATAGGTAATTTTATTTATAAACTATGGAAAATATGAAAAGCATAATAGAGATCATCATCTCAAAAATAATTGTTATCTACCCTAGATGTCAGTTAAGCTTTCTTGAGCTCTCTCATGCAATGGACCCTCTCTATACTGTTTTAATATTGTAGATGTCAAACTGTCTGTTTTCCAGTTTATTAAAAGTTGGATCCTTTGCAGTTATATTCACACATTTTTTATGCAGAATGCTGAAAACTCTCATTCTGGGGTTTTACAAGCCGTACTGCCAGAGATGTCATCAGGCCACTTGCCTGGTGAGAGCATGTGGCTGAGGCAGCTTTGGTTGTGTTGTGGTGGGCCCAGCAGACTTGCTTTCTGTAGACAGTGACCCTCAGCCTTTTAGAAATAGCTGACTCATAGGCTCAGCACTGTCCTGGGGGCTTTGCATATATTAACTCACTTCATCCTCACAGCTCTGTGAGGAAATGCTCTTCTTATTTCTGCTTTCAGACGAGGGTTCTAAGACCTAAGCGACTACACACCACCCGTGCGTGCATAGGTGGTGGGGGCAGGGCCAGGTTGGGAAACCCAATGTCTTACCATACAGACCCTTGATTTAGCCAGATCCTGTTAAGGTTTTCTGCTGTGGCGAAGGGAATACAGTTTGTCATTGCAACTCCCCACTCAAACTACAACAATCTGAACAGCATGGTTTGGTCATGTCCTCTTTACATACCAGGAAAATTGCTGATTAAGTTTCTCAGTATGTTTCTTGATATTTGCTTTATGCAAGACTGACTATGCTTTCAGGAACATGTGTCACCCCTGTTCAGGGTCAAATGGATATTGGGACCTGGCACCCCCCCACCACCACCCCAGGCCTTCCTTTCAAGCTCTTGTCAACCTGTATATCCTGTGGGTGACATTTCAGGGACGGTCGTGAGCTTAGGCTCTGACTGACAGCTCTCCAAAAACTCAAGGGACAGATTTGGTTTCTAATTGACTTATGTTCACAAGGCTTCTACTGGTTTTGTTCCTCCAGAGCAGCTCACTGAGGGGCTGGTGGAGGGATTCATCTCCAGGCCACAGCCCCAGAGATGGAGCTGAGACATCTGCCCGTTGAGATTACACGCCATCTCCTGTGGCCACGAGCAGAAAATAAGGTATCTAGGGGTTAGGATTTCAACATACAGATTCTGGTGGGGTGAGAGAGACGAACGTTCAGTCATCTAGTTGCAGGCAACAGTCTGAACCTTGGCTGTATCATAGGAAATGTCCTGCTAAAGATGTCAGAGCACCAGGCTTGCAGGAGCTCCTGGTGATGGGCCCCTACCCCTTGACCACTTGAAGTTGTAGTCTGCTGATGGGAAGGAGTGATGCTCGGAGGTTGTTTAAAGAATCTGAGGGAGAACTTGGATCCCTTAGTTTCTGCAGAGATTGTCTCCTGGAGAGGAGTGCTGACTCACTTTCCTCAATGCTTCAGGGGGGAAGTCCAGGGAAGGCTGCTGTGGGCCCCAGGAGAAAGACCATCCGTCCTAAGAGGGCCCGGGGGCTCTGTGCCAAGGATGAGGGCGGCTGATGCTGGAGCTCCCTCACAGCTGGAGCTGGTGTGTACATGACTCTCTCTGCAGATTGGGAAAAAACAAAATAACAAGTGAAGGAGGAAAGAGTCTCGCTCTGGCTGTGAAGAACAGCAAGTCCATCTTCGAAGTCGGGTGAGTAGAGGTGAAGGCACGTGGGTGTTTGTATACGACCTGCTCTGTGTACAGTAGTGCTTGCTGGCCTGTAATTTTCCCTTTTTGTGGTATTTTTGTCTGGTTTTGGTATCAAGGTGATGGTGGCTTCACAGAATGAGTATGGGAGTTTTCCTTCCTCTCTAATATTTTGGAACAGTTTCAGAAGGATAGGTGTTTACTATTCTCTAAATGTTTGGTATAATTTGCCTGTGAAGCTATCAGGTCCTGGCCTTTTGTTTGCTGACAGTTTTTCAGTGCTTGTAATTGGTCTGTTCCTATTTTCCATTTCTTCCTGGTTTAGTCTTGGGAGCTTGTACCTTTCTGAGAATTTGTCCATTTCTTCTAGATTGTCCATTTTATTGGCATATAGTTGCTCCTAGTAGTCTCTTATGATCCCTTGTATTTCTGTAGCGTGCATTGTATCTTCTTTTTCGTTTCTGATTTTATTGATTTCAGCCCTCTCCCTTTATTTCTTGATGACTCTGGCTAAAGGTTTATCAATTTCATTTATCTTTTCAAAGAACTAGCTTTTCGTTTCATTGACCTCTGCTATTTTGTCCTTGTTTAATTTATTTCTGCTTGATTTTTTCCTGTCTACTAACTTTGGGCTTTGTTTGTTCTTTCTCTGATGGCTTTAGGTGTAAGTTTAGGTTGTTTATCTGAGATTTTTCTAATTTCCCGAGGTAAGATTATATTGCTATAAACTTAGCTTCTTAGAACGACTTTTGCTGCATTCCGTAGGTTTTTGATTGTTGTGCTTTTTGTTTTCATTTGTCTGTAGGTATTTTTTTATTTCCTCTTTGATCTCTTCAGTGATCCATTGTTTTTTTTTAGTAGCATATTGTTTGTTGCTGTTTAGTCTCTAAGTTGTGTCCAGCTCTTTTGCTTTCCCTGGACTGTAGCCCACCAGGCTTCTCTGGCTATGGATTTCACAGGCAAGAATACTGGAGTGGGTTGCCATTTACTTCTCCAGAGGATCTTCCCAACCCAGGGATCAAACCCATGTCTTTTGCATTGGCAGGCAGATTCTTAATCACTGAGCCACCTACAAAGCCCAGCATATTGTTTAACCTCCACATTTTGTGTTTTTTTAACAGCTATTTTCTTTAGGTGATTTCTAATCTCATAGCATTGTGGTTGGAAAAGATGCTTGACATGATTTCAGTTTTCTTAAATTTACTGAAGCTTGCTTTATAGCCCAGCATGTGATCATTCCTGGAGAATGTTCCATGTGCACTTGAGAAGAATGTGTATCCTGCTGCTTTTGGATGGAATGCTCTATAAATTAAGTCCATCTGGTCTAATATGTCATTTAAGGCCTATGTTTCTTTATTTTCTTTCTGGATGATCTGTCCATTGATGTAAATGGGGTATTGCTAAAGAATCTGCCTGCAATGCAGGAGACCCTGGTTCGATTCCTGGGTCGGGAAGATCCCCTGGAGAAGGGAAGGGCTACCCACTCCAGTTTTCTGGCCTAGAGAATTCCATGGACAGTCCATGGGGTCGCAAAGAGTTGGACACGACTGAGCCACTTTTACTTTCACCATTATTGTGGTGCTGTTGATTTCTCCTTTTCTGGCTGTTCGTGTTTGCCTTATATATTATGGTGCTCCTATATTTTATTTTGGGTACATATATATTTATAGTTATATTTTCTTGAATTGATCCCTTGATTGTTATGCAGTGTCCTTCTTTGTTTCTTGTAACAGTTTTTAAAGTCTGTTTTGTCTGATAGGACTATTGCTACTGCAGCTTTCTTTTGATTTATATTTGTATGGAATACCTTTTTCCTTCCCCTCACTTGCAGTCTGTATGTGTCCTAGATCTAAAATCCGTCCATTGTAGACTGTGTGTGTGTGTGTGTCATGTACCCCATTTAGCCAGTCTGTGTCTTTTGGTTGGGGCATTTAAGCCATTCACATTTAAGGTAATTATCAATATATATATTTTAATTGCCATTTTGTTAATTGTTTTGAATTTATTTTTGTGGGTCTTCTTTCTTTTGTTCCCTTGTGACTTGATGACTAAGTGTAGTGTTGTGTTTGGATTCCTCTTTCTTTTTTGTGTATGTATCAATTGTAGATTTTCAATTTGTCATTACCATGAGGTTTTGATACAGCAGTCTGTATATAAGCAAGATTGTTTTAAGTTTCTGATCTCTTAATTTCAAATGCATTTCCAGGATTCTGCATTTATATCCTCCTCATGGTTGCTGATTTTGTGGTTGTATTTGTGTGTGGATGATATCCTACCTCTATGTATGTTTGATTATACTGGTAAGCATCTCCATTCATGATTTTGTTGTTTCTAGTGTGGCCTTTTTTTTCCCCACCTAGAGAAGTTCCTTTAGCTTTTGTCGTAGAGCTGCTCTGGTGACGATGAATTCTCTTAGCTTCTGCTTGTCTGTAAAGCTTTTGATGTCTCCGTCAAATCTGAACGAGAGCCTTGCTGGGTAGAGCGTTCTCGGCTGTAGGTTCTTCGCACTCATCCCCTTAAGTATATCATTCCAGTCCCGTCTGGCCTCCGAGGTCCTGCTGAGACTCTCTGGGTGACTACTTCCTTCCGTGTGTGAGGGAAATTCTCAGCTGTTCTCTCTTCGTGTGTCCTCAGGCCCTTTCTCTGCCTCTCCTCCTCCTGGGACCCCTGTTGCCTTGCATGCTCTCCCAGAGGCCTCCTGCACTCTCCTCCTTTCTCTTCATCCTTTCCCTTTGTTCTGTCCTGTGGCAGTCTTCATTTTGTCTACCTTTCTGTGACTGCAGTTTCTGTCCCACAGGCTGCAGGGTTATAGTTCCTTTTCCTTCTGCTGTCTGCCCCCTCATGGATGAAGCTGTCCGAGAGGCTTATGCAGGCTTCCTGGAGGGTGAGACTAGTTCCCATCCGCTGGTGGGTAGAGCTGGGTCTTGTCCCTGTGGCAAGCAGAGCTGTGTCAGGGGGTGTGTTTAGTGGCAGCTATATGGTCAGGAAGACTTTAGGTAGCCGGCTGCTAATTGTGGGGCTGTGTTCCCACCTTGTTGGTTGGTGGACCCAGGCTGACCCAGCACTAGAGCCTACAGGCTATTGTGTGGGGCCAGATGTTGGTGAAAAAATGGCAGCCTCCAGGAAGGCGCATGCCAATGAGTACTCCCAAGAACTGCCACCATCAGTGCCTTTGTCCCCACAGCAAGCCACAGCCGCCCTGCCTTTGCAGGAGACTCTCCAATATGAGCAGGTAGGTCTGGCCTAGGCTCTTACGAGGTCACTGCTTTTCCCCTGGGTTGGTGCGTGTGCCCTCCAAGAGGGGAGTTTCTGTTTCCCCCAGTTCTGTGGAATTCTTGTGATCAAACCCCACTGGCTTTCAAAGGCAGGTTCTCTGGGACCTCCTCCTCCCGTTGCCAGACCCCTGGGCTGGGGAGCCTGATATGGGGCTCAGAACTTTCACTTTTGTGGGAGAACTTCTGTGATAAAAGTTTCCAGTTTGCGGGTCACTCACTTGGGAGGTATGGAACTTGATTTTATCCTGATTATGCCGCTCACACTGCCTTGCTGTGGCTTCTTTGGATGTAGGATATCTTTTTTGGTAGATTCCACCATTTCTTGCTGATAGTTGTTCAGCACTTAGCTGTGATTCTGGTGTTCTCGTAAGAAGACGTGAGTTCACATCCTTCTAAGCCACCATCTTGTCTCTGCCTCCCCTCTCTGGAGGCTTTTTTAATTCAATTTTTAATTGAAAATACATGTAACATAAAATTTACCATCTTAACCATTTTAAGTGTACAGTTTGATGCACTTAAAATTAACTATATTCATATAGTCATGCAACCATCATCATCATCCATCTCCAGAACTCTCTTAATCTTGTAAAACAGAAACCCTATACCCATGAAACAGTAATTCCCTGTTCTCCCCTCCCCTCAGCCCTTGGCAACCACCTTCCTACTGTCCGTCCCTGTGCATTCAGCGACTGTAGGTGTCATGGCAGGGGAGTCACACAGTATTTGTCCTTTTGTGACTGGCTTCTTCTACTCAGCATTAGGTTCTCAAGGTTTATCCATGTTGTAAAGCCCTGATTTCGGTTCTTCTGGGTATATACCCAGAAGTGGAACTTGTAGACCACATGGCAGTTCTATTTTTACTTTTCTGAGGAACCACCATATTGCTTTCTACAGCACCTGTAGCATTTTACATTCCTACTAACAGTTCATAAGGGTTCCAATTTCTCCACATCCTCACCAACACTTGTTATTTCTTGGTGTTTTGATAGTAACCATTCATATGGGTGTGAGGTGATACCTCATTATGGTTTTGATTGAGGAGACTATTTAAAGCTTTTCATAGTTACAATTTTTCCCTGATTTTAAAAGAAACATAGATAATTTTATTTATAAACTATGGAAAATATGAAAAGCATAATAGAGATCATCATCTCAAAAATAATTGTTATCTACCCTAGATGTCAGTTAAGCTTTCTTGAGCTCTCTCATGCAATGGACCCTCTCTATACTGTTTTAATATTGTAGATGTCAAACTGTCTGTTTTCCAGTTTATTAAAAGTTGGATCCTTTGCAGTTATATTCACACATTTTTTATGCAGAATGCTGAAAACTCTCATTCTGGGGTTTTACAAGCCGTACTGCCAGAGATGTCATCAGGCCACTTGCCTGGTGAGAGCATGTGGCTGAGGCAGCTTTGGTTGTGTTGTGGTGGGCCCAGCAGACTTGCTTTCTGTAGACAGTGACCCTCAGCCTTTTAGAAATAGCTGACTCATAGGCTCAGCACTGTCCTGGGGGCTTTGCATATATTAACTCACTTCATCCTCACAGCTCTGTGAGGAAATGCTCTTCTTATTTCTGCTTTCAGACGAGGGTTCTAAGACCTAAGCGACTACACACCACCCGTGCGTGCATAGGTGGTGGGGGCAGGGCCAGGTTGGGAAACCCAATGTCTTACCATACAGACCCTTGATTTAGCCAGATCCTGTTAAGGTTTTCTGCTGTGGCGAAGGGAATACAGTTTGTCATTGCAACTCCCCACTCAAACTACAACAATCTGAACAGCATGGTTTGGTCATGTCCTCTTTACATACCAGGAAAATTGCTGATTAAGTTTCTCAGTATGTTTCTTGATATTTGCTTTATGCAAGACTGACTATGCTTTCAGGAACATGTGTCACCCCTGTTCAGGGTCAAATGGATATTGGGACCTGGCACCCCCCCACCACCACCCCAGGCCTTCCTTTCAAGCTCTTGTCAACCTGTATATCCTGTGGGTGACATTTCAGGGACGGTCGTGAGCTTAGGCTCTGACTGACAGCTCTCCAAAAACTCAAGGGACAGATTTGGTTTCTAATTGACTTATGTTCACAAGGCTTCTACTGGTTTTGTTCCTCCAGAGCAGCTCACTGAGGGGCTGGTGGAGGGATTCATCTCCAGGCCACAGCCCCAGAGATGGAGCTGAGACATCTGCCCGTTGAGATTACACGCCATCTCCTGTGGCCACGAGCAGAAAATAAGGGGATGAACATGAGGTAACTTTTACTGTCTCGCCTCTGCCCTCAGGATGTGGGGCAATCAGATTGGTGATGAAGGAGCAAAGGCCTTCGCAGAGGCTCTGAGGAACCACCCCAGCTTGACCAACCTGAGGTAACTGCTGCTTTCTGAGACCCAGTGTCTTCAGGCCCAACCTGCTCACTCGGCGCACCTCTTGTTTCACCAGGGGAGAAACCAAGGGGAAGAGGTGGCTGGCATTCCTAACAAGGAAGGTATTTGTGTGTGTGGTTTTACCTTGTCTTTTTAAGAACATTTGTATTGACATAGAAGATAGGCATACAGTAAAGTACGTCATGGTGAAGTTTTCAGCTCCGTAAGGTGACATGTGCACACACCCACCATATCAGACATGGGACACTGCCAGCCCCTTGGCAGTCTGCATGTGCCCTTTGAGGGTTGGGGAGGAATTCTTCAGTCCAAATAAAACTGAAAGGGACACTGGGCAGCTTAATTCTGCCCCTTCTTCATTCTCAGGATGATGCTGGGACAAGAGGGGACCTTTCATCTCCGTAAACAGACTTGGTCCTTCCCGGCCCTCCTTTAGACCTCCGGCTGAATCCCTGAGACCTGGCTGTCTCTTGGTTGCCTGTGTTCTTGCTGTCACTTTTACAGAGAGTCTCCTGTGTAGCGGCAGTAGCAGAGTTCCTTCCTTATGAGAACAGAGATTTCCCTAGGCCTCACTGATGTGTGCCTGTAAGGGCTTAGCATCCAAAGCAGAGCTGGCCAAGCCTCTTCAGCCTGCTGTGGGCACTGTGGCCAGATCTGGCCCATGTTTCATTTCCCTTCTGGCCCGTCCTCATGGTCTGAACCTGGGCTCTGAAGCAATAAAGCTCGAGTGGCTGTGGGCACAGCTGAGCACTTCTGCTTCTTGCTTTGAGTCAGCCCAGGCAGGGGCCACCTCCTGGCAAGTCTTTCCAGCTGCTTTAGTTGCTGAGTGTGTTAGTCTTTCAGTTGTCATGTTTCATTTCCCTTCTGGCCCGTCCTCATGGTCTGAACCTGGGCTCTGAAGCAATAAAGCTCGAGTGGCTGTGGGCACAGCTGAGCACTTCTGCTTCTTGCTTTGAGTCAGCCCAGGCAGGGGCCACCTCCTGGCAAGTCTTTCCAGCTGCTTTAGTTGCTGAGTGTGTTAATCTTTCAGTTGTGTCTGACTCTTTGTGACCCCATGGACTGTAGCCTGCCAAGCTCCTCTGTCCATGGAATTCTCCAGGCAAGAAAATTGGAGTGGGTTGCCATGCCTTCCTCCAGGGGATCTTCCCCACCGAGGTATTGAACCTGGTTCTCCCACGTTTCAGGCAAATTCTTTACCATTGAGCTACCAGGCCAAAGGCAAATGTAGACATGTTTTAATAACCTTCTCCAATTGTTTTTCGTTCCTAGTCTTGCATTCAACGGCATCTCTACAGAAGGAGGAAAGAGCCTCGCGTGGGCCCTGCAGCAGAATGCATCTCTGAAAATATTCTGGTAATAACCAGAGTCATTTTAAAAAATAAATAAATACAAAAAAAATAAATAAATAAAAGGTTGGGTATTGGGGATTTTTCCAAAGACTGTGCACAGCCTAGAATCTTAACTGAAAGGCTGCCTCTGAATTGAGAAGGCTCTGTGCTGCGCTTAGTCGCTCAGTCATGTGCAACTCCTTGCGACCTCGTGGGCTGTAGCCCACCAGGCTCCTCTGTCTATGGGATTTTCCAACAAGAATACTGGAGTGGGTTGCCATGCCCTCCCCCAGGGCATCTTCGCAACCCAGGATCAAACCCACATTGCAGGCAGATTGCTTACCATCTGAGTCACCAGGGAAGTCTGAAAATTGAAGAGGCTCAAAGGAAGGTTTATAATTTAATTTCCTCCTGGAGAAGACGATAGTCATTCCCAGAAGCACAGACAAGTACAGAATGGTGGAATGGGCCCCAGGAGCCTGAGTTTGGGACCTTAGCTTTCTTGGCCACTGTGGGCCTCAGGTAAATCAGAAGGCTAGCCATTCTAACTGTCAGGTTATCTCTGGAACACCCCCAGATATGCCTTGAAGGGCCCAACTTTCGCATTCTTGATTCAGTGTTCTCCCTTCTCCCTCTTACACTGCGTTTCTCCCGTGCAGCCTCCTGCTTCACCAGCTAGTCACATCAGGAGCTGACCTTCATGCTCCTGCTTGCCTGTCCTCACTCCTCTCTGCATTCCAGGGCCACGAATTCATTAACGTTACCTTCTGAAAGTGCTCCTTTTTTTTTTTTTTTGATTCTTCTATTTTTGGCCGTTTACCATATTTTTATTTTACTGTGTTTTACTTACTTGCCTGTATCATAAATTGCTTCCAGGTGAGGAAGTTATGTTACATGTCTCCATATCCTCCTCATGAGATATTGGCTAAATCAGTTCATGTAAATGTCGTCACTGTGAGAATCCTGACACTAGACCTGCTGCCCAGTAAGCTCATTTCCCTTTTCTCTTCAAAAAATCTCTTAAAAGATTTTGAAAAGTAAAAAACATATTTTTTTGAGAAAAAAATATGACACTGAAGTCTGGAAAGTAGGAAGTGAAAGTACCTCCCCTTTCATGTTTCCTAAATATAATCTTCTATTTCTAGCATTTGAATGTATATTCAAATAAATATCCCTTTTCTTACAAAATAGAATTTAGCAAGTGGCTTAAAAAACATCTCAGCCATACATTGTACATATTTTATATGTCCTTTTATGTCAGGGTTTCTCAGTCTTAACACTGTTTTGACATTTTGGTCCAGATATTTCTTTTTTGTTGAGAGGCTGTCCTGTGCATTGTAAGATATTGAGCAGAATCCCTGGTCTTTGCCTATTAGATACTCTGTAGTAACCCCTAATTGTGGCAATCAAAAATTGTCTCCAGACACTGGCAAGTGTCTCTGGATGGAAACTCACCCCGGTTGAGACTCACAGCCCTAGGTGGATAATAATGTCAGTGCCCAGAATCTCCTGAGTACTGACCATAAATACATCATGCATTGTTCTGTCTTTTTCGTACAGTAACTCATTCTCACAACCATGCAAGGAGGGTTGTACCATTACTGCTAACATTTACTGATGGGAAAACTCAGGCCCAGAGAAGTTCAACCACCTGCTGTGGTCACCCTGCTAGTAAGCGATTCCCAGCTGGCCTATCTGACTCAGAGTGTCTTAAGTGCTATGCTCTTCAGCCTCCTTCTTCCTCCTCCCTCAGTCTCTCTAAAGGCTGCACACTCACAACTTATTTTTCCAGTTGCCTCTATTGATACTGAAATTTGTTCACATCTTACATTATGACCAAAAAAGACTGCAGTCAATACTGCATCCATAGAAACCTGTGTGTAATGTCTTTGCACACCATAAGATCAATTATAGAAGTCTAATTATTGGTCCAAAGTGAAACACATTTAAAATTTGGACTAGTTCAGTTCAGTCGCTCAGTCGTGTCCGACTCTTTGCAACCCCATGAACTGCAGCACACCAGGCCTCCCTGTCCATCACCAACTCCCGGAGTTCACCTAAACTCACGTTCATCGAGTCGGTGATGCCATCCAGCCATCTCATCCTTGGTCGTCCCCTTCTCCTCCTGCCCCCAATCCCTCTCAGCATCAGAGTCTTTTCCAATGAGTCAACTCTTCGCATGAGGTGGCCAAAGTATTGGAGTTTCAGCTTCAGCATCAGTCCTTCCAAAGAACACCCAGGGCTGATCTCCTTTAGAATGGACTGGTTGGATCTCCTTGCAGTCCAAGGGACTCTCAAGAGTCTTCTCCAACACCGCAATTTAAAAGCATCAATTCTTCAGTGCTCAGCTTTCTTCACAGTCCAACTCTTGCATCCATACATGACCACTGGAAAAACCATACCCTTGACTAGACTGACCTTTGTTGGCAAAGTAATATCTCTGCTTTTCAATATGCTGTCTAGGTTGGTCATAACTTTTCTTCCCAGGAGTAAGCGTCTTTTAATTTCATGGCTGAAATCACCATCTGCAATGATTTTGGAGCCCACAGAATTAAGTCTGACACTGTTTCCACTGTGTCCCCATCTACTTCCCATGAAGTGATGGGACTGGATGCCAGGATCTTAGTTTTCTCAATGTTGAGCTTTAAGCCAGCTTTGTTACTCTCCTCTTTTACTTTCATCAAGAGGCTTTTAGTTCCTCTTCACTTTCTGCCATAAGGGTGGTGTCATCTGCATATCTGAGGTTATTGATATTTCTCCCGGCAATCTTGATTCCAGCTTGTGTTTCTTCCAGTCCAGCGTTTCTCATGATGTACTCTGCATATAAGTTAAATAAGCAGGGTGACAATATACAGCCTTGACGTACTCCTTTTCCTATTTGGAACCAGTCTGTTGTTCCATGTCCAGTTCTAACTGTTGCTTCCTGACCTGCATACAGATTTCTCAAGAGGCAGGTTAGGTGGTCTGGTATTCCCATCTCTTTCAGAATTTTCCACAGTTTATTGTGATCCACACAGTCAAAGGCTTTGGCATAGTCAATAAAGCAGAAATAGATTGTTTTTCTGGAACTCTCTTGCTTTTTCCATGATCCAGCAGATGTTGGCAATTTGATCTCTAGTTCCTCTGCCTTTTCTAAAACCAGCTTGAACATCAGGGAGTTCACGGTTCACGTATTGCTGAAGCCTGGCTTGGAGAATTTTGAGCATTACTTTACTAGCATGTGAGATGAGTGCAATTGTGTGGTAGTTTGAGCATTCTTTGGCATTGTCTTTCTTTGGGATTGGAATGAAAACTGACCTTTTCCAGTCCTGTGGCCACTGCTGAGTTTTCCAAATTTGCTGGCATATTGAGTGCAGCACTTTCACAGCATCATCTTTCAGGATTTGAAATAGCTCAACTGGAATTCTATCACCTCCACTAGCTTTGTTTGTAGTGATGCTTTCTAAGGCCTACTTGACTCCACATTCCAGGATGTCTGGCTCTAGGTGTGTGATCACACCATCGTGATTATCTGGGTCATGAAGATCTTTTCTGTACAGTTCTTCTGTGTATTCTTGCCACCTCTTCTCAATATCTTCTGCTTCTGTTAGGTCCAGACCATTTCTGTCCTTTATCGAGCCCATCTTTGCATGAAATGTTCCCTTGGTATCTCTAATTTTCTTGAAGAGATCTCTAGTCTTTCCTTGGATGCAATCTCAAAAGTGACAGAATATCTGTGTTCATTTCCAAGGCAAACCATTCAGTATCACAGTAATCCAAGTCTATGCCCCAGCCAGTAACACTGAAGAAGCTGAAGTTGAACGGTTCTATGAAGACCTCCAAGACCTTTTAGAACTAACACCCAAAAAAGATATCCTTTTCATTATAGGGGACTGGAATGCAAAAAATTTGGATAGACACTATCAAATTGCCCTTCAAGGAATAATTTTTAATTTTTTTTTCTGTTTCGTTCTCCTTCCTTTATTTATTCTTTCATCCACTGGCACAACAGGGTTTAATCCTCTTTACAACCAGGAGCGTCTCACCCTCTGTGCTTTACCCAGGTCACTTTCTGCTTTTATGAACAATTGAGAGACTACTGGAACGTTTAGTCACAGAACTTGGGTCCTTTATAACTGGCAAAGTGATGATCACATTTTAACATGCATTTGTCAGGCTTTTCTAGGTCTTCATCAGACTGAATTTAGTAACAGACTGTCTGTGGTGTTCAAGGGATCTTAAAGGCTGCAGGAGACCAGAGAAGCAAGCATTGGTCCCTTGCTTTCTGTGGGCCCCCGTCTTCTGTGAAATCCGAGAGCTTAGCAAGGATGGAGGGGAGTATGGGCTCCCCGACAACATCAGGGCTAAGAAGTAGGAGCTTGGGTGAAGGATTTGCACCAGAAACGAACCTCCATTTATTGTCTTTGGGGCTCAGAGGCTGGGTTTAGAGCCTGGCTGTTTGCTGAGTTCTCAGCAAGTGATTCGGGGAAGGCAATGGCACCCCACCCCAGTACTCTTGCCTGGAAAATCCAATGGANTCTCTTCTATACAACAACTAATATTTCCATGACTTAGAAAGTTAGGAACTCCTAGATAGTATATCAAAAGCAGAGACTAAGGTCCGTCTAGAAGGCAATGGCACCCCACCCCAGTACTCTTGCCTGGAAAATCCAATGGACGGAGTAGCCTGGTGGGCTGCAGTCCATGGGGTCGCTAACAGTCAGACAGACTGAGCGACTTCACTTTCACTTTTCTCTTTCATGCATTGGAGAAGGAAATGGCAACCCACTCCAGCATTCTTGCCTGGAGAATCCCAGGGATGGGGGAGCCTGGTGGGCTGCCGTCTATGGGGTCACACAGAGTCGGACACGACTGAAGTGACTTAGCAGCAGCAGCAGCAGCAGCAAGTGATTAGCAGCATAAGCTGGAGACGCCTGGGCCAGGAACACAGTGAAGAAAGGGTACCAGGTTGGACTGACTTCCCTGAGTCCACTCTCCTTTTTCTTACAGGCTCACCAAAAATGAACTTGATGATGAAGTGGCAGAGAGCTTTGCAGAGATGTTGAAAGTCAACCAGACATTGAAACATTTATGGTAATTCAGATTTCAACACTGTGCTTTAAAAAAAAAAAAAAAACTTTGACATAAAATTAATATACCATAAAAATCACTCTTTTGAAGTATACAATTCAATGAATTTTTAGCATATTTATAGGTTGTGCAGCCAACACTACTCTCTAACTCTAGAACATTTTACCTAACCACCTGCCCTATTCCCCCAAAACATGTATGCATTAAGCAATCACCCCCCATCCGTCTTCTCTCTTGGTTCCTGCATGCGTGCTAAGTCCCCCCTCAGTCATATCTGACTTTGTGACTCAATGGACCGTTGTACCCCAACAGGCTCCTCTGTCCGTGGGATTTAGCATCTACTAATTTTATTTTCAGTCTCTGGATTTACCTTTTCTGGGCATTTCATAGAGATGCAGTTGTATAGTATGGGGCCTTTTGTTTCTGTGTTATTTCAGTAGCATAGGTTTTCAGGCTTCATCCACACTGTGGCATGTTTAGGTTCTCCATTGCTTTTTATGGCTGAATATTCCGTTATATGGATAGTCCCCGTTTAGTTTGTCCATTCATCAGTTGGTGGACATTTGGATTGTTTCTACTTTATGACTGTTATGAATAATGCTACTGTGAACATTCGTGCATGTTTGTGTAACCATATGTTTTCTTTTGGGTATATACTTAGGAATAGGATTTCAGGGTTATATGGTTATTCTGTTAACTGATAAACTGTTTTCCAAAGTGATTATGCTATTTACATTCTCACCAGTCATGTATGAGGGTCACCATTTCTTCACGCCCTCACCAACACAGGTTTTCTGTGGTCATACTATCCTAGGGGATATGAAGTGCTGTCTCATCGTGGTTTTGATTTGCATTTCCCTGACACTGACAATGTTGGTTGTCTTTTCATGTGCATATTGGCCATTGGTATATCTTCTTTGGAGAACTGGCTCCACATTCTTGGTTCATTTGTAAATTGGGTTGTGCTGTGGTAAGCTGGTTCAATCGTGTCCGACTCTTTGCTGTAGCCCACCAGGCTCCTCTGTTGATGGGGATTCTCCAGGCAAGAATACTGGAATGGGTTGCTGAGCCCTCCTCCAGGGGATCTTCCCCACCCAGGGATCAAACTCCTTGTCTCTTCCGTCCCCTGCATTGGCAGCTGGGTTCTTTACCACTAGTGCCACCTGGGAAGGCCTAAGTTGGGTTATGTGCCTTTTAACTGCTGAGTTGTTAGGATTCTTTAAATATTCTAGGTGCGAGACATTTACTAGATAGATGATTTGGAAATATTTCTTCCCTTTCTGTAGTTTTTCAGTTTTGTAAATACTTCTTTTCAGTTTTTTCACAGTGACCTTTGAAGCACCAAAGGTCTTAATTTTAATGAAGTCCAATTCATGTTTTCTTTCGTCGCTTGTGCTGTAGGTGTCTTACTAAGAAGTCGTCGCCTAATCCAAGGTCACAAAGATTTCTTTTAAGTGTTACAGTTTTGCTCTTACCTTTAGGTCCTTGATCCATATGGAGCTTGTTTCTGTGTATAGTATGAGATTTGGGGTCCAGCTTTATTTTACTGCATCTAGATAATCAGTTGTGCCAGCACCACGTGTTGAAGACTCTTCCCTTTTGAATGGCCCTGACACTTTTGTCAAATCAGTTGACCATAAATGTGTGAGTTTATTTCTGGACTTTCTATTCTGGTTGAGTCATATGTTTATCCTTATGCCAGGACCATACTGTCCTGCTTATTGTAACTTTGTAATAAGTTTTGAAACCAGGAAGTGTGTGTTTCCAACTTTGTTTTTAATATTGTTTTGACTATTCCGGGTCCCTTGCATTTCCACGTGAATTTTAGATCATGTCAGTTTCTATATATATATGTGTGTGTGTATAAACCCAGTGTATTACTTTTACATCTTTTTTTTTTTTTTTTTCCTTTCTGACCCATAGACTTTCTTTTATGCCCTTCCCTAGGTGTCAGGCCAGCCTCTCCAGGGAGAACACAGTTAGGAGAGGGCTAGAGAGTGAGTCTTCACTCTTTGTGCGAGCACAGACAACACTGGCCAGGTAGCCAGTGGGCCTGCGCACTGCCAGGCTTTTTAACCTCTCCTCCTACCCAGCCTCTTGCCAGGTCTAGGCTGCAGGCAGCTTAGCCTACCTCCAGCAAGGCGTAGGTGGTGCCAGTGGTCACAACCATGGAAGGGATCATTAGGAAATAGCAGAATTTAACTAAATGCAGAACTTTGTGCCCACTTCCAGGTTCTATTTTTGCTCCTTTTGCAAAAGGTCCAAGTCACACTGTGGTCATGCTTACCAGAAAGTCACCACCTCGGCACCAAGACCAGGGGCCGCAGTCTGTGGGAGACGTGGCAGCAATCGCTGGGTCCTAGCTACAGCGTGGCTGCCTATTCCTGTGTGCTGGGGCAGGGATGGGGACAAGAACTCGCACTGGGTACCGTGATAGCAACTGAGAACTATTCTATACCCGTCCTCCTATTGAAACTAACACACTCAGGGTTGTGGGGCTCTCCTACAGTCACTCTCGTGTTATAGGTCAGGCAACCGAAGAACAGAGAGCTTCTTCAAGGACCTATAGCTGGAAGGTGGGGAGCAGGTGTAACTGTACATGAGGAGAGCTTTTAACCATGCTATACTGCTTCCTTCTAAGGGGTTGGCTTAATTTCTGAAATCTCATCAGTCATGGTAATACAGGCCTTCATCTTCCTCATGCAGCTGCCTTCTTGGATCAGTGCCCCAAATTTCTAAAGGTTAAGTGCATTTGCAGCCTTTATCTACAAAAAGCCAGAGCGGAGGAGTGAACCTGTGATGAATTAAAAAAAAAAGTAATCATATCACTGACTTGGGCTGCATTTTTTTCCTGGGTGGGCTAGAAGCACAGCCTCCCAAGGGAGCAATTCAGAAACCGTTCAGGCTTCTCAGCTCTATCTGAAACCTTCATTTCATTGAGTCACTGTTACCTAACATAATGGGGTATACTCCTAGAGGCCCCAATATGGATGCTTTTCCACTGGGACTCATGAATAGTTCCGCCTCCCTCCCCTCTCAGATGTTGGATAGGACATGGCACCATTTGGAAGCCTTTTCCCCACCCAGAGAAGAGAATGCCTAGCCCTTTAAAAATATTTGACTTTAAAAGCTGATATCTCCTGGAAGGAGATATCAGACTGCCCGTTCCCAGATACGTTCCTTAGAATTTGTTGTTCAGACTGGTACTCTCCAAACAATGACGTCTCAAGCGCACATGCATATATATGTTCATGTAGTAAAAGTACCTACATGTGAACATACAGATTATGCTCATGCTAAAAATATACAGAAAAGTTAAACATTAAAAAAATTTATTGATGTATAATTTCTATATTAATACAATGTTTAATTTCTGCTGTACAGCACAGTAACTCAGTTATATATTTTTTAAAAATTAAGTCTTTACTGAATTTGTTATAATATTGCTTCTCTTGTTTATGTTCTGAGTTTTTGGCCACAAGGCATTTGGATTTTTAGCTCCCCAACCAGGGATCAAGCCTGCATCCCCTTCACTGGAAGGCAAAGTCTTAACTCACTGGACTGCCAGGGAAGCTCCCTGCATGTTGTTTTCCATATTCTTTTCCATTATGGTTTATCATAGGATTGTGACTGTAGTTTCCTGTGTTACATAGTAGGACCTTGTTTTATTTGTTTTGCGGTCTATTTTGTAGATAGGCTCATTTGTGTCATATTTTAGATTCCACATAGAAGTGCTGTCCTATGGCATCTGTCCTTCCCTGCTTAGTATGATCTTCTTAATGCTGAGCAATAGTTCAATGTATATGTGTGTCTGTGTGTGTGTATATTACATCTTCTGTATCATCTGATGGCCATTTAGGTTGTTGCCATGTGTTGGCTAGTGTATAGAGTGCTGTATGAACATAGGAGCACATATACCTTTTTAAACTAGTTTTATCTGGATATATGCCAGGAGTGGGATTGTTGGATCTTATTGCAACTCTATTTTTTAGTTTTTTTAAGGAACCTCCATACTGATTTCAATAGTGGCTGCACCAGTTTTCATTCCCACCAACAGTGTAGGAGGATCCTCTCTTCTTCAAATCCCCTCCAGTATTTATTATTTTTAGACTTTTTAATGATGGCCATTCTGACTGGTATGAAGTGGTACCTCATCGTGGTTTTCATTTTCACCTCTCCAATAATTAGAGACTTTTCATGTACCTGTTGGCCATATGTATGTCGTCTTTGGAGAAATGCCCATTTAGGTCTTCTGCCAATCAGAAAAGTAAAACATTTTAAAACATGTTTATTCTCATGAGTCTGATCTAGACAATCTTTGCTAGACTGAAAGTTAAATGGATTCAGTTCTTCCTGACCCTGTCTCTCATTCCATCATACCCTACCAACCCCCTAATGACGTGGACAGAGTTCATCCAGTATGACTTGATACAAAAGGTGTGTTTTTCTTTTAGGCTTATCCAGAACCAGATCACGGCCAAGGGGATTGCCCAGTTGGCAGAGGCATTACAGAAGAACACTGGCATAATGGAGATTTGGTAAGACCGATCTACTACTATTTGTAGTGGAAACAACAGTGATTATTTACTTAGCACCACTGACTGTGTGCTATGCACAATGTAAGGCAATGTGCATTTATTTCTCATCTTTCCAACAATCTGTAAAGTAGGTAGTCCTGTTTCCATTTCACAGAGGTAGAAACTGAGGCCCAGACCCAGGTCACACCTAAGAGGAGAAACTGAAATTAAAGGCTGTGACTTCATAGTCAGGACTCCGCTGCAGTCTCCCTGTCCTAGGTTGTACAGGGGCAGACAGACTGAGAATTGATTCCCACTGAGGAATGCCTGGAGTCTGAAGCATGTTCTTCTCCTCTCTGGGCTTCCAGGCTGTATCTGAGCTGACTGTACTCTTTTCCAACTTCCTGTTTCTCTTCTGAGGACTCGCCTATGCCAGCAGAAGGAAAGCCCATGGCCTGCCTTACTGCAGTGTTGCACCCCATTCCATTTCTTGTGCCTCCCACGGGACACATGCAGCACCCCCTTCCCCGACAGGTAGGACTGGGCCTGGAGTACATTCAGGGGAGTGAGGGAATGTCTGTGTCCCACTAGTAACAGAAAGGGCCCTGACTGCCTCAGTACTGATGTAACCGAGTTGAGAACAGAGAGTCCCTGCGTCCTTGAACCCAGAACCCCCAAGAGCTCTGGAATTTGCAATCTGCCCCAGGCCTGGCCTGAGACAGCCCAGCAGAGTGTGAGGCTCAGACCAACATGGAAAGCCTGGCAGGGGCCAGAGCCGGATTCCCCTGGAGGGCAGAGACCACAGGAGCTCATGCTCCATCCAGGGCCCTGAGGTCCCTGGAGCAGCCTTGCCATGACTCAAACCCTCAGTGCAGGGGGTAGTTACTCATTAACTATAGTGCTCTCTTCGTACTGGGGAGAAGAATTTCATAGCCCAAAAAAATATAAGTCAAGGTACAGCTTTCTCCCTGACCTTGGCTGCTAGAACAGTGTTTTTTAAACTTTAGAACTCCTTAGAGGATCATAAATTGGTTTGGTAGGTTGTAACTAGCATTATTTAAATAATGAAATGGAGCAGAACACCAGAATGCTGTGTGCACACTGAGATATTTCATAATCTAATTTCAGATGTGGGGGTGTATGTATAGATGTATACCAGCATAGATGCTGGTTCACAGTGTAAAATGTTCTTATTTGGAGGCAAAGCCAAAAAAACATTTGAAAACATTATGGTGGAGAAGAGAGCCCAGGCTCCAAACAGACTGACGGGGGGCCTGTGGCAGGTCGTCTTCAAAGCCAAGCCTACTCAGCCAGGAATCCTTTCCTAGAAGCACCCCGTTTGCTGCTGACCCTGCTGTTTGAAGACAGCAGATAGAGGTGGGAAGAGGACAGGAGACCAGGCTGAAGGACAGTCTGTGGACCACAGCTGGCCTCCACTCTGCTCAGTGACTGGTTTAAGGACTAGCTTGAAACGGCCTACCAAAGACAGACCATCGTTTCTACACAAAGAACTATTTGTATAGGTCAGTTCCAGTCTTTAAGGCATGCTGTGTAGGACCTGAACGAGGCCTCGGTGTCAGGAAGGGCTAGAAAAGAGGAAAAGGAGGAAGTCTCGGGCACTGGCTGAGGAGTGTCTTCAGTTCCTGGCTCGTCCCAGAAGTCTCACTCCATGGGCTGCCAGGGCTGGGGTCGGGCTCTGCCCAGGGCCACCACTGGCAGAGATTACCTGGGGCCATCTCCTCAGACTCTCTATCTGTAATGACATTTATGTCTGCCTCATCCCTGTTCAAAAAGAGCTTGAGATATGAAGTCCCTCCTTGAGTTATGCCTTCAAAGACAGAAATTAGCAGTATTCAGTGATGCGGTGTCATAGATTATAGCACTCAACCACACTCTGCTGTAAGAGCTTTCTGTGAGGCTGTCTCCCCCAGACTGTGAGCTCCTTGAGGGTAGGGCCTGTGTCAGGGTCACTGCAGAGTCCCCAGGGAAAGCACGGCATCTTAATGTGTTGAATAATGAATGAGTGCCAGGCGCTGTGCCGATTCCGAGAATCCAGCGGTGAGCAAGGTGGAGCTGCTGTCATGGGTTTACATCTAGTGAGGAAGACATAGTAAAGGAAAAAATTATTCAGGTAATTATTTAATGACAGTCATGATGAGTGCTGGAGAGGGGAAGGCTGAGACAGGAACCTGATACAAAGGAAGTTTCAGGGACGGTCTTCTGAAGGAAGTGGCGTTTAAACTAAGCCATGAAGGACGAATAGATCATCAGCTGAGGTGGGAAGAAAGTGTTCTAGGAAGGAGAACATCATGTGCAAAAGTTCTGAGGCACGAAGGAACGTGGTACCTTTGAACAGTGTGGAAGAAGGGCCACAGGAGGTAGAGGTGATAGGGTGGAGACTAGATCATGAAAGATCTATGGGTCCTGTTGGATAGTTTTGGTGTTTATCCTAAAAGCAGTAGTAAGTCATTGAAGGGTTTCAAGCAAAGAGGGATGTGCTCAGAGCCACATTGTTTAAAAAAAAAAAAAAAAAAAACCACCCTGGCTCCTGTAGGAAAGAGGGCTGGGAAAGGCCGGAGGCCACGTCAAGGGACAGTTAGCAGGACAGCACAGTGAGGCAGAGAGGAGGTGATAGGTACTCAGATCAGGATGGTGGTGGGAACATGTGGAGAGGTTCCAGGAGCCATGCTAGGGATATTTAGGAAACAAAACTTCCTGACAGAATATGACGGTGGGGAAGGTGGTAAGGTTAACCTCCAGGTTACTAACTTGCACAGCTGGAGAAAGGGTGGTGCCATTCACAGAGCCAGAGCACCCTGGGGAGAGGTGCCCACTATGAGGTACCTGGGAGGCATCCAGATGAAAATGTCAAGTAGGTAAGAGGCTCCGGAGTAGAGGGGTCTCGCCCAGGTCACTGACATAGTAGAGGGGTCTCGCCCAGGTCACTGAGGCCAGGGATAGATGAGGTTCTTCTGGGGGGAGAGGGCTGGGCCCCAAGCCTGGAGGAAATCCATTATTTAGAAGCTATATGGAAGAGAATATAAAAAAGATGGAGTGACCAGATGTAAATATCAGAGACCATAAATATCAAGCCAAGAAATGGATGGTAGTGTTTTGAGGAGGAGGAAGAAATGCCTGTGAAGATCAAGAAAGATAAGGCCTGAAAAATGTCATTTAAATTCAGTTTTATAGAGGCTATTGGTGACCTCAGACCCATTCCATGGAGTAGCTCCATGAAGGGATGTTTTAAAAATTGGATTATAATTGCTTTACAATGTTGTTAGTTTCCGCCACAACAGCGTGGATCAGCTGTGTGTGTACACGTCTCTCCTCCCTCTTGGGCTCCCCTCTAGGCCGTCACAGGGCGCTGAGATGGGCAGCTCCCGTTGGTCTGTTGTTCATGGGCGTGCGTATATGTCAGTGCCACTCTCTCAATCTGTCCCGGCCTCTCCTTCCCTCGCTGTGTCCACAAGTCAGTTCTCCATGTCTGCACCTCTCTTCCTGCCCTGCAAAGAGGCTCACCAGCACTGTTTTTCTAGATTCCATATACATACGTTAATCTATTTTTCTGACTGACCTCACTCTGTATGACAGGCTCTAGGTTCACCCACATTGACCCAGTTTTGTTCCTTTCTGTGTCTGAGTAATATTTCATTGTATATGTATACCACATCTTCTTTATCCGTTTGTCTGTCCATGGACATCTAGGCTATTTTAAGTAGTGCTGCAGTGAATACTGGAGCACGTGTATATGCCTAGGTGTAGGATTACTGGGTCCTATGATAGTTTTTCGGAGAAGGCAATGGCACCCCACTCCAGTACTCTTGCCTGGAAAATCCCATGGGCGGAGGAGCCTGGTGGGCTGCAGTCCATGCTGAGAGTCGGACACGACTGAGCAACTTCCCTTTCACTTTTCCCTTTCATGCATTGGAGAAGGAAATGGCAACCCACTCCAGTGTTCTTGCCTGGAGAATCCCAGGGATGGGGGAGCCTGGTGGGCTGCTGTCTATGGGGTCACAGAGAGTCAGACGCGACTTAGCAGCTTAGCAGAATGATAGTTTTTAGTTTTTTAAGGAACCTCCATACTGTTCTCCATAGTAGTTGTAGCAATTTACATTCCCACCAGCAGTGCAGGAGGGTTCCCTTTTCTCCACATCCTCTCCAGTATTTATTATTTGTAGATTTGTTTTGATGATGGGTGTTCTGACTGGTGTGAGGTGATACCTCATTGACGTTTTGATTTGCATTTCTCTAATAATAAGTGATGTTGAGCATCTTTTCATGTGTTTGTTGGCCATCTGGAAAGGATTACTATCAAGTCATCGAGATGGCCAAGTAAGAGGATGTGGAGCTCACCTCCCCCCCGACAAACACATTGAAAATACATCCAAGTGTACAACAACTCTGATGGAAAACTGGAAACTGGCAGGAGAACTCCTATACAACCAAGGCTACAAGAAAGATTCCCATGTAATCAGGTAGGATGGGTAAAAAAAAGGAAGAATCAGGTGAGGATGGCACCCCACAGAAAGGACTAAGAGGAAAAGGAAGCCTGGGAAGTGAGCGGGTTGAACCACAGACTGGGTGTCCCAGTCCTGGGCTCCTGTGCAGAGGAGACAAGCCCCGTTGGCTGCTTGGAGAACCAGTAAGACAGAAAGGCTGGAGCGCCTAGACTCCTCTTGGGAGGAGTGTATGGGTGCTTGCTTGCCACCAGACAGGGCAGAAAGAGGTCTGCCCGAGTGGCTGCCACCTCATTGTGCTCCCAAAGCCACGCTGAGCAAACACCCCAGGCCCACTCACTCCACACCACAGACTGGCACTAGATCTAGAGAAGCCAAGTCCTGGCAGAAGACCTGATCTAGGGACACAGACGTGGCCCCCAGGAGCCTGCTGACCAGCACTAACAAAGCAGCCCAGATGTCTGATGGCAACACAGCCGCTTCAGCCCTAATGCCATGACCCCCACTGCTAGCCAAGCAGATGCTCCAGCCTCTCCATGCCACAACCTTGCACTAGACCTGGCATGACCACAATGGGAAGAATCATGACCTTGAGCTGCCTGTGAGACGCCTACACAGGTGGTGCATCAGGCCTCTGTAAATGCACAAGCCCCAGTGCAGGGAGAAGGGAAGACATACACTTCCAGGGAACAGAGCCAACTCTATAGCCCAAAGCTCAGGGCATTTGCTCCAGCAACTCCGGAGCAGCACCTGCCCTGCGTGATGGTCACTGAGCAGAGAGGAGGTCCCACATCACATCCTGTGCAGGTTCTAGCTCTTTCAGTTCTAGCCATACTCCATCATGGTGATGGTGGCCGGCACACCCTGAGAAAGACATGGCTGGCATCCGCAATCAAATCCAAAGACACTGGGCGCACACAGTCTACATAGGGACACTCACACCTCTCCACGACCACAATAGAGCACTCTTCTCTCTTTCAGTGAATTTAGGTGAAACAGGAAAAAGCAGAGGAACTATTCCCACCTGAAAGAGCAAGAGAATACCCCCTGGAAAAAGTAATGAAATAGAAGTAATTGGTCTTTTTGGTAATTTTTATTACCAAAAAGCTGGTAATAAAAATGCTAACTGAATGAAGAAAGAAAACTGATCTAAGCACAGATCATTTTAACAAAAACTATAAAAAGATCTAATCAAAAATTCAATTTCTGGGATAAAACTCACTGTAAAAGCAATAGCAGACTAAATGATACAAATCCACATGATCTGAAGATAAAATAATGGATCAGACACAGCAGACAGAAAATGGAAAAAATGCAGCAACATAAGAGATCGATGGAGTAATATAAACTGTGCCAATACCTGCCGCGTAAGGATTCCAGCAGGAGAAAGGGAATAAAACATGTATTTTAAGAAATTATGGCTGAAAACTTCCCAAACCTAAAGAAGGGAACAAATATCAGGAACAGGAAGCACAGAAGGTCCCAAATAAGATTAACCCAAACAGAACCACACCAAGACATACCGTAATTAAAATGGCAAATGTTAAAGAATTCTAAAGGCAGCAGAAAAACAGTCCTATACAAGAAAATCCCCATCAGGCTATCAGCTGACTTCTCTGCAGAAACCTTGCATGCCAGAGGAGGTATTAATAGCATGATATATTCAAAGTCCTGAAATGGAAAAATATCAACCTAGAATACTTAATCCCAGGAAGATTATCATTTAGAATATAAGAATTTCTCAGAAAAGCAAAAAGCAAATAATTCACCATTACAAAACCTACCCTAAGAGAAATGTTGAGGAATCTTCCCTGAATGGAAAATAATCTATAGGAAAGGGAAAATACCAATAGGAAAAGCGAATATATATTGAGGATTGAAGGTCACTTAAACCAGTACATGGATTAAAAGGGAAAAAATTGTAAAAGTGACCACACTAAACAATAAAGGGATAAGCAGGGAGATATAAAATATGACATTAGGAATTAAAAATGTAGCTCTAAGGCAAAATGAATAAAAGCAAAAATAAACAAATGGGACCTGATTAAACTTAAAAGCTTTTACATAGCAAAGGAAACCCCTGAAAAAAATGAAAAGACAACCTGCAGAACGGGATAAAATATTTGCAAATGATGAAATTGACAAGGGGTTAATGTCTAAAATATACAAACGGCTCATACAACTCAACATCAAAAGAACAGCCCAATTAAAAAATGGGTAGAAGACGTGAATAGATGTTTTTCCAAAGACAATTTACAGATTCCCAACAGGCACGTGAAAAGGTGCTCAACATTACTAATTATTAGAAAATGCAAATCTAAACCCAATGAGGTATCACTTCACACCTGTCAGAATGGCCACCATCAAAGTCTACAAATAATAAATTCTGGAGAGAATAGAAATTGGAACCCTCGTACACTGTTGGTAGGAATGTAAATTGGTGCAGCCACTATGGAAAACAATATGGAGGATTCTTAAACTAACAGTAGAACTACCATATGATCCAGCAATTGCACCCCTGGGTATATATCCAGAAAAAGATAAGACACTAATCTGAAAAGATACATGTACCCCAGTGTCCACAGCGGCACTGTTTACAATAGCCAGGACATGGAAGCAACCCAAGTGCTCATCAACAGATGACTGGACGAATATGTGATAAACACACACATATGTGTGTGTACATATATATGTACACACACATGCACAATGGAATATTACTCAGCCCTAAAAAGAATGAAATACTGCTATTTACAAAGTGCATGGACCGAGAGAATATTATGCTAAAAGAATATGTCACAAAGAAAAACTATTACATCAGTAGATGTGGAATCTAAAACATAACCCACATGCCTGTATATATGCAAAACAGAAACAGACTCATAGAAAATGAACTTGTGGTTACCCAAAGTTTACCCTGGGTTACCCTCCAAAAGGGTTACCCTCCAAAAGGGTGAGGAACAAATCAGGGGTATGAGATTAACATATATACAAATTCAGTTCAGTTCACTCAGTCGTGTCTGACTCTCTGCGACCCCATGAATCGCAGCACGCCAGACCTCCCTGTCCATCATCATCTCCCGGAGTTCACTCAGACTTACATTCATCGAGTCCGTGATGCCATCCAGCCATCTCATCCTCTGTCGTCCCCTTCTCCTCCTGCCCCCAATCCCTCCCAGCATCAGAGTCTTTTCCAGTGAGTCAACTCGTCAATGAGGTGGCCAAAGTACTGGAGTTACAGCTTTAGCATCATTCCTTCCAAATATTATAAAATAAGAATATACTGTGTAGCACAGGAAATTACACCCATTATCTTGTAATAACCTGTAATGAAAAATAATGCTCAGAAATACTGAATCACCATGCTGTACACCTAAAATTAATACTGTAAATCAACTATACTTCAGTTTTAAAAAAGAAAAAAGTGTTTGAATTTCAGGGTTGTGTGAAGCATGAGTGTGTGTTAGGAACACATGTTGGGAAGGTGTATGCAGTAGTCCCTCACTTACTTGTGTTCTTTTTCTCCAACAGCTTAAATGGAAACTTGATAAAGCCAGAGGAGGCCAAGGTCTTTGAAGATGAGAAGCGGATTGTCTGTTTCTGAGGGGATATTTTCTCGTGGGTGGGTCTTGGCCCTGGTGGCAACTCAGTGCAGTCGCTTGTCTTGGATGGCGGCATCCAGGGTCTGCTGAGGTGAGACTTCTAGGAATCCAGCCTTCATGATGCAGATCAAGTGGGATCTGGCAGAGATCCCGCTGACTGGCAGAGGCCCTGAGTAGTTGTTCCAATTCTGCAGGAAAAAGCATGAGCCATTTTAGTGACTGTAAACTTTCTATAAAGAGATGTTAACGCGCAGCCATGATTATTTAAATCTGCACCTAGAGGAGTGAGACTTAGAGCTCATACAAATGCCTGCCCAAAGGCTAGGGGGAGCGAGTCAGCCACCGCCGTGCTCACTGAAGAGTCGACGACACGGTGCGCAGTTGGTACCATGTGTGGGGGCAAAGGTGCTCAACAAAGGAAAGTATTTCACCTGAAATATTGTCTCCCTGCTCAGTGCCTCCCCAAGTGTTGATACTACTCCCACCTCACTGTAGACACCAAGGGGGTGCAGTATGGGGGTTTGACTCCTCCAAGGCTCTGTAGGGAGTTGGTGCCAAAGGAAGGACCCACAATGGGCTTTTGTCTTAGTCCTGGAGTCTCACCATTACAGGGCAATGTCTTCATAATACTGAGGCTCCACTCAGGGCTTTCGTGGGATGGGGCTGACCTCCAGAAGGCTGATGCTATGGGCTCTGCCCCAGGAAGAAGAATCAGTACCATCCTCCAAAAGGAATAAAGGCCTGTCGTGCCCTTGTGGCCGTGGCATCCAAATTGGAGCTTCTCTCCTGCCCCGCAGAGAAAGGGAAGTCTCCTCCTGCCCCTCAGCAGTTGTGAGGGTGGCTGTGTTGGAGGCAAGGCTCAGAGGTGCTGAGAACTTGGCTGGGAGAGCATGTTAGACCCCTGCCACCATGGCGGGCACGCAGTGGATTCTAAATGGGGGGAAGGAGGAGGTTTTACCAGATAACTCGTTCATTTGCCAATTCATTTGTTAGTAAAATACTGAAACCCTCATTATTTCTAATTGAGTTCAGTTCAGTCACTTAGTCGTGTCCAACTCTTTGTGACCCCATGAACCGCAGCCAGGCCTCCCTGTCCATCACCAACTCCTGGAGTCCACCCAAATTCATGTCTGTTGAGTCAGTGATGCCATCCAACCATCTCATCCTCTGTCGTCCCCTTCTCCTCCTGCCCTCAGTCTTTCCCAGCATCAGGGTCTTTTCAAATGAGTCAGCTCTTTGCATCAGGTGGCCAAAGTATTGGAGTTTCAGCTTCAGCATCAGTCCTTCCAATTGTCTGAGTCGGGGGTTTTAAAAAGGAGGTTGGCCTGGCAAGCACGCTTTGACCCCTTCAGAGGCATTTACTGCATTGGGTGGGGCCCCAGGGTGATGTGCTGTGAGGAGAACCGGACGAGGGACAGTCACAGGCATCCTCAGTGTTACCCTTCACGAGTCCCTCCGCCTACCAAGAGAAGGAAGAAGGTAGAGAAAGCATCTGAGGCCTCTCCATCTAACCTCCCAGTCCACACACGCAGCTTCTCGGAATACCTTGAGTCCCTGGGGGTTGGGGCCAGGGTACGCTGGCATAGCCAGATTTCATGGCTCTCACCACAGTTTCCTGATGGGCTGTCCCCTACTGCCAAGTAGAGGACCAGGGTGGGCTTGTACCCACTGTGGCAAGAGGCACTGAGCTGACAGGGGTAAGTGGGGGGCCGTTCAACAGTACCTTGGAGTTGTCAGAAGTTCAGCCAGGCTTTATACAGCAGCCCCAGTTAAGAAGGGTATAATTCAACAAGTTAGCCCTGAAAGTTAGGGGGAAAATCCTGTACAGTCACTTGGTCACATGGGAGCTATTCCCCTAAGGTCCTGGCCACCCCAGGTTTGGGTATCTGCCTAACAGTCACCACCACCACCCCCACCTAAGGGAGGACCTCTCTTCCAGAATATCTGAGCAGCAGATATGCCCGGATCACATAAAGGAATGAGCACTTGGTGAGATGAAGGCCAAGGGTGCTTAGAACAGACTTCAGACTTCCCAAGTCAGAGAACCACACTTTCCAGCTGACAGAATCATATTTTATTATAAACTGCTAAAATTAAACTTTTGAGATTCTAAAATGAACCAATCTCTTTAACAAGTGGTGCTGGGGAAACTGGTCAACCACTTGTAAAAGAATGAAACTAGAACACTTTAACACCATACACAAAAGTAAACTCAAAATGCATTAAAGATCTAAACGTAAGACCAGAAACTATAAAACTCTTAGAGGAGAACATAGGCAAAATACTCTCCAACATAAATCACAGCAGGATCCTCTATGACCCACCTCCAAGAATATTGGGAATAAAAGCAAAAATAAACAAATGGGACCTAATTAAAATTAAAAGATTCTGCACAACAAAGGAAACTATAAGCAAGGTGAAAAGACAGCCTTCAGAATGAGAGAAAATAATAGTAAATGAAGCAACTGACAAACAACTAATCTCAAAAATATACAAGCAACTCCTGCAGCTCAATTCCAGAAAAATAACCCAATGGCAACCCACTCCAGTATCCTTGCCTGAAGAATCCCATGGATGGAAGAGCCTGGTGGGCTACAGTCCATGGGGTCGCAAAGAGTCGGACACGACTGAGCGAGCTCACTTCACTTCAATCAAAAAGTGGGCCAAAGAACTAAACAGACATTTCTCCAAAGAAGACATATAGATGGCTAACAAACACATGAAAAGATGCTCAACATCATTATCAGAGAAATGCAAATTAAAGCCACAATGAGTTACCATTTCACGCCAGTCAGAATGGCTGCAATCCAAAAGTCTACAAGCAGCAAATGCTGGAGAGGGTGTGGAGAAAAGGGAACCCTCTTACACTGTTGGTGGAAATGCAAGCTAGTACAGCCACTATGGAGAACAGTGTGGAGATTCCTTAAAAAACTGGAAATAGAACTGCCTTATGACCCAGCAATCCCACTGCTGGGCATACACACCAAGGAAATCAGAACTGAAAGAAACACATGTACCCCAATGTTCATCACAGCACTGTTTATAATAGCCAGGACATGGAAGCAACCTAGATGTCCATCAGCAGATGAATGGATAAGAAAGCTGTGGAACATATACACAATGGAGTATTACTCAGCCATTGAATACATTTGAGTCAGTTCTAATGAGGTGGATGAAACTGGAGCCTATTATACAGAGTGAAGTAAGCCAGAAAGAAAAACACCAATGCAGTATACTAACACATATATATGGAATTTAGAAAGATGGTAACGATAACCCTGTATGCGAGACAGCAAAAGAGACACAGATGTATAGAACAGTCTTTTGGACTCTGTGGGAGAGGGAGAGGGTGGGATTATTTGGGAGAATGGCATTGAAGCATGTATAATATAAGAAATCACCAGTCCAGGTTCAATGCAGGATACAGGATGCTTGGGGCTGGTGCACTGGGATGACCCAGAGGGATGGTATGGGGAGGGAGGTGGGAGGGGGGTTCAGGAGGGGAAACACATGTACACCCGTGGTGGATTCATGTTGATGTAAGACAAAACCAACACAATATTATAAAGTAATTAGCCTCCAATTAAAAGACAAAAATGAACCCAGAAACTACCAAAGATTACTACTTTTAGAGACTATGAAAATTAAAACTGTTGCCTCTAAGGGAAACTGAATTTGTGTGGTATTGGGTTAAATTCTAACCTGGAAATACTTTCGTCTTCCAGACGGTGAATGATGGATTTTCTTACAAAAGAGAAATTAGACTCCTAATTTGTTGGAAAGGTTCTCCACTGCCCATAGGTGAACTTCCCTGCAGAGAAATGGAGAAATTAAGAAAAAGATGATAGGAAATTGTGGGGAGGGGAGGAATTCCACAAACTTAGGATACGACTGTTTCCACAGGACATGTTAGTTGATTGTTTCAGACCTACATGTCTATGTTGACTTGGAACTTCTAAAATAAGCCATGTAAAATCACTGTGGGGCTTTAGGCCACATCTTAAGACTGTTGGAATTTCAGTTTCTACCTTGAAAACGGAAATCCCAGAGTACCGACTTACAAAGTTGTTGTGAGGATTAAATGAGCGGCCGCATGGAGATCAGCATGACGCGGGTGCAGGGTCAGTGCTCGATGAAAGTGAAAGGCGCTCAGTCGTGCCTAATTCTTTACGACCCAAATCTCCAGGCCAGAATACTGGAGTGGGTAGCCTTTCCCTTCTCCAGGGCATCTTCCCAACCCAGGGATCAAACCCAGGTCTCCCGCATTGCAGATGGATTCTTTCCCAACTGAGCCACAAGGGAAGCCCAAGAATACTGGAGTGGGTAGCCTGTCCNAACCCAAATCTCCAGGCCAGAATACTGGAGTGGGTAGCCTTTCCCTTCTCCAGGGCATCTTCCCAACCCAGGGATCAAACCCAGGTCTCCCGCATTGCAGATGGATTCTTTCCCAACTGAGCCACAAGGGAAGCCCAAGAATACTGGAGTGGGTAGCCTGTCCCTTATCCGGTGGATCTTCCTGACCCAGGAATCGAACCAAGGTCTCCTGCACTACAGGTGGATTCTTTACCAACTGAGCTATCAGGGAAGCCCCCAATGCTCAATACACAGTATGATAACTCAGATTCGATCCCTAGATCAGGAAGATCCCCTAGAGAAGGAATGGTAACTCACTCCAGTATTCTTGCCTGGGAAATCCCATGGACAGAGGGTCCTAGAGGGCTATAGTCCATGGGGTCCCAAAGTGTCAGACATGACTTAGCGACTAAACAACAATTATAAAACCGGTGTTCCTCATTTCTGCTCATAGTGGCATCCCCCGGTATCCCCTTGACACTCTTAGGCTTAGGAAATTCAGGTCTAGAAGCATTCAACATTGAGCTTCCTGCAGTATCCTGACTCCTTCAGTGAAAAGCACAGCCATGAGTTGTCATCATTCTTACAATTACGTGTCACTCACTGAACAGAGGGAGGCGCATCCGTGTCTTCACTGCACAGTAAGAACAGAGCAAAGCTGGCACCACTGCACAAAGCCAGGCCCGCCAGCCTTGGCCAGGTGTCCCTTTCAGCTCCCCAACTGGGAAGGCACATTTGGCTCGTTGGTGTTTTGGTCCACTTCCAGGGGTGACACATGTCTATTTCCAGTAACTAATTGCTCACTTACAGGAATAAAAATCCTTGCTCTGGACCTGAAAGGCAAAAGCATGACCATCATCTCAGGTCCATAGAGAGGAATTTTAATGAAAAGCGGAATTAGCTGGTAAGGAGGCCAAAGCTCATGTTGCCGCACAGATGGGCTGGCCGCAGAGCTACAGGGCCCAGGGGCCATCCCAGCAGGATTCTCACAGACTTAAAGCTGAATTAACTGCACCCAGACCAGCTTAAAACGCTTTCAGAAGCACTAAGCGCTAAAAAGAGTGCAGGCTCCCAGTGATTTGTAATGAAATGAATAAATGGATAATAAAAAGACTTTAAACCAGGTAAATTATAAAATAAGTTCAAGGATGCTAAACAAGTTTCTGATTTTCCCCATGCCTACTTAGGTGCTTTTTGGGGCAAATAGCAAATATCAAAATAACTTGATTCTTTTTTTCCTTGACAGTTTCCTCTCTGTCACATTTGTATTACAAAAGCAGTATGACAATATTAAAATTTTTAAAATAATGCTTCAGTTCAATTCACTCACTCAGTCGTGTCTGACTCTTTGCGACCCCATGAATCACAGCATGCCAGGCCTCCCTGTCCATCACCTAGACAGTCCCTGCACTGCCTCAACTGTCACCCCGAGGACTGACTCACACCACGGTGACACGTGGGACAGCCCTGTGGAGAAGCCTCGAGGGAAAGACCCAGATCCCTGGGTCAGCACGCCTGGAAGACTGACACTGCTGCCACAGCTCAGGAGGCCAGCTGACGTGCATGTCTCCACTCGAGACGAGGCCTGACAGCCCTGTGCAGACTCCAGGAGCTGTCTCTTATACACATCTACCCAAACTCATGTGCATCGAGTCGGTGATGCCATCCAGCCATCTCATCCTCTGTCATCCCCTTCTCCTCCTGCCCCCAATCCCTCCCAGCATTAGGGTCTTTTCCAGTGAGTCAACTCTTCACATGAGGTGGCCAAAGTACTGAAGTTTCAGCTTCAGTATCAACTTCAGTATCAGTCCTTCTAATGAACACCCAGGACTGATATCCTCTAGGATGGACTGGTTGGATCTTGCAGTCCAAGGGACTCTCAAGAGTCTTCTCCAGCATCACAATTCAAAAGCATCCATTCTTCGGTGCTCAGCCTTCTTCACAGTCCAACTCTCACATGCATACTTGACCACTGGAAAAACCATAGCTGTGACTAGACGGACCTTTGTTGGCAAAGTAATATCTTTGTTTTTTAATATGCTGTCTAGGTTGGTCTTAACTTTTCCTTCCAAGGAGTAAGTGTCTTTTAATTTCATGGCTGCAGTCACCATCTGCAGTGATTTTGGAGCCCCCCCCAAAATAAAATCTGACACTGTTTCCACTGTTTCCCCACCTATTTCCCATGAAGTGATGGGACCAGATGCCATGATCTTTGTTTTCTGAATGTTGAGCTTTAAGCCAACTTTTTCACTCTCCTCTTGCACTTTCATCAAGAGGCTTTTTAGTCTCTCTTCACTTTCTGCCATAAGGGTGGTGTCATCTGCATATCTGAGGTTATTGATATTTCTCCCTGCAGTCTTGATTCCAGCTTGTGCTTCTTCCAGCCCAGCGTTTCTCATGATGTACTCTGCATAAAAGTTAAATAAGCAGGGTGACAATATACAGCTTTAAGGTACTCCTTTTCCTATTTGAAACCAGTCTGTTGTTCCATGTCTAGTTCTAACTGTTGTTAACTGTTGCTTCCTGAGCCAAAGATGGAGAAGCTCTATACAGTCAGCAAAAATAAGACAGGGAACAGACCGTGGCTCAGATCATGAACTCCTTATTGCCAAATTCAGACTGAAATTGAAGAAAGTAGGGAAAACCACTAGACCATTCAGGCATGACCTAAATCAAATCCCTTATGATTATACAGTGGAAGTGAGAAATAGATTTAAGGGCCTAGATCTGATAGATAGAGTGCCTGATGAACTATGGAATGAGGTTCGTGACATTGTACAGGAGACAGGGATCAAGACCATACCCACGGAAAAGAAATGCAAAAAA
>SJYX01018324.1:0-15836 GCA_006410675.1 Oreotragus oreotragus | reverse complement strand
TGAAGCTGAAACTCCAGTACTTTGGCCACCTCATGCGAAGAGTTGACTCATTGGAAAAGACTCTGATGCTGGGAGGGATTGGGGGCAGGAGGAGAAGGGGACGACAGAGGATGAGATGGCTGGATGGCATCACCAACTCAATGGACATGGGTTTGGGTGGACTCCGGGAGTTGGTGATGGACAGGGAGGCCTGGCGTGCTGCGGTTCTTGGGGTTGCAAAGAGTCAGACATGACTGAGCGACTGAACTGACTGACCAAAATTACCTGACATGTAAATAGTCTATACATGATTTAAAAGACTTTGACACAATAAAGATGCATTTTCCTGTCTTACAAGAAATGACCAACATCATGAATGAAAGAAGGAAAAGTACTATAGACTCAGCAAACATTAAGAAGATGCTAAGGGAAAATGACTATATGTCCATAAATTCAACAACTTAGATAAAATCAAACAATCACTCAAAAGCTTCAAAACTGTCAATATTTACCCAAATAAAATAGGTAACCAGAAGTTGAGTAAATACTAACGAAATTGAATCCACAGTTTAAAACCTTTTGCTAAAGAAACCTCTAGGCCAGATGGTTTCATTGCTTAATTGTATCAAACACTGAAAAAATAACAGCAATTTTATACCATTTCTTCCAGGAAACAGAACAGAGAGCACCACTTACAGTGAGTTTTGCAGGGTTGCAAGATATAAGATCCATACAGAAAAATCAGCTGGATGTCTATGTACTTGCAATAAACATATAAACAATGACATTAAGAACACAAAACCATGGGACCTCCCTGGTAGCCCAGTGGTTAAGACCCCACCTTCCAACGCAGGGCGTGTGAGTTTGACGCCTGCTCAGGGAACTAAGACGCCACATGTCTCGCTGTCAAAAACCAATAAAACGGAAACAGTACTGCAACAAAGCCAGTGAACACTTTATAAACGATCCACATAAAAAACACACACACACTAGTAATTGCTTCACACACACACACACACACAGAGGGAAATGCTACAGTCTAAATTCAACAAAATATGTACAGGATTAGTATGAAGAAACTGACAAGATCTGATGAAAATACTTTTAAAGACTTAAATAAATAGAGAAACCTACTGTATTTATGGATTGAAAAATGATTCAACATATTAAAGGTGTCAATTATCACCCAACTGATCTACAGGCTTAATGCAATTTTTTTTTTTTTAATCTCAGAAGGCTTTTTTGTGGGTAGACATAGAGCAGCTTTCTAAATTTATATGGAAATATACAAACAAGTATTTCAGGAAGAAAGAGAAGCTGGTAGAATCATACTACCCAATTTTCTAATAGTTACTACATAGATATGGTAATTAAGACAATGTAGTATTGGTGGAGGGACAGGACAGAAAATAGTGCCAGAAATAACACACCAAGTACAGATTTTGATGAAAGGGCAAAACAAGTCAAAGGAGAAACAATGGCCTTTCAATAAATGGTAATATAACAACTGTACCTTTTTAGACTTTTATAAAAATGAGCTTTAACATAAACATCATCACACCTGACACAAAATTAACTCAAGATGGATCATAAATCAGTTCAGTTCAGTCACTCAGTCGTGTCCGACTCTTTGTGACCCCATGAATCGCAGCACGCCAGGCCTCTGTGAAAAGTGAAATCATGAATCTTTTACAAGACAACATAGGAGAGAGTCTTATGGGTTGGGCACAGTTCTTAGTTATGACACCAAAATCATGATCATAAAAGAAAAATAACAACAAATTGAATTTTAGCAAGACTAAGTCTTTTTGCTATGAGAAAGACCCTGTTAAAAGGGTGAAAATACATGAACCAGGAGATAATTTGTAATCCACAATTCTCACGAGTCCTATTTTCAGAATATATATTCTCTAAATGCAAGAGTGAGAAAGCAAAAAATTCAATTAGAAACCTTAAAGAATGGCATGGAAAAGTTCACAGTACCAACTGCTGGTGAGGATATACAGCAACTGGATGTCTCATACTTTGCTGGTGGGAATATGAAATGATACATCTACTCTAGAAAAATTTTTGGCAGTTTAAGTTAAACATAAGCATACCATAGGAATTAGCAATCATACTCCTTGGTATTTATCCTAGAGAAATGAAAACACATGTCCACACAAAAATCTGTATATGAGTGTTTACAGCAGATTTACTTGTAATAGCTGAAATCTGTAAACAATCAAAATGTCCTCTAAAAAGTGCCTGGATAAACTGTGGCACGTCCGTACAATGGAATACTACTCATCAATAAAAATGAACTACTGATACATGCAATAGGTTGAAAGGATCTCAAGGCTATTAACCTGAGTAAAAACAGCCAATTTCAAAAGGTTATATACTATATGCTCCCACTTATAAAAATTATATATACATTTCCATCTTGAAATGACAAAATTATGGTGATAGAGAACAGATCAGTGGTGGCCAGTGGTTACAGCTATGGAGAAGATATGACTATAAAAAGGTTAGCATGGGAAAGTTTTGTATCCTGATTGTTGTGGTAGTTGTAGGAATTTATATATGTGATAAAATGTCATAGAACTACACATTAAAAAAATGAATACATGTAAAACTTGGTAAAATTTGAAAAAGATCTGTAGTTTAGTTAAAAGCATTGTACTACTGTCAAATTCTTATTTTTGATAGTGAACTGTGGTCATATAAGGTCTTATCCCCAGGGCATCTGGGGAATTCTGGGTGAAGGTATTAGTTCTCGGTCCTATTCTTTTGCAATTCCTGTGACTGTAAAGTTATTTTAAAATACAGCTAAAAATTAGTAGGAGACACTTCTAAATACAGTCTAGACTCCAAAACTTCCCTAATAGACTCCCTAGACCAAAAAATGTACAAAATTTAAAGTCTGTCTCACTTGTATATTCATCTTAACCCTGTTCCACACTTTCTTATTGTCTTTCCTTTCTCTCCTCTCCTTTTCTATCTTTGGAATGATCCATGATAACTCCAGGTAGTCCTGCAATCTCTGTATGAAGAGGCCCCAAACATATCAACTTCTAATTCTGGTTACATTCAGATCTTTGGGCCATTGTTAAGGACTTCCCAATTCTGTCCTGGCCCAAACCTTCTTGACCTCATTCACGCACTCAAGCAGTTCTTTCCTTAGATGGGTCCAGGAGATGCAAAAACTTGATGCTGTAAACCAAAAGGTCACTGGAACAATTTCTCATTTTAGCTGAAAATAGGAAGAACTTGAAGCCTCTAGACGATCATAAAGGAGATATAAAGGAAACTGTAGCGGCCAAACACCAATGATCTCCCTTAGCCCAAGATGATTATCTCTGATGGAAGGACAGAAACAAAACTTTCAAACTGACATGGGTTGTACTATAAATCCTACAGCTCTCTCTATAAATATTAAATTATACTTTACAGAATTATACAATTACCAGATGGTAGGTTAACTTTCTGATCTCATCTGCCTAGACCTGGCTCCCTGCCCCCCATTCCCTTCCTCTTAGTTAAACTAAAAGTTAATTTTTAAAAGTAAAAATTAATCAAAGTTATCTGTTGTTATTCACATATTCTTCCAGTCCAGATAAAATGCAAATACTTTTTTTTAAGTCTCAAGCTTTACACACATTGTCTCTTCAAATTTTGCTTGCTAAAATATAGGAGAAAAAGTTGTCAGATTAAACAATGGCCTTGCATGTTAACTTATGAATTTTTTTTAAAAAGTGCATTTTTGGCTTATGGACGGAGATGAAACCAGCCTTCAATCTTCTCACACATTTACTATCACATAAAAATAATACTAGTGAAAAAAAATAATAATACTAGTGTAAAGTACTAGCTTGTACAGACTTGGATTTGATGTTTTTATGATTTGAACTTTTCTACCTCTCTTGCATTTTAGGTCAAGTTGATTTAGTCATGTGTAATACTCATTATGCTAAGAACTATAGAGACTTCATGTGTAAACAAATTGCAGTTTCCCAATCCACTGTTAACTTTGTTAAGAACTTAAATTACTATTAAATTGAGTTAAACTATCTTTGGACACTTTGACAGAAAAGATAGAAAATGCTGGCCACTTACCTAGTTTTAATTTACCCTTGTTTCCTATTTTTAAAATTACAGAATGACTAAAGGGTAAATGCCTTGGAAAATATTTACTTTTGTAATCTTTAAGTCTATAAGATACAAAATATACAGCCAACCATGGAGAAAAAAAATCTAAAGGTTTTGGTTTCATGTATTCTAGTTCTCTGGAGGAAATAAAATGAGTTATCTTGGTTAAGGTAGTAACTAATAAAATGGTTCAAACTATAATATAGTTACAAAATAATATATCTCATATATATTAGATAATGAATAGGGTCCACCTGCAATGTGGGAGACCCGGGTTTGATCCCTGGGTTGGGAAGATCCCCTGGAGGAGGGCATGGCANAGTTCTCTGGAGGAAATAAAATGAGTTATCTTGGTTAAGGTAGTAACTAATAAAATGGTTCAAACTATAATATAGTTACAAAATAATATATCTCATATATATTAGATAATGAATAGGGTCCACCTGCAATGTGGGAGACCCGGGTTTGATCCCTGGGTTGGGAAGATCCCCTGGAGGAGGGCATGGCAACCCACTCCAGTATTCTTGCCTAAAGAATCCCCATGGACAGAGGAGCCTGGCGGGCTACAGTCCATGGGGTTGTGAAGAGTCGGACACGACTGAGAGATTAAGCACAGACCACACACACTGAGGAACATTTATTTAATAAAGTGGTCTGAGTGCAAAGCAATGACCCTTGATGGACTGAGCGATTAAGCATAGCATAGGGTTTAACTATTTATTAAGGAAATGATTTTACTAAGATGGGAAATTCAGTATAATAGGTAATCCTATTTTAAAGCAGGATTAAAACTTTTTTTTAGGATTAAAACTTAAAATTACATGTTTACGTATGTCTTAACAAATATTTAGGAAGGCTTTAGAAAGTTGTGTTAATGAAAGGCAGACAGAGCCGTCACTGTGAATCACCATTTGGGTGATGTACAATAAAGTCAAATTAAAATTAGGCTTTTCTTGCCATAAAATGACCCAATTTACTCCGTGCCCAGACAGTAGTTTCTTCCTAAAAAATAAAAATATTATGAAATCTATATATCTTTGGCACACTCAAATTATTTTAACGTTTCCTTTTTTTAAAAAAAATTAAATTTCGTATAATTGTCACTTAGAGCCGACTCACTGGAAAAGATTGTGATGCTGGGAAAGATTGAGGGCAGGAGGAGAAGGGGATGATAGAGAAGAAGATGGCTGGATGGCATCACCAACTCAATGGACATGAGTTTGAGCAAGCTCCTGGAGTTAGTGAAGGACAGGGAAGCCTAGCAAGCTGCAGTCTGTGGGGTCACAAAGAGTCGGACACAACTGAGTGACTTGAATAGCAACTGTCGCTATTTTTACATTATCAACTTTGTAAAAACGTTTTGCAGTTAGATACTTCTGTTTCTGTCTTGTCTCCTTGTCAGCTCTTCATTTTGCCTCTCCCAATTTGAGAATGCTAAAACTTCCAATGCATCTTTTACAATGCAATGTTTTTGGGTATTATGCAATGCCTACTAGGTTGGAGAAGGCAGTGGCACCCACTCCAGTACTCTTGCCTGGAAAATCTCATGGACGGAGGAGCCTGGTGGGCTGCAGTCCATGGGGTCGCTAAGAGTCGGACACGACTAAGTGACTTCACTTTCCCTTTTCACTTTCATACATTGGAGAAGGAAATGGCAACCCACTCCAGTGTTCTTGCCTGGAGAATCCCAGGGACGGGGAGCCTGGTAGGCTGCCGTCTGTGGGGTCACACAGAGTCGGACATGACTGATGTGACTTAGCAGCAGCAGCAGCTACTAGGTAATTTATGATTTTTCTTCACCATATAAAGGGAAGAAAAACAGAAAAAAACTGAATTTGTCTGGTGATTTGCATTTTAACTAAAAACTATTTTGAGAGATTATTTTCATTTTCAAAACTTGGGGTAGGAGAACAAAAACTGACAAATCATAAGAGAAAATTTTTAAAGTGTTTTAATATCAGAGTAAAATTACCTTTGAGTCCAGATGAAACAGACCTTTCCAGGAGACCTGCGCCCTGGAGTCTCGGTGATCTTCTTGGAGCAGATGATCTTCAGATGAAGACTGAAGGCCCTCAGACAGAACAGATGATGACACAGCAGACAGCTTCTACCCAATACAGTGGAGTGAGATGAATTTCCTGATGTCTCAGGGTTTCTCCTTTACTGCTAACCCTATTTGTTACCACACTTTGGGGCCCTCTAGCCATCACCTAACGGCTTAACAAAACACTTTCACAGTTCTCACCTTCGTCTTTCATTCTCCCACCCTCTCTGTGATACAAGAAAAGGCGAAATCTCTTGTATGTTCTTCTCAATCCAGTTTCTGCTCTAAATCTACTTGACTGCTAGACTATTTTCATCCACAACCTGACCTCACCGACAAAAGTTTAAAGTGACAACCGTTATTTTATATACTTCAGACAATAGGTCTTTTATGATATTTGATTTCCCTCACATTTATTAACCCCAACCCTTCAGTCTTATAAAAACTGGAACCTAACCTCAAGTCAACAGAATACTTCTGCTGAAATCATTATTGTACAAACATTACAAGCTCATTAGGAGTGGAAATAAATACTGGCCCTATCCTGTGGCCACGGTCAGTCTATTCTCTTCAGAGACTCTTCAGCCTGATTTGAAAGAATTCTTTAACTCAGGAAATCTGCCTGCCTCAAGGGACAAAAGTTGACTGGAGTCTAATATGAGTCAGCTCCCAATATAGTCTACCACCCCCCATCCTTGTTTTCAACCAATATATCAGTTTCATGGGATACAGCTAAAGTAGAACAAAAGGAAAATTTACAACATTCTATACAAACTCAGAAAACAAGAGAGGAAGGAACACTTCCTACTCTTTTAATGAGCCCTCCATTACCCTGATACCAAAACCAAAGATACCGTCAATATAAGAAAACTATATACCAACGTCTCTCACAGACATAGGTGTAAAAAAAAATCTTACCTAATATTAGCAAATGGAATCCAGAAATATATAAAAGGTTGGCTCGACATTCAAAAATCAGTGAAACTCAGCAGATCAAAGAAGAAAAACCTTATAATCATCTCAAAAGACGAAAAAAGCGTTTTACAAAATTCAATATCCATTCGTGATAAACTGTCTTAGGACATAATAACAAAGGGCAATTTCCTCAGTTTTATAAAGGTCATCCACTCAACACTACAGCTAACATTAACTAAGTAGTGAGACTGAAGGCTTTCCCCTTACGTCCAAGAACAAGCAACGCTCTCAGTTTCTAGCACTTCTATTCACATCACTATTCACATCACTAGCATATCTATTCACTGGAGATCCGAGCCTGTGTAATAAGAGGCTAGGGAGGGAGGGAGGAAGAGGGGGAGAAAATATAAAAACTAAAATATTTGCAGGGAAAAAAAAAGTTGGAGGATTCACACTACTTCATTTTAAGACTTACTACTAAGCACAAAGCTACAGCAATCAAGATAGTGTAGTACTGGGGAAGGGTAGAAATAAAGGCAGAATCCAGAATCAAACCCACACATGAACAGATAATTGATTTTTGACACAATATAATCAAAGTAAGAACAGTCTTTTCAACAAGTGTTGCTAGAATAACTGAACATTCATATGCAAAGACAACAACAGCCTCAATCCGTTCTTTGTACCATAGTAAAAAAAAAAAAAAAAAAAATTGGAAAAGGATCACAGAATAAACGTTAACACCAAATCTTCTAGAACATGACTCAGCAATCTAAGGTTCATGGGCCAAGTTTGCCAAATATGTGATATAGAAAAAGAGCAAGTTGGGGTAAGGAAAACAGGAGCTGTGAGGGTGAGGGGCGATTACTGGGCTCATAAGGTATTCCCACTTTGTATTGCATGGTTGAGGAAGGTACTCTGATAGGGAAGGCAACAGCTGAGCCAAAGCAACAAAAAAGTGAAAAGAGATACTTGAGACCTGAAAGGTCACAGGCGGAGGGAAGATCAAGTGCAAAGGCCCTGGTGCAGGGGCTTGCCTGCTATATTTCAGGAACATCAACCAACCAGTGTGGCTACAAGGGACAGAGGAAAGGTCGGGGAATGACTTAGAAAGAGCCACTGGAATGTACAAACCTGCGTGTGCATGCACACAAACCCCAGATGTTGTAGGGTCTCTGAGGTCATGGTAAAGACTCCAGCTGTGTCTGAGTAAGATGGGATCCATGGAGGATTTCAAGCAGAGGAATAATACGATCTGATATATTATGGCATCTTATGAATACACAGACATAGAATAAGAGTCTGGAATGACATATACCAACAAATTAAGTGGGTTAAAATCCCTGGGGAAATGAGGAAAGGAAAAACATGATGTTTTCTCTGTGTTACACTTGGACTTTTGAAAACTTCTACAACAAATATGCTTATTTTCTTGACATTTTTTATTTTAAAACATCTAAAGGAGGAGTTATTAGAACCATCAACTAAAGTGACCTTTGCTTTACGTTTAGCTCAAAATAAACATACACAGCCCATTTCAACTATGACGATAAGCAAAAATGAATATTAACTAAGCAGCATGTATATGGTTAACAAATGTCAGCTGCATTCAGGAAGGGCTTAAAGAGAATACAGTTAACTCTCTTGAACAACTCTCTTACTCGGACTACTTTCCTTCTTGCTTAAATTTAGTAGTGACTGGTCCTATCACTTCATGGGAAATAAATGGAGAAATAGTGGAAACAGTGTCAGACTTTATTTTGGGGGGCTCCAAAATCACTGCAGATGGTGACTGCAGCCATGAAATTAGAAGACACTTACTCCTTGGAAGAAAAGTTATGACCAACCTAGATAGCATATTCAAAAGCAGAGACATTACTTTGCAGACTAAGGTCCGTCTAGTCAAGGCTATGGTTTTTCCTGTGGTCATGTATGGATGTGAGAGTTGGACTGTGAAGAAGGTTGAGCGCTTAAGAATTAATGCTTTTGAACTGTGGTGTTGGAGAAGACTCTTGAGAGTCCCTTGGACTGCAAGGAGATCCAACCAGTCCATTCTGAAGGAGATCAACCCTGGGATTTCTTTGGAAGGAATGATGCTGAAGCTGAAACTCCAGNGCATATTCAAAAGCAGAGACATTACTTTGCAGACTAAGGTCCGTCTAGTCAAGGCTATGGTTTTTCCTGTGGTCATGTATGGATGTGAGAGTTGGACTGTGAAGAAGGTTGAGCGCTTAAGAATTAATGCTTTTGAACTGTGGTGTTGGAGAAGACTCTTGAGAGTCCCTTGGACTGCAAGGAGATCCAACCAGTCCATTCTGAAGGAGATCAACCCTGGGATTTCTTTGGAAGGAATGATGCTGAAGCTGAAACTCCAGTACTTTGGCTACCTCATGAGAAGAGTTGACTCATTGGAAAAAGACTCTGATGCTGGGAGGGATTGAGGGCAGGAGGAGAAGGGGACGACAGAGGATGAGATGGCTGGATGGCATCACAGACTCGATGGACGTGAGTCTGAGTGACCTCCGGGAGATGGTGATGGACAGGGAGACCTGGCGTGCTGCGATTCATGGGGTTGCAGAGTCGGACACGACTGAACGACTGAACTGAACTGGGCTTCCCTGGTGGCTCAGAGGTTAAAACGTCTGCCTCTAATGTGGGAGACCTGGGTTCAATCCCTGGGTTGGGAAGATCCCCTGGAGAAGCAACCCACTCCAGTATTCTTGCCTGGAGAATCCCATGGACGGAGGAGCCTGGTGGGCTACAGTCCATGGGGTCGCAAAGAGTCGGACACAACTGAGTGACTTAAATTTCACTTCAACTTCGCTTGCCAATTTTTGGAAAGCTGTCTGTACATTTCTCATAACTGCAAGGATTTCCAAAGCATCAGGATGCTGAGACAAAGAAAGGCTTTGGTAATAAGCCCTGGTCAACAGAAGACTTAGAGCAAACACGTCCTGGCACTGCTTGAGAGAAGTAGCCATCCCATCTTTTGGGATGGTCCTTGACTCTCTAGTTCCTAGGTTTCTGTTCTAGTTAGTGACTGCTGTGTAAAAAACCATCCGAAATTTAGTGGCATAAAACAAAACTGTCATGTGTTATCATCTCTCACAATTCTGAGGATCGAAAGAACTCAGCTAGGTTGTTCTCACCCAGGGTCTCTCCTATAGTTGTAGTCTGATAGTAGCTGGGGCTGGGGTCATCTTGAAGGCTTCCTCACATATCTGGCAACTGATGTGGCCTGGGCTTCCTCAGAGCATAGAAACATCCTGAGATAGCCAGAGAGAAGCAGTATTTCCTTTTCTAACCAAGATTCTGAAGGCATTCAATATCACTCCTGCTGTATTAGTTAAAATTAGTAGGCCCAGTCCACACTCAAGACAAATGAAGTTGATTTTTACCTCTTGATTGGGGAAACACCAAAGAATTTGTGGATATGATTTAAAACTAAGTCCACCCTTTGGCCTAAAGTCTACTAGATGGAATCAGATAAGAAAAGATAACCAATAAAAGGCATTGGGCTAAGTGTGATAAAGTATTTACAAATTACAGGATGTGGTTCGTAATAGGTTAGCACAATCAGAAGCAGCTTTCTCTAAGAAAGGGCATTTTGAGAGGTCTTATAGAATGGTAGAATATTTATAAGCAAGGATGTAAGGAAAAAGTAACCTAGACATCCATTCCTTTGGATTGCCACAGAGGTCTACTGAAGATGCAGCAAATGATTTTAACTGGGGCTTAACAAATATGTGAACTGTGAACTTCCAGATGTTCAAGCTGGTTTTAGAAAAGGCAAAGGAACCAGAGATCAAATGGAAAGATTGAGGGCAGGAGGAGAAGGGGATGACAGAGGATGAGATGGTTGTATGGCATCACTGACTCAGTGGTCATGAGTTTGGGTAGACTCCGGGAGTTGGTGATGGACAGGAAAGTCTGGCGTGCTGCAGTTCATGGGGTCACAGAGTCGGACACGACTGAGCAACTGAACTGAACTAAGGTACATGGCAAAAATAGTATACGTGGTTGAAAAGATAGAATTTGGTTACAGAGTTAAAGTACTGTGTTTCAAATATGAGGTGTTAAAAGCTCCTAGGCACACTCATTGTATATTCTTGCCTTTGTCAAAAATTAAGAGGGGAACTTATGGTCAACCACAACTCAAGAGCCTAAATAAATGTGTCAACATTTAGCCCTACAACTTAAGTCTTACTCCCCTTTATCTGGACTTTGAGGTTTCCACTCAATCTGCCTTTGGAGACAGAGGATCCCCAAGGTTTTTAGACATCTGTCCTCTCTGTTTTAACCTCTACCATGGCATTCCATGACTGACCAAGCAACCTCCTTACCGTAAGATAGCTTCAGTGGTCAGCTGTGTTGAGACAAAAAGGGTTTGCTATTTCTGAAACTAGGAAATCCTAGACTAACATCTTATCAAGCTCTGCTTTTATATCCTCTCTATAAACTTCTGGTGGTACACTATCCAATTTCTGGAGCCAGGAACTCTGATATTCATACTCACAATTTTGGTTCAGTCAACTACCAGTGGTTTTCCCTTGGTCAAATCACTTGGCTTCCTCAAGTTTCCTGTCAGTGAAGAGGAGGTTGAAAATTCCTTCCTGAAAGGCTGTTGTACAGATTAAATGAGATATCTGTACTTAGCATGATGGGTGGCAGACAGTGAGTGCTACAAGATACAAGACATGGCTTTTATTAGCATAAGCTCATTGTGCAAAAGCCGGATAAAAGAACTATCAAAGGGCTGATGTCAATAGCTTAATGGTCTTATTTTTACCATCATCATGTGTGGCTAACCTATGCCCTGGAATGAGATGACACCACAGTTTCACTATATACTAAACTGTATTCTTCAGTTACCTTCTTTTCAATTTGTAATCTCGAGAGATACTGGTGGATAAGTCAACTGCTTTCACACAACATCTTAAAGAAACTTAAACAGGGAAGAGGATACAGAACAACAGTGGACAGTAAGTGATGTCTTCTCCAGCTATTAACAGTGGTTTTACATATTTACTTCGGCAATCGTCTCAGTCTATAGGTTGTCTCTTCATTTTGTTTATGATTTCTTTTGCTGTGCAAAGGAAGACCGAGTTTGATTAACCCCCCCAACCACCACCCCTTTTTTCTTGCTTGCTTTTGTTTCTATTGTCTTGGGAGACTGACCTAAGAAAACGTTACTACTATTTATTCCAGAGCATGTTTTGCCTATGTTCTCTTCTAGGAGCTTTATAATGTTGTGAATTACATTTAAGTCTTTAAGCCATTTTGAGATTGTTTTCTGAGGGTGTGAGGGAGTCTTCTAGCTTCATTGATTTACATGTGGCTCTGCAGCTTTCCCAGCACCACTTGCTGATGAGACTGTCTTTTCTCCATTGTATATTCTTGCCTTTGTCAAAAATTAATTGACCATGGGTGTGTGGGTTTATTTCTAGTTTCTCTATTCTACTCTCTTAATCCATTTGTCTGTTTTTATACCATGCTATTTTGATTACTGTAACTGTAGTATTTTCTTAAGTCTGGGAGGCATATGCCTTGAGCTTTGTCCTTTTTCCTCAGGATTTCTTTGGCAATTCTGGGTCTTTTATGGTTCCATATAAGGATTACTTGTCCTAGTTCTGTGAAAAATAACATGGGTGGTTTGACAGAGATTACGTATCTGAGATTGCTTTGGGCAGTATGACCATTTTAACAATGTAATTTTTCCAATCCAAGAGCATGGGGTATCTTCAAAGAAAGTTTTTTTAATATAAAAAAATATGTATTTTTAAGAAAGTCAACCATCAATCGCTCTGTGGATGTGCCTAGCCATAAAGACACAGTTCAAAGAGCATTTTTCACACTCCATTAAAGTGATGACAAGTAAATCATACTGAACTAATGAGCCAGTATCTTTCAAAAAAGGTGACAATATCACCACATATATGCACTATTTATAGACTTCAGAATCTGTGATTCCCAACAAATTACATTTTAGAAATAATGTAAATATTTCAATGAAGTTTTCCGTGCAGAATTAAGAAAATTAATTTGGGAAGCTAAAAATAGGAATCTGTATCAACTGATTTTGAGTGAGAATTACAAATAAAACAGGTGGGTGTGTCACATAACACACCTACCTCATCACAAAGAAGCCACATATCCTAAGCATCATAGTAGCTCAAAGGACCTTAAAAGTCAGTAACGTAAGAGGCTAGTTTCTTTCAACATCAAACTACCAGCAATATTATTTTTGTCAACAGCAATAGACTTATACACCGATATTCACACAGATGTAGTTAGGTCTTACTCCAAATTATACACTCAGTGAAACCGCAGATTCTGTATTATATACTTTCCTTTAATTCGGGTCACTTCAAGAATGAGGGTACCCACAAAGCTTGAGTCCCAGCAACAGATCAGCTATAAATACTATTAAAATGTACACAAATAGTTGAAGGAACAAAGTTAACCCTTGGAATCCTCAAAGATATGAGAAAAATAAGGGATATTATAGTCACTAACTTCAAAAATATGCATTGTTATTACATGGACAATAAGGTGGCTCAGTGGGTAAAGAATCTGCCTGCAATGCAAGAGACATGGGTTCAGTTCCTGGGTTGGGAAGATCCTCTGGAGGAGGGCATGGCACTCACTCTAGTATTCTTACCTGGAGAATTCCATGGACAGAGGAGTCTGGTGGGCTACAGTCCATATGAGTGCAAAGAGCCGGACACGACTGAAGCTACTGAGCGCACACACACAAGCTCTAACCAGCATAGGCTAGTCTAACAACAGTAGCATCATAGTGGGTTAAGCAATGTAACAAGTTCTCCTCTGTAAAGTATTAAAAAATTGTTGACATCTGCTGGGTTGTCCTCTGAAAGGTAAGTGGACTTAAAACTGGCAAACCAGTGAGACGGACCCATCACGTTCTCAGTCCTAATGATCCCATGACCAAGTCCAGATTTGTGTACTTCGTCCACAGCTGTGAGGATCTAGACAACCTCTATGATCCTATCAGCACCCGCCTGTTCTCAATATTATTTCAGAACGGACGAGTGTTGATGCGATCAGAGAGGTTGTCTTGCACATACTGCTTGAAGAGCATGGCTGCCTTTTCAGATGCTTTTTCTGCTGCTTTCTAGACAGACAGACAGCTCTGTGCACAACGAAGCCAGACTTTCAGTTCCTCAAGCTCGTTAGAGGCAACGTGGGGTGCTGAACTGCAAAGACCTTCACAACCACTAGGCCTTCTTGGTATTTCACTCCAGCAACTTTAAAGAAGTGCCTACTCCCCAGACTTTTACAGTGAAAGTCGTGGATGTCTGAGAAATACTCCTCCACACAAAGGATCTGGGAGGGGGCAATGTCGGCAAGCTGGTTTCCCAGAATGGCAGCACCTCTGGGTCAGTAAGTTAGGAGACAAACCCCTGGGGACTTGGGGAAGTGTCGCAAGCCAATGTTCCATGGTTCCTCATGTGGAGGTCATGCTGGGTTACTTCAGGGTCTGGGCGGGGCAGGGAGCTGGGTGAGTCTTCTCTTCAAAGACTCACCTTACTCTGGAGTAGGCCTGGACCCTTGAGGCCCTTTGACTCCTCCAGGGCCTCTAGACCCACAAGAGATGGAACCCAGGAAAGAGGAAGGTGGCTACATTCAGGGAAATTCCACTTCTCCAGTGGCTACAGATTCTGCAAACATGGAACGAACTCTCAGGAAAGCTCCAAAGGAAGATTTTTTACAAGCTGTTCTGACTTGACTGTCAGCTAACAATTCAAACACTAGCAATTCTCAACACGGTTTGAGGTCTCACCTTGCTAGACAAGGTACAGTACAATATTTATGAAAATCCTATCAAGCGAAGATGTGTCAATTTTAATAGTGCAAGAATGCCCAATTAAGGATCTTCCTATCATTTGGATTACAGCATCATTTACTGTGTGCAAAAATGTAAAGCTATGCGAATACTTACAAACTGGTATCACCTTATCCTTAGGTCAAGTGCCAGGGAAAACTTCCAACATTTCTTAATCAAGAACAATTCCCAGTTTCAAGACATATTAGAAACATATAGTTATCAAGACTGTGTGATACTGGCCCAAGGATAGACACAGATCAATGGAATAAAACAGAGAAACTAATGCATATATTGACAGTCAATTGATTTTCAAGAAAAGAAAGACGGAGGAAAGCATAGTCTTTTCAACAAATAGTGCTGGAACAACTGGATACATACAGACAAAAGAATGAACGTGGACCCTGACACCTCCTAGTATACATAGAAGTTAACTCCAAATGGATCAAAGGCCTAAATATAAGGATTAATATTGTAAAATTCTTAGAAGAAAACAGAGGTGTGAATCTTTCTAACTTTAGATCAGGTAATAGTTTCACAGATGACAGCTACGCACAAGAAGCCAAAGAAAAAGACAAAGCTGAACCTCATCAAAATTAAAACTTTTTTGTGCTACGAAAGTCACTATCAAAAAAGTGAAAAGACAACTCAAAAAACAGGAGAAAATATTCAAAGCTTTACAAATCATATATCTGGTAAGGGTCTAGGAACCCAGAACATATTAAAAAGAATTCCTGAAACTCAACAATAAAAAGACAAATAATTTAAAGATGGGGAAAGGTTCTGAAGACATTTTTCCAAAGATATATTAATACGAATGGCCAATAAGCACATGAAAAGATGATGAACATGAATGCAAATCAAAGCCACAGTGAAATACCACTTCACAAAGTCATTCAGTTCAGTCGCTCAGTCGTGTCC
>SJYX01018323.1:0-12148 GCA_006410675.1 Oreotragus oreotragus | reverse complement strand
ACAGGCTGCGGCCCGGACACCCCCACGGCCCATCTGTGCTGCCCGTCCCGACGAGGCCACGCTCCTGCCCTTGGCATTTCAGCCGCCCGCCTGGTCACAACCAGGGCGGAGTGAGGAGGCTCCAGGAGGAAGGCCTGCACCCCGCGTGGTCCGTGGTCCTCTCCATTGGTTCCCGGCAGACAGCCAGGCCGAGCTCACAGAGACTGTGCGACAGGCCTGGGCACCCAGCTGCACGTCACAGGCCCGGGAGGTCCATATCTCTGTGCCTCCTCCATGGCTGCTGCCTCTGAGCCACTGGGAGGGCCACCTTGGATAGTGGGGGTCTCTGAGGAACCCTGGGGAGGACTCATGGGGGGAGGTCTTACCAGGATGAGGCTCAGCTAATGCTCTGAGTTCCTGTCGTGTGCCCAGCTCTGCCATCAGGAGCTCACAGCCTCGCCAGGGAGGCAAAGTCCACCTCTCATCAGTCCCTCATTCATTCATTCACAAGCATGAGCTGAACTCACTGCTGCCCAGCTGGGGAGGTACTTCTGCCCTGGTGGCCATCAGGGAGGACTTCCCAGAGGAGGCGGCCAACTCTGAGCCATGCCTTNTCACAGCCTCGCCAGGGAGGCAAAGTCCACCTCTCATCAGTCCCTCATTCATTCATTCACAAGCATGAGCTGAACTCACTGCTGCCCAGCTGGGGAGGTACTTCTGCCCTGGTGGCCATCAGGGAGGACTTCCCAGAGGAGGCGGCCAACTCTGAGCCATGCCTTGCACGCCATGAGTAGGGCTTTGAGGAGGAAATGGTGTGAGTACACCTTGGGGCTTTATGGAGGAGCTAGTCTACAGCCTCAGTGAGGGTAGGGGTGGGGGGTTGAGGTCAGGGGGAGAAATGGGTGTGGTGGGTCTGCTGTCTCCAGGGCGACCCAGAGGGGAGGCCTCAGAGGCTGCGCTTTTGAAGAAGGCTGGGAGGAGACAGGCCTCAGCTTGGCTCGGCTTGCCAAGCCACCTCCCCTGGAGCTGACAGGCTGGGTGGAGGTCCCTCTGTGCCTCGGGTCACCTCTGAGACCCCCCCAGAGCAATCCCCAAAGTGGCCCCTCTTTCTGAGGTTGGGTTTCCAAAGCTCCATAAAGGCTTTCCAGCCCCCCAGTGTGCCCCTCTCTGGGCCTTGTTTTCCCACCATTGAGGAGATCCAAGGACATCCCAAGGGGCCATGCCCAGCAGGAACCCTCTATACCACTGTCAGTGAGCCTGAGGTCCAGAGAGGGAAGTTGACCCACCTGAGGTCACACAGCATGGATGGCAGGACCACGACTCCAGCCCAGCGCTCTGGACCCCCAAGTCCAGCTCACCATCCTCGGAGCTCACCTCCCCTAGGGAGCCGGATAAACACAGGACAATGTAGTCCTGACTCAGTCATGACCAATGGGGACATGGAGCCCAAGACCCAGCCCTGGCCGTGGACACAGGACCTGGCCTCCAGTGACCACCACCTCCACTCTCTCCCTCAGAGAATCTCTTCAAGGAGAGAGAGAAGGGTGGCTGGGAAGAGCAGCTGGCCAAGGTATGGAGGGAGCCCAGCCATGGGGGCCTTCTGTGAGGATGATGGGGGGGGGGNACCTGGCCTCCAGTGACCACCACCTCCACTCTCTCCCTCAGAGAATCTCTTCAAGGAGAGAGAGAAGGGTGGCTGGGAAGAGCAGCTGGCCAAGGTATGGAGGGAGCCCAGCCATGGGGGCCTTCTGTGAGGCTGATGGGGGGGGAGGGTGGGCACCCGCTCAGCCCTGGGAGGGCGGAGGAGGCTCAGGACGGGAGGCGGAGGGCGGGGGAGGCTGGTACCGAGGAGCAGCAGGGTCCCTGCGAGTCAGGATGTGAACCTGTCTCTAGACACTTGGCACAGAGCAAGTGTCCAATGCACACAAGGCCCCTCCCGCCCATCCTGGGGTCTGGGTCCATGGCTGAGGGACCCAGGGAGGATGCGGAGGCCAGACGGGAGAGCAGAGAGGCAAGGAGGAGGGCGGTGGGGACTGAAGTTGTCACAGCGAGGACGGGTGTCACGCTGCTCCCGCTCTAACCACACACCACATGGCCAGGAGAGGGGAAGCCAGGCCCTGGCAGGCCTGGATTCAAGTCCAGATTCAGCCAACCACAGCTGTGTGTCCTGGGTGACCTGCTTTGCCTCTCTATACCTTATTTCCTCCTCTATCAAATGCGGGTGAAAGTACCAACCTCCAATGCTTGCTGTGAAATGACAGGAAATAATCGACTTGATGTCTGGCACTGTGCATGGCAGACAGGAAGCCCTCACTCACTGCATTAGTTATTATTATCATATAGTAGTAGCAGAATGGTTGTAATTAAATAGCATTTAGTGGAAATAATACCGCCAGCGGCAGCAATACAGGTAATTGATAGAAAAATAAGACAGAAAATCACTAAGTACATAGAAGACTTCAACAGCATAATTAACCAAATTGATCTAATTGACTTTTTTTTCAAATATAAATGGAACATTCACCAAGACAGATCATTTACTGGGCCATATATCAGGTTTCAATAAATTTAAAAGGACTGAAATCAGAGTACATTCTCTGCCCAGAACATCAATTAGAGATCAATACCAAAAATATATCTGGAGAAATTCCAAATATTTGGAAATTAAACAACACTTTTAAATAAGCCACAAGCCATAGAAGACATCACAAGGAAAATTAGAAAATATTTTGAAATGAATGGTAAAGAAAGCACAATATGAAAATTTGAAAATCTGTGGCGCTCAACAAAAAACAATGCTTAGAAGAAAATTATATTTGTAATGCCCATATTATAAAAGAAAAAAGATAAAATCTATTATCTAAACTCCATTTTAAGGAGCCATCCCCCAAAGTGCAAATTAAGCCCAAAGTAGAAGAAAGAAAATAATTAAAAGTAGCGGAAAAATCAAATTTTTCAAAATAGACAAACAATAGAGAGTGAATAAAATCAAAAGTGGGTTTTTCAAAAATATTAATAAAATAAGCTCATTGATAAGCTGCTCAAGCAAATAAAAAATATCAGTAAAGATGGAATATCACTGAACAACCTTTAAACATGGAAGAGTAATAAAATATGATTCCAATAAATTAGGCAATTTAGATTGAATAAACAAATTCCATAGAAACCACAAAACTGACAAGAGAAGAAACAGAGGATCCGAGTAGCCCTGGATAAAAGAAACTGGAGTCATATTTTCTAAACCTTCCCACAGGCTTCGCTGGTTAATTCTATCACAAGTTAAAAGTGTCGGTCGCTCAGTCATGTCTGACTCTTTGGGACCCCACAGACAATAGCCTGCTAGCTCCTCTGTCCACGGGATTCTCCAGGCAAGAATACTGAAGTGGGTTGCCATTCCCTTCTCCAAAGCATCTTCCCAACCCAGGGATTCAACCTGGGTCTCCAGCTTTGCTGACAGATTCTCTACCGTCTGAGTCACCAGGGAAGCTCATCACAAGTTAATGCAGAAATAATACCAATTCTGTCCAAATTCTCTCAGAAAATAGAGGAAGAAGGAACACTCTGGAAACCATCTGATGAGGCCAGCACAACTCCAACACCAAAGCCGGAAGAAGACATTACAAGAAAGCTACAGACCAATATCTTTTATGAGGATGAACTCAAAAAATACTTAGCAAATATTAGCAAGAAAAACCTGCCTTTTTGTCCACCCGCCTGGAATCTCTCTCATCCCAGCCCTTTGGGGGTTTTACAGAGACCTTGTTAATAGGTGTGATTCACGAAACTGCTGATGGCTGATGATGAGAGTCCACCTGTCACCCTCTCTGAAGGTTCAGAGGTTAGGGTCAGAGTTCCAACTGTCAGTCCAAGATTGGTTCTCCTGGCAACTCACCCTCATCCACTTCACCAAGAAGTGGAACCAGGCTTCTTGTGAACAACAAAAGACACCGTTACTGCTCTCTGCACTTAGGAAAGGGTCTCAGAAGTTCTGTGCCAGAAGAAGATGGAGACCACGTGTATATTTTTTTGGTAAGTCCCAGTATCACATTGAGGAAGGCTCTTCACAGAGCAGGAGGAGGAGGAAACGAGCGTCTGTGGAAGCCCTGCCACTCATGCACCTAATGATGAGTGAGTGACGCCTTCCCACTAAGATCAGAATGAGGCAAAGAGGCCCACGGTCTCCACTTCTGGCCAACATTGCACTGAAGTCCTAACCGGGGCAGTAAGGTAAGAGACAGGCGAAAACAGATATATGGATTACAATAGAAAATGAAAAACTGTCTTTCTTTGCAGACAACATAATTGCATACACAGAAAATCTCACAGATTTTTAAATTCTGGAACTATTAATTACTAATAATTGAATTTAGCAAGATCTCTGGATATAGAATCAATATGCAAATGTCAGCTGAATTTCTGTGCACTAACAATAAACAACTGGAAAATAAGCTTCTAAAAAACTATGATGCGGTCACATTAAAAACATGAAAGACTCAGACAAATTTAACAAAATATGGGCAAGATCTTTACAAAACACTGCAAAAAGAAATAAAACCTAAATAAATGCAGATAAATGATCATGGATAACAAGAGTCAATAATGTTAAGATGTCAGTTCTAAAAATTGATTTGTGTATTGCCTGTGTGATGCCAACTATCTTCATTATAGAATTAAATAAAATCTATCATTTAAAATTTTATATGGAAATTTCAAAAGACCTAGAATAGCCAGAACAATCTTGAAAAAGAGCATGATTTACAAGAATTACACTAGCTGACTTCAAGATTTCCTATATAGCTACAATCAACAAGACAGTGAGAACTGACAGAGATAGAATAGAAACGCCAACATAAAACCACACTTACGTGATCGATTAACTTTTTTTTAATGGTACCAAAGCAATTCAATAGGGAAGGTCTTTTGAACAAATGGTTCTGCAATAATCACCTATCTAGGGGGTTAAAAGGAACTTTAATGCCTGCCTCGAACCGTTCACAAAAGTTAATTTGAGATGGACCCAAGGCCTAAACATTAAAAAACAAAAAAACTTCTTGAGGGAAACACAGGAGACGATCTTACCTTTATCTTGGGGCAGGTAAATATTTCTTGGAAACCAGAAATCACTCAGCATAAAATTTTTTTTAAATGGATGAATTGGATTCCATCTGAATTAAAGCATCTGCTCATCCCACAATACTATGAGGAACGTGAAAAAAGGGAAATCAGAGACAAGAAGAAAATATTCACGAGACATATCTCTGACAAGGGATTGTATCCAGAAGAAGTGAAGAACGCTTCCAAAAATCTGGGAGAAAAGACAAGCAGCCCAACTGCAAAAGTGAACAGAAGATTTCAGTAGGCATGTCACAGAGGAAGGCAGATGAATGACCTGTCTCTTATACACATCTAGATGTGTATAGGAGATAAACACAGGACAATGTAGTCCTGACTCAGTCATGACCAATGGGGACATGGAGCCCAAGACCCAGCCCTGGCCGTGGACACAGGACCTGGCCTCCAGTGACCACCACCTCCACTCTCTCCCTCAGAGAATCTCTTCAAGGAGAGAGAGAAGGGTGGCTGGGAAGAGCAGCTGGCCAAGGTATGGAGGGAGCCCAGCCATGGGGGCCTTCTGTGAGGCTGATGGGGGGGGAGGGTGGGCACCCGCTCAGCCCTGGGAGGGCGGAGGAGGCTCAGGACGGGAGGCGGAGGGCGGGGGAGGCTGGTACCGAGGAGCAGCAGGGTCCCTGCGAGTCAGGATGTGAACCTGTCTCTAGACACTTGGCACAGAGCAAGTGTCCAATGCACACAAGGCCCCTCCCGCCCATCCTGGGGTCTGGGTCCATGGCTGAGGGACCCAGGGAGGATGCGGAGGCCAGACGGGAGAGCAGAGAGGCAAGGAGGAGGGCGGTGGGGACTGAAGTTGTCACAGCGAGGACGGGTGTCACGCTGCTCCCGCTCTAACCACACACCACATGGCCAGGAGAGGGGAAGCCAGGCCCTGGCAGGCCTGGATTCAAGTCCAGATTCAGCCAACCACAGCTGTGTGTCCTGGGTGACCTGCTTTGCCTCTCTATACCTTATTTCCTCCTCTATCAAATGCGGGTGAAAGTACCAACCTCCAATGCTTGCTGTGAAATGACAGGAAATAATCGACTTGATGTCTGGCACTGTGCATGGCAGACAGGAAGCCCTCACTCACTGCATTAGTTATTATTATCATATAGTAGTAGCAGAATGGTTGTAATTAAATAGCATTTAGTGGAAATAATACCGCCAGCGGCAGCAATACAGGTAATTGATAGAAAAATAAGACAGAAAATCACTAAGTACATAGAAGACTTCAACAGCATAATTAACCAAATTGATCTAATTGACTTTTTTTTCAAATATAAATGGAACATTCACCAAGACAGATCATTTACTGGGCCATATATCAGGTTTCAATAAATTTAAAAGGACTGAAATCAGAGTACATTCTCTGCCCAGAACATCAATTAGAGATCAATACCAAAAATATATCTGGAGAAATTCCAAATATTTGGAAATTAAACAACACTTTTAAATAAGCCACAAGCCATAGAAGACATCACAAGGAAAATTAGAAAATATTTTGAAATGAATGGTAAAGAAAGCACAATATGAAAATTTGAAAATCTGTGGCGCTCAACAAAAAACAATGCTTAGAAGAAAATTATATTTGTAATGCCCATATTATAAAAGAAAAAAGATAAAATCTATTATCTAAACTCCATTTTAAGGAGCCATCCCCCAAAGTGCAAATTAAGCCCAAAGTAGAAGAAAGAAAATAATTAAAAGTAGCGGAAAAATCAAATTTTTCAAAATAGACAAACAATAGAGAGTGAATAAAATCAAAAGTGGGTTTTTCAAAAATATTAATAAAATAAGCTCATTGATAAGCTGCTCAAGCAAATAAAAAATATCAGTAAAGATGGAATATCACTGAACAACCTTTAAACATGGAAGAGTAATAAAATATGATTCCAATAAATTAGGCAATTTAGATTGAATAAACAAATTCCATAGAAACCACAAAACTGACAAGAGAAGAAACAGAGGATCCGAGTAGCCCTGGATAAAAGAAACTGGAGTCATATTTTCTAAACCTTCCCACAGGCTTCGCTGGTTAATTCTATCACAAGTTAAAAGTGTCGGTCGCTCAGTCATGTCTGACTCTTTGGGACCCCACAGACAATAGCCTGCTAGCTCCTCTGTCCACGGGATTCTCCAGGCAAGAATACTGAAGTGGGTTGCCATTCCCTTCTCCAAAGCATCTTCCCAACCCAGGGATTCAACCTGGGTCTCCAGCTTTGCTGACAGATTCTCTACCGTCTGAGTCACCAGGGAAGCTCATCACAAGTTAATGCAGAAATAATACCAATTCTGTCCAAATTCTCTCAGAAAATAGAGGAAGAAGGAACACTCTGGAAACCATCTGATGAGGCCAGCACAACTCCAACACCAAAGCCGGAAGAAGACATTACAAGAAAGCTACAGACCAATATCTTTTATGAGGATGAACTCAAAAAATACTTAGCAAATATTAGCAAGAAAAACCTGCCTTTTTGTCCACCCGCCTGGAATCTCTCTCATCCCAGCCCTTTGGGGGTTTTACAGAGACCTTGTTAATAGGTGTGATTCACGAAACTGCTGATGGCTGATGATGAGAGTCCACCTGTCACCCTCTCTGAAGGTTCAGAGGTTAGGGTCAGAGTTCCAACTGTCAGTCCAAGATTGGTTCTCCTGGCAACTCACCCTCATCCACTTCACCAAGAAGTGGAACCAGGCTTCTTGTGAACAACAAAAGACACCGTTACTGCTCTCTGCACTTAGGAAAGGGTCTCAGAAGCTCTGTGCCAGAAGAAGATGGAGACCACGTGTATATTTTTTTGGTAAGTCCCAGTATCACATTGAGGAAGGCTCTTCACAGAGCAGGAGGAGGAGGAAACGAGCGTCTGTGGAAGCCCTGCCACTCATGCACCTAATGATGAGTGAGTGACGCCTTCCCACTAAGATCAGAATGAGGCAAAGAGGCCCACGGTCTCCACTTCTGGCCAACATTGCACTGAAGTCCTAACCGGGGCAGTAAGGTAAGAGACAGGCGAAAACAGATATATGGATTACAATAGAAAATGAAAAACTGTCTTTCTTTGCAGACAACATAATTGCATACACAGAAAATCTCACAGATTTTTAAATTCTGGAACTATTAATTACTAATAATTGAATTTAGCAAGATCTCTGGATATAGAATCAATATGCAAATGTCAGCTGAATTTCTGTGCACTAACAATAAACAACTGGAAAATAAGCTTCTAAAAAACTATGATGCGGTCACATTAAAAACATGAAAGACTCAGACAAATTTAACAAAATATGGGCAAGATCTTTACAAAACACTGCAAAAAGAAATAAAACCTAAATAAATGCAGATAAATGATCATGGATAACAAGAGTCAATAATGTTAAGATGTCAGTTCTAAAAATTGATTTGTGTATTGCCTGTGTGATGCCAACTATCTTCATTATAGAATTAAATAAAATCTATCATTTAAAATTTTATATGGAAATTTCAAAAGACCTAGAATAGCCAGAACAATCTTGAAAAAGAGCATGATTTACAAGAATTACACTAGCTGACTTCAAGATTTCCTATATAGCTACAATCAACAAGATAGTGAGAACTGACAGAGATAGAATAGAAACGCCAACATAAAACCACACTTACGTGATCGATTAACTTTTTTTTAATGGTACCAAAGCAATTCAATAGGGAAGGTCTTTTGAACAAATGGTTCTGCAATAATCACCTATCTAGGGGGTTAAAAGGAACTTTAATGCCTGCCTCGAACCGTTCACAAAAGTTAATTTGAGATGGACCCAAGGCCTAAACATTAAAAAACAAAAAAACTTCTTGAGGGAAACACAGGAGACGATCTTACCTTTATCTTGGGGCAGGTAAATATTTCTTGGAAACCAGAAATCACTCAGCATAAAATTTTTTTTAAATGGATGAATTGGATTCCATCTGAATTAAAGCATCTGCTCATCCCATAATACTATGAGGAACGTGAAAAAAGGGAAATCAGAGACAAGAAGAAAATATTCACGAGACATATCTCTGACAAGGGATTGTATCCAGAAGAAGTGAAGAACGCTTCCAAAAATCTGGGAGAAAAGACAAGCAGCCCAACTGCAAAAGTGAACAGAAGATTTCAGTAGGCATGTCACAGAGGAAGGCAGATGAATGACCAAAAGCCAAAGACACTATGGTCAGCATCTTGAATCCTCAGGGAAATGTCAGTTAACATCCAGGAGGAGCCTCCACCCACCCACGGACAGACCTCAAAGGAGAAAGAAAGGCTCGGCCAAATGCTGGTGGGGAAGTGCCCGCTGCGGGTGGGACGGGGAAACCTGGTTGGAATACTGACATTTTCTTATACAGTTAGGACTCGGGAGTTCCACTTTCAGGTACTAACCCCAGAGGCATGAAACACTCATATACAAAATTACACACAGAAGCATGTTCCCAGCAGCCTTATTCCTAAGAGCCTCAGACTAGGAACAACCTGTACCAGGCAGACTCATCCCCTCCCAAAGACCTGAAATCAATTACCCACCTGAGGAAACTGGAGAAAGGAGAGCGAGTTACACTGAAGGTGAGTGGCAGAAATGAAACAACAAAAGTCGGAGCAGAAACAGAGGAGTCAACTTGAAGAAGCGTGCAACAGCACGGCGAATCTCAAACACACACTGAGGGAAAAAAACACCAGACACGGGGCTCCCCCTGGGGGTCCAGTGGTTAAGAATCAGCTTGCAATGCAGGGGACATTGGTTTGATCCCTGGTCTGGGAAGATTCCACATGCCCAGGAGCAGCTAATCCCAAGTGTCACAAGTTTTGAGACTCCTCTCTCGAGCCGGCGAGCCGTAGCTATGGAATGAGGCCCATGCTCCTAGACCCCGAGCCCCACAAGCAGGGAAGCCTCTGCGGTGCGAAGCCCGTGTGCCACAATTCAGAGGAGCCCTCAGCTAGAGAAAGCCCGCTCGCAGCAGTGAAGACCACAGCCGAAAAACTAATCAGCACGCCTCTTTAAGAAACGTCTTTTAGACACAGAGAAGCACACACCGCACGATTCCAGTCGTAGGAAATTCTAGAAGAGGCAAAATTAACCTTATGGCAGGCGAACTAAATCAAACCAGTCTTGTGGGGATGGAGATTAACCAGGAGTGAGCGTGAGAGAGCTTTCTGGGGCAGTCGGAAAAGGTCCCGATATTGACGGGGTAAGACATTACTTTGCCGACAAAGGTCCGTCTAGTCAAGGCTACGGTTTTTCCAGCAGTCATGTATGGATGTGAGAGTTGGACCATAAAGATATGTGAAGGCTGAAGAATTGATGCTTTTGAACTGTGGTGTTTGAGAAGACTCCTGAGAGTCCTTTGGACTGCAAAGAGAGCCAACAAGTCCATCCTAAAGGAGATCAGTCCTGGATATTCATGGGAAGGACTGATGCTGAAGCTGAAGCTGAAGCTTCAATACTTTGGCCACCTGATGTGAAGAACTGACTCATTGGAAAAGACCCTGATGCTGGGCAAGATTGAATGCAGGAGAAGAAGCGGGTGACAGAGGATGAGATGGTTGGATGGCATCACCTACTCGATGGACATAACTTTCAATAAGCTCCGGGGGTTGGTGATGGATGGGGAGGCCTGACGTGCTGCAGTCTACAGGGTCACAAAGAGTCGGACACGACTGAGCCACTGAACTGAACTGAGACATACGTACGTTTGTCAAAATTCATTGCACTACACACTGATGATACATGTGTCTCACTGTAAGTTAAATAGACCTCAATATTAAAATATTTCAAGCTTTAAAGAAAATTTTGGAAACAGATTCAAATTTCAAAATATTTCAAACTATAAAAAGAAATATAGGGCCCCCCTTATATATTCTGTAAACATTCTTAGCAGAGTCTAGGACTGATGCAGAATCAGATAGATGACTATCTCTGATACGGAAACATGCAGAATTCACACTAATTCCCATAAATAGTGTTGTAGCAGTTTGGGCTCCGCTTTGGCCACCAAATGCTGGTACATGCAGCCATGAAAAAAAGAGACACTGAAGGTTTGGGGGAGGGGACAGAAGCCCCTGGTGCTTCCAGGAGGCTGGGGTTCCCTGGGCATTCAGCAGACACCTGTCCAGTGAGCATATGGGAGAGCCACCCAAGGTCCTGCTGCACCCCAACAAATGGACCAGGTGTGGGGCACGACTGGGGCAGACAGGCTCTTCTGGATTCCGCCCTGGTGTGCGTGCATGCTAAATCGCTTCAGTCATGTATCTGACTCTCTGCGACCCTATGGACTGTAGCCCACCAACCTTCTCTGTCCATGGGATTCTCCAGGCAAGAAAGTGTAGGTTCCCAGGCCATTCTCCAGGAGAATCTTCCCGACCCAGGGATCAAACCCGCATCTCATGCTTCCTGCATTGGCAGGCTGGTTCTTTGCCACCAGCACCACCTGGAAAGCCGTGGAGGAGTGGAGATGGCCAATGTGCAGTGAGAGCACCAGTCACTCGGTCGTGTCCCACTCTTTGCGACCCCATGGACTGTAGCCCGCCAGGCTCCTCTGTCCATAGGAATTTCCAGGCAAAGTACTGGAGCGGGTAGTCATTCCCTTCTGTAGGAGATCTTCCCAACCCAGGGACAGCGCTCAGGTCTCCTGCATTGTAGGCAGATTCTTTACCATCTGAGCCACAAGAGAGGCCCTAGGCTAGGGCAGTTTCCATTTCCAGGTCCAAGGGTGCATCACCAGAGCGGGTGCAGACAGTCCTGCCTGCAGAGGGCGCCCTTGTCTCCAAGTGTGGCCCGGCTAGTGCTCCTTTCGGGTAGATCCCAGAAATGGAATCAACTGGGGAAATGGATGCATATAAACTATAAGTTTTAGTTAGCATTGCCCAAACCTGCACTTTAATGTGATCCAATCACCTCCAAAATGTGGTGCTTTTACTATTTCTCAATCTTGGCCAAAATGATACATCATCTTAATTTCCATTTCTTAAATATTACTAAGGTTGAGTTTATATATCTCCATTTTTAAGTGGATTGTCATCTTTTTCTTATTGGTTTTAAAAAGTGCTCTTTATCA
>SJYX01018322.1:342583-363786 GCA_006410675.1 Oreotragus oreotragus | reverse complement strand
GCTCGATGGACATGAGTCTGAGTGAACTCTGGGAGTTGGTGATGGACAGGGAGCCCTGGCATGCTGCCATTCATGGGGTCGCAAAGAGTCGGACACCACTGAGAGACTGAACTGAAATGAACTGAAGGGTTAATACTGATTTCAACTTACCATGAGCAACATTTACACATGAACATAAAATTGTTAGTATTATATATCATGGCACTGAGTACTAACATTATAGAAAGCAGATTAACTTGAAATTTTATTTGATATAATTATAAATCTATAGGAAAATTACAATATCTTTAGAGAGGAGAATTTTTAGTTCATTTGTTTGCTTAATGGAAAAATAATTTGATGAGTTAAAATGGGAAAAGGTAGCAATTCACTGACATTGACAATGAGAAAGGTTAAAAAATACAGTTAAATTAGTATTGATACATTATACCAAATTGCTTTACGTTATACCAAATGCATTATTTTTAGACTGGAAAGCTTAAATATGTTCCTAATAATGTTATTTCTACACTATTATAGGATTTTAGTTTAACTATGGAAATTAACCAGTCTGTTGCAATATCTTAATTTCCACTAAATAGAAACATTTGACTCTTGCTTACAGTCATCCACATCAGCAGTCTATCCAAATATTTAGGCAATACAATTAATCTGGATACTATTTCTTTCCTCATACTGAGTTCTATGTAACTATTTACCATTCTGAGTTTGTATTTGTTTGTTTTACAGGATCTGTTTTACCTGGTTAACACTTAGAACATGGTGCTAATAAGTCCAAAGAAAACAACAGGATCAAAAAGCAAAGTGTTTTCTGATACGATTATCTGTCTTCTCCACATTAAGTATTTTAACTTTTATCTTTATAGTAATAGTGTTCTTTCTCTTAAATTGCATCAAAACTTTCTGAAATGGTATAAAATAAGGGAAAACTCCTAGAGTACTGTATTCTTTATGTAATAACACATTCTAGTAACTTTCATNTTCTGATACGATTATCTGTCTTCTCCACATTAAGTATTTTAACTTTTATCTTTATAGTAATAGTGTTCTTTCTCTTAAATTGCATCAAAACTTTCTGAAATGGTATAAAATAAGGGAAAACTCCTAGAGTACTGTATTCTTTATGTAATAACACATTCTAGTAACTTTCATGAGTACAAAATTGAGGTTATTTAAAATGGAAACTATTGTCTATTTTAAGTTAACTAATGCTGTTTCAGTTTTACATGATTCCTTCAAGATTCTCAGTTAATTATTTTTAAATACTGTCTGCCTGTTCTTTAAGACTTCATTTATATATCCCACCTGACATTAATGACTTGAACTTCAGCTTTGGTTTTACAATTTGTTTCTTATTATTGCAAGTTCAACAGTCATTAGCCATGGTAAATGATATTCAAGCAAAATGAAAAAAAAAATAGTTCTGATTTCCAGTTTTCTGTGTGCCACTTTGTGGAGAACATTAATTTTTGCTACTTTTGACAGCATTGTGGATTCCAACAAGGCAAAAAGGATCTTAACTAGATGAAATGTAGCTAATATCATAGTTCTGATGAGGCTAAGAACACTGGTAGCAACTGAGAGGACCTGTATTATATTACCACCATTGCATGTAAAATAAAATGTTTCAAAACAGCTCTGCATTCAAAATAAAGTAAAAGGTAAAATGGAGAGCTACTTGTATGGCAAGAGTTTTAAACTTCTAGTTCACAAATATGTAACAGTCAGAGTTAGGTTTACTTAATGACAGATAACTAAAGAAAATGTCTAGTTATTTCTGGAAAAGAACATATTTTTCTAAATGACTCATATTTATTGACAGTGGGATAGTTAGAATTCATGAAAATATTATTCTTTCTCTCTAAGAAAAAAATTGCACTTTTAAATCAAACAGGCTATATGTGCAAATATAAATTTTAGACTCTGGAAATGGCCTACTCTGTGGGCATTATTGTGCAATATCAATTAGGAGGTGTTTGTGCTGTTTTCTTTGCTAAACCACTATACTTAAACTGGAAAGTTTAAAATTGTGCCCCAATTAATTGTCTCCTTTACAGATTGCCTCTTCCTCATTTTAAAATAAACCAATTTGATTAAGTTGAACCAAAAACCAGATGATTTAAGTGTTTCTATTTTCTAAAGTATGTCACTTAGCTCAGATCATTATCCAAAGAAATGATTAGAATATTACATTACAATAATTTGTGACAGAACTGTGACTCCTATTTATGCAAAATACTTGTATGCTGACAGGTCATATAGCACTTTTTATTACAGTGAAGTTTCTCCCCTAAAAGATAACTTGTTTATTCTCACCTACTTCTGAAGTAACAGCTAAACATCTGTAGCAACTGAGACTAGTATTTACTTTCCCTTGATAGTATTGATGCTATTGTTAAGATGGCGTTGACATCCTTCTACGTGGTCTCCAATGGTATGGAGTAAATGCTTGCTCTAGCCATCATTTTCATTGTAAACGAATCTTGACAAAGTCAGGTTCCCGTCACAGTCTATCAGCATCACTCACTAAGCTGTGGTGTGACCGTTAGTCCCTTTGAGACTTGCCTCCTTTATCAGGGTCAGCCTGTGGGAAAATCTGAACAAAAAGTTACATGTCAACTAGGTATAAAAGAAAATAACATTTAAATATATTTTTACTCTTTTAATGCATGAAAATTTCAAAGACATTTCAGTTTTACAGATCACTTTAACTTTGATTATTTTATATGTGCTCATGTGCATTTAAAAATATGGTGACCTTCTCTTTTGGAACCTATTTCTTATTAGATATGTTTAGGATTCAATAATAAATATAATTATTTCGAATAGGATTTTAATTACTACCCCTGATATATATATCCAAAGTTTTCTTGTTTTTTTTTTTTTTTTTACTTAAAGAGAAATAGTAATAACATCCTTCTCCAAAACATTTTTCCTTTCCTATCTAAAAGTTTTGTTCTAAAAAAATGACATCCTTCTCCAAAACATTTTTCCTTTCCTATCTAAAAGTTTTGTTCTAAAAAATGATCTTTATTTCATTAATGATTATCCCCACATTTAATCATTCTTTATTTTTTACTAATGTAATCTTTTTTCTTTGAATTTCTGTCTTACTTGGTAATTTAAAGTTTCAGTTGATTTGTGAAGTAGCATTTCAAAAATTAAGCATTCATATTTCTTTGCTTTTATTTCAGTTTTTCTAGTGAACCAGTTACTAAAATTTTACTTAGAATACAGTCAAGTTTGTGGTTAGTTCTATTGAATAAATAACAATATATGGAATAGGAATTTTCCTGTGGTTACACATGAGACAAAAGGACCGAATACACCTCAATTTTTAAAAAGTAAAAATCAATCAGTACTTTTTGATAGCAGCTGAACCAAAGTTGCTACCTTAGCGATCACTCCAGACTCTACAGATTTCCTCCTCTTCCATTTATAGGGGAGGATGACCACCATGGGAGAGTATGTTTGGAAAAAAAAAAAAAAAAGCTTGTAGTGAAAAGATATAACTTGATGGAGGCCACTGTGACTTAGTGATTCCTATTTGAGGGTCCTTTCTCACCACCAAGTGCTGAGAGAGGAGAGAGAATTACTCAAGGATTACAGATACCTCCACCTCATTTCATAGCTGAATGTCTGCTGTGGCTGAACTGTTTACTGTACATGTTTGAGCAGAGGAAGAGAGGATTAAGGAGAAGTGGCAGAATAGAGAGAGTTGACATCATCAGAACTAAAGGATACACATCAGGAGAAGAGCCTTAGTATCAAAGACCATGAAAATAGAAAGCCCAGAGATAAATCCATGCACCTATAGACACCTTATTTTTTACAAAGGAGGCAAGAATATACAATGGAGAAAAGACAATCTATTTAACAAGTGGTGCTGGGAAAACTGGTCAACCACTTGTAAAAGAATGAAACTAGAACACTTTCTAACACCATACACAAAAATAAACTCAAAATGGATTAAAAATCTAAATGTAAGACCAGAAAATGTAAAAATCCTACAGGAAAGCATAGGCAAAACAATCTCTGACATAAATCACAGCAGGATCCTTTATGACCCACCTCCCAAAGTAATGGAAATAAAAGCAAAAATAAACAAATGGGACCTAATTAAACTTAAAAGCTTTTGCACAATGAAGGAAACTATAAGCAAGGTGAAAAGACAGTCTTCAGAATGGGAGAAAATAATAGCAAATGAAGCAACTGACAAAGAATTAATCTCAAAAATATACAAGCGGCTCATGCAGCTCAATTCCAGAAAAACAGATGACCTAATCGAAAAATGGGCCAAAGAACTAAACAGACATTTCTCCAAAGAAGACATACAGATGGCTAACAAACACATGAAAAGATGATCAACATCACTCATTATCAGAAAAATGCAAATCAAAACCACAATGAAGTACCATCAAACACTGGTGAGAATGGCTGCTATCAAACAGTCTATAAACAATAAATGCTGGAGAGGGTGTGGAGAAAAAGGAACCCTCTTACACTGTTGATTGGAATGCAAACTAGTACAGACACTATGGGGAACAGTGTGGAGATTCCTTAAAAACCTGGAAATAGAACTTCCATATGACCCAGAAATTCCACTGATGGGCATACACGCCAAGGAAACCAGAAATGAAAGAGACACATGTACCCCAATGTTCCTCACAGCACTGTTTACAATAGCTAGGACATGGGAGCAATCTAGATGTCCATCAGCAGATGAATGGCTAAGAAAACTGTGGTACATATACACAATGGAATATTACTCAGCCATTAAAAAGAATGCATTTGAATCAGTTCTAATGAGGTGGATGAAACTAGATCCTATTATACAGAGTGAAGTAAGTCAGAAAGAGAAACACCAATACAGTATATTAACACATATATATGGAATTTAGAAAGATGGTAACAATGATCCTATATGCAAGACAGCAAAAGAGACACATGTAAAGAACAGACTTTCGGACTTTGTGGGAGAAGGTGAGGTGGGATGATTTGAGAGAATAGCATTGAAATGTATATAACCCAGGTCTCCCGCATTGCAGGTAGACCCTTTAACCTCTGAGCCACTAGGGAAGCCAACATGTATATTACCATATGTGAAATAGATCACCAGTCCAAGTTTGATGCATGAGACAGGGTGCTCAGGGCTGGTGCACTGGGATAACCCTGAGGGATGGGATCGGGAGGGAGTTGGGAAGGGAGATCAGGATGGGGAACACATGTACACCTATGGCTGATTCATGTCAAACTATGGGAAAAACCACTATAATAGTGTAAAGTAATTAGCCTCCAATTAAAAGAAATTAATTAATTTTAAAAATACCATGACGTTTAGGGAGTTTGCTGCTTCTGCTAAGTCGCTTTAGTCGTTTCAGACTCTGTGCGACCCCATAGACAGCAGCCAACCAGTCTCCACTGTCCCTGGGATTCTCCAGGCAAGAACACTGGAGTGGGTTGCCATTTCCTTCTCCAATGTATGAAAGTGAAAAGTGAAAGTGAAGTCGCTCAGCCCTGTCCGACTCTTTGCTACCCCATGGACTGCAGCCTACCAGGCTCCTCTGTCCATGGGATTTTCCAGGCAAGAGTACTGGAGTGGGTTGCCAATCCCTTCTCCTTAGGGAGCTCGCTGCTGCTACTGCTAAATCACTTCAGTCATGTCCGACTCTTCGCGACCCCATAGATGGCAGCCCACTAGGCTCCCCTGTCCCTGGGATTCTCCAGGCAAGAACACTGGAGTGGGTTGCCATTTCCTAGAAGAGCACAAAGCTGAAGGAAATTTTCATTGTCAAGGACCTATGCAATTAGGAGGTCTCGCTAGATGACCCGGACAAATGATCAGACATTACATATCAGGGAATACTCTGGATATAGGCAGCTGCCACGTTGCAGATGTCAGTGACCAATAAGCACAGCCATAGGGATAACAGTGTGGGCAGAACTTGAGCAGGTGCCAGTTGGATGGGAGAAGACATCTTTTTCTTACCAGGAGAAGGGAAAAGAATGGATGACAAGCTGTCCAAGCCCCTCTGATTTCCAACTACCTAGGTTTTGGGGCTAGCAGGTGGTGATGGAAAGGAGGATGCAGAGAGCAGTGTAAAATAGAATGAATTTTTGTATGCTCAAAATCTGCTCAAGGTTATTAAGGAGTAGAAGAGGGAGTCTTGACAGAGCATATTTGAAGGCCATAGTTGGAATGAAAAGTTTATATTTGCTATCCATCATTTTTGTTTGATAATCTGGTTATCTCTGAGCCACCAGGGAAGCCTTTAGAGTAGAGATAGCTTCAAAATTTATGGATTTCTTCCCAAAGTAGTCTATTTCTCTGTATACCAGATCCATCATAAAATATGTATCGTATGATACCTTAAAAACATAAAGTGGAGGCATAGAAATAAAGCATATGAGTTACAAAAAGACTAAGATAGTCCATCCAACTAATTACATTTTCAGAAAATATAACTGTCTTAAAGTTGGGGTGGAGATATAAGCAGGAAGTCTCCCATATATATTCCTTATGAACTTGAATTTCAGTAACACTGAACTGCAAAATCAGGGTTCCCACATGGCTCAGTGGTAAAGAATCTGCTTGTCAATGCAGGAGATGCGGGTTCATTTCCTTGGTAGGGAAGATCTCCTGGAGAACATGAATAAAGGCAATACACTCCAATATTCTTGCCTGAAGAATTTCCATGGACGGAGGAGTCTGGTGAGGCTACAGTTCATGGAGTCACAAAAAGGACACAACTTAGTGACTAAACAACAATAAAACCTTAAAATCATCTTATTTATCCTTAAGAAATACACAGCTTTTATAGGAAAGGAAAGCTAAACACACACAATCACTTTTTGTATATAAGTTCCATATATTTGCATATATATAATCATAGATATATTCTTACTATCAATATAATTAAGCAGAGTAAATAAATTGTTTCAGATTATATAAATACATAATAAATAGCTTTTAGCTAGAGACAAAATTGGTAATCAGGTGTTAATTTCAGTTTTTCCTCCTGCATTCATATGCCCACTTAATCTGGTTGTGGTAAATGGTACATTTGCTAATTTTTTATCCATCAAACCACACCAAACCACACACATTAGGAGCTGGTCTGCCTGATGCTTGTAGTTTCACTACTTAATTTCATCATATAATAGCTGCCTGTGTGTTCTGCCGTCAGTCAGAGCACAAATTTATTTCCACCTGTGTAAGCAGGTGTCTAGCCTGAGATGCTCCCAGTGCTTCTCCACAATCTCTGTTTAGGATTAGGTATGGGAGATTGTCTCTGCCTTTAATTCTTCCCCCTACAACACATTAAAATATCCATATGAGGTCTAAATAATCAAACAGAAGATGTGCTGAGCCTTTTCACAAGCTCATGACCATTTTTCTTGGTTTGGAATCATTTTATACATTTATCAAATGTCTGAGTTTCTACACACTTGCCTCCACTCCATATTATAGAATATATGTTTTTGAGGATACTAGGACTAGGTCAAGGTTTATTTGTATGCCAGTGTAAAATCAAAGAAATGGTGTGATTCCACTAGAATGGAAGAGGAGAGAAGAATCAGTTCTTTTCTGTTTCTCTCCAACTCTCCTTACCACATGTTGGGCTTCCTTTGTGGCTCAGGTTGTAAAGAATCCACCTGCAATGTGGAAGACCTGGGTTCGATTCCTGGGTTGGGAAGATCCGATGGAGAAGGGAAAGGCTACCCCTCCAGTATTCTGGCCTGGAGAATTCCATGGGCTGTATAGTCCAGGGGGTCGCAAAGAGTCCGACATGATTGAGTGACTTTCACTTTCACCACATTAGGACTTTCCTTATATAGGAAATCTGCTGTCTCCTATTGGGGAAGGCAATGGCACCCCACCCCAGTACTCTTGCCTGGAAAGTCCCATGGACGGAGGAGCCTGGTGGGCTGCAGTCCATGGGGTCGCTAACAGTCGGACAGACTGAGCGACTTCACTTTCACTTTTCTCTTTCATGCATTGGAGAAGGAAATGGCAACCCACTCCAATGTTCTTGCCTGGAGAATCCCAGGGAGGGTGGAGCCTGGTGGGCTGCCGTCTATGGGGTCACACAGAGTCGGACACGACTGAAGTGACTTAGCAGCAGCAGCAGCTGTCTCCTATAAGTTTTCATTCAGACTTAATAATAACTTTAATCTCAAAGATATACATGCATATGCATGTTTGTGTGTAGGCTCATATGTAGATACTGACTTATATCATTAAATATATTGATTTAAAGCAAAGCAGTTGAAAATTATACCTTTAATAAATATGGGCATGTCTTGTTCCATGGCCTATTTTCAATTCTTATTTATTCATGCTAATAGAGGAGCAAGATATTATAAATTATGCAAAAATCACTTACAGCTGACTTGGTTATATACTGTATATTTTTCATCAGACTTAGTTTCTTAATTGTTTGCTCTATTTATTACCCAAATGAGTTAACATCATGAGTATTTAACAAATGATGATTGGCGGAGATGGCTAGGAGCATTTTATGTAGTGAGAAAATCCAATCTATGGAAAATTCGAATATGGATGATTGCTATTTACCCTTACCCAAGGACTGATATCCCATGATCCAAAAGAGATGTGGAAATAGGTAGTATTTTGGTTATAATATATTACCAGGATGATTTAATCAGAATTTTAACTTTATATTTTATACCTTGATAATGTGAAAAAATAAGTGCTTTTTTACTAATTTGAAAGGGAAACTGAAGTATATTTGGAAAATGTCTTTTTCCCATTTATTAACTAGTAATTAAGATGAAAATAAAAGAATTTGGCTCAACTGAACAAAGAAACAAAAGTAGGTAATAGGTATAAGCAGAACTCAAATTCAGTCCAAAATAATGAATGTGAAAATTTTACCTCAAAAATGCGATCTAATGTGCAAATGCAATCTTTGGGTATTTTAAATGAAATAGAAAAAATAATTCATTACATATAAATTTCCAATGCAATTTTCATATTCAAATAACATTAATTCCAATGCATTATTTCTATATCCAAATAGTTGGTGTTTATGCTTTAACTCTTATTTTAACTGATAACATAAAAAGTAAATAAATAATGAAGACTTTTGTACATACTTTGATAATGGCAATATTAAGTGAAAATGGTTCAAATGTTTTATCACTGAATATTTTATTGACATAATATGTTCAAAATTTATATACTTATAAATTCTCCATGTCTGACTAGGACCTTGTTATAAAGTATCAGAAAAGTTATGAGAAGAGAAATAAGCTATATAAATTTGTGAAAATAGAAGTGAACCTTTATATCATAATGTAGTAGCAAGCTGGAGAAATTTCTCTTATGTGAGTCATTTTTGCATGAAGCTATAAACTTCCCTTTTTTTTTTCTTTTTTAAGCCAAAAACTATAATGTTTTCTTATAAAATAATATAGATAAGAAAGATATTCATTTTAATTTTTTCTTTTCATTGTTTAATAAAATTTCTTTGTTTGATTGCTGAAGAATTTGAATTGAGTTTTCATTACCCACTTCTGAACAATTTACTCTAAGATCCAGACAGTATTAAGCTAATGAATTTGAATTTATATTGAACCTTAACTGTCTTCATGAAGTAAATGGAAGAAAAATCATGGCAATAACTAAGTATTTATGTCATAGAGATTTTACAATGAGGCTTCAAATAGTGCTAAAGTGTTTAAGTTGGAGTTTTACCAATTTTGTGTTTCTAAGCATATTATATGAAAAGATGGCTTCTTTTCCTTTTTAAGAAATGGAAACNAAGAAAAATCATGGCAATAACTAGGTATTTATGTCATAGAGATTTTACAATGAGGCTTCAAATAGTGCTAAAGTGTTTAAGTTGGAGTTTTACCAATTTTGTGTTTCTAAGCATATTATATGAAAAGATGGCTTCTTTTCCTTTTTAAGAAATGGAAACTCATAAACCAACAGGGATGTTACAGAAAATTTCTTTCAAGTGGGTAGTTTGTACATTCAGTAGATTCACTTAAGCAATAAATGTTAAAATAATTTAATCTGAGAACATGCCTACATTAAAATGATATATAAAAATCTTTCAAGGTGTATTCTATTAAGTGTTTCAAGATTCTCTTTATCCAAAACATTGTCACAATTTTAAAATGCATGCCCTCAGATGCATTGTTCTGACTTCAGCATTGGTATTGCCACAATTATGAACTTGTTTCTCTGTAATTGAAAACAGGGGGTGTTGATACGCATACATGTAATTTATTGCTTCGATATTATTATCTTTTGTAAAGTGATCTTTGGGTTCTCTGTATTCTATCTAATCAAATTGGGCATTTAATAATTCCATGTTTAGCATTTGCCATGGAATTAAGTTAGGTAAGTTAACTCTGAAAAGTGACTAGGATTCCATTAAGCAAGGATAACTTTGCATTCTATAACTATCACTGTGATTCAGGCTCAAGGAGTAGTGAATTCTTGAGGTACATAATAGAGTCAATTTTATATTAAATTGGTTAGTCAAACAGTATTAAACCCCACAAATAGGCTACCTATTGTAGAAATGTCATTTTTCAAAAACTACATTCAAGAAATAGAAAAACAAAAGGAAAATATGGTTTAGGAGAAACTTATCTACTTGAGCTTATTTCCCAAGAAATCACTTAGCCACTTTCCAAATGTGATATGTTTTTTAAAACATCATTTCAAATTAGTCATTAGAAGATTTGGAATAATACTGTAGACAAATAATTTATATTCATTCCCCACAGGCAGCAGTGATGGTTCTTGGGATAAAGAAACACTGTACTCTTCCCCACCCCAGGGATCTAAGGCTTCTGTTACCCACCCCCGCATACCTGGAGTGCATAGCCTTCCAGTTAGTCATCCTCTCCACCATCTTCAGCAGAGCCACCTTCTGCCAAATGGTACGATGGCATTTTTTAGCACTAAAAATAATAGCTGTAAAGGAAAGAAAAAGTAGTGATCAGATAGTAAAGTATAAGACAGAGTTGAAATGTATATTACATTTAGGTAGTTAATTATGATAAAGAAAACCATAGTATTTAAAACAAGAATTAGATTGATCATAATAATGTAGCAAAAAATTACATGTTTTTATTAAAAACCAATGAAGAGTGGTGAGTGATAAAACATGGCACCAAACTGGTTAGTTTTTATTTTAATTTCCCTGAGTGATAAATGGGCATTGTTGCATACAAGAGGACAAATATTTTTCCTTCGATTGTCATTATTAGAGCATTTAAAAATACTTCAATTTTCAATGATTATGTTCTTAGCCATTTTAATTAGTGAGATATACTATGTTTCATCATTCTATTTGAATAGAGAGATGATGATACATGTGTATTTTTTACAGGACTGGAGCTTCCTTTTATGATGATGCCCCACCCTCTAATTCCTGTGAGCCTACCTCCAGCATCTGTCACCATGGCAATGAGCCAGATGAACCATCTTAGCACCATTGCAAATATGGCGGCAGCAGCACAAGTTCAGAGTCCCCCATCCAGAGTTGAGACATCTGTTATTAAGGTAATTGTCTAATTATACGATTGATTTGGCCAAAACCAAGATCATCTTAAGTCACCATCACTCAATCCATTTTTCTTATTCCACAAGTAGTTCTAACTTTAAAAAGCTAAGTGATATAGTAAATAGATTATAAGAAAAAGTCACCTATAGTAATTAGAACCATAGACAGGCTAAGTTAACTTAAAGTTCTCTATTATATTTACTAAGAGAGAGATGAACGTAGAGTATTAAATGATATATTTCAAATTTTGTGTATGTGCTTGTAAGTATGGTTGTATTTGTGTTCATGGGTATCTGTGCATATTTGTGTTTTGTTATGAGCCTTGAGGTATGGAAATTAGTTTCTGATTTGTTTTCAAAAGACCACAAGGGTTAAATTATGTTTCTGCCACTTAACTAGCCCTGTCATCTTGATTTAACTTGATCTTTCTGATTGTTTCTATACCTAAAAATGGATAATACAGTGTGGATATAAAAAAACTAAATGAAATAATAAAATTGGAAGTTTTTTGTAGATTAAAAAATAAACAGAAAGTGGAAGATAACATTATTGTTATACAAACATCACATATGTATATACACACACAATTCTCTGACTCTCTCTGTATATGTGTGTGGGAGGTATGTTTACATTTTTAAATGTGTGTGTAACTGTATATACTTTTTCATTCATGTTACTTTATAATGTGTTTTTACATCAAAGTACTTTAGATGCATTGACAGAATAGACTATCAATTTTTAAACTAAGTAAAAGACACCTCACAGTGCATTATCCATATTTGACATAATTATTATCGTGTTTTTCTGAATATAAAACATGTGAGTCTAGAGGAGTCTCTGGAGCATGTTTTACATAAATGACCTTGTTACAATTTTTATTCATTGCTTGTGGGAATGCAGAATTTAATGTCCATTTTAGTATACAGTTTGGTGGTTTCTAATGAAACTAAGCATACTCTTACCATGCAATCATATGATTCTTACCCAAAGGAGTTGAACATTGATGTATACACAAAAACTTGCACATGACATTTATAGAATTTGTTTTCATAATTGCCAAAACTTGGAAGCAACCAAGATGCCCTTCAGTAGTTGACTGGATTAAAAAAAATGTGTATATCCATCTGCTCTGACTATGTTTTTTACCATTTGTGATAAAATGAATGACCCTGGAGGGTATTATATTTAGTGAAATAAAGCAGACAAAGAGAGGCAAATACTGTGTTGTTTCACTTTTATTTAGAGTCTTAAAAAATAAATGAGCAAACACAAGAGAAATAGATTCACAGATATCAGAAATCAAACTAGAGGTTACCTGAGGGAAAAGGGTCGGGCGAGGAGCAACTAGGTGAAGGGGGTTAGAGGTACAAAACTATTAGGTACAAATAAACATTCAACAAACATATGTGGTACACAACACAGAAATAACATATTTTATAATAATTTGATATGGAGAGTAATATATAAAAATATCAAGTTCAATGATATACACCTGAAAAAAATACAATATTGTAAGTCAACTATGTTTCCAAAAAATAAATTAACATTTGTTAAATGGGTAAGCCATGGTTCAATAAGAGATCATATGAAAAACTGAAATAGAGAAGTTTATTGATCATAGGACCTAGAGGAAGTATTGATACTTGGCATGCCTCCAGAGACCAGACAGGGAGGTTAAGATGGAGTACAGACAGAGAGGGCAAGGCAGGACCTGAGGCAAATGCCTTATTAGGATCCATGGATGCGTACTTTGGGGCTTCCAAGCTAAGGTTGGATTGGTTGAGTCTAACCAAAGAGTGGGGTGTTGATAAGCCTCCCAGGGATCTCATCTAAGAAGACTGTTGATCACAAGGGCTGTTGAGGAAATTATACCAGGAACTTATATTTGTTCATTACTCTGGCATGCACTAGCATGAAGGGGCTAGTGCCAATTTAAGGTCCCTGCAGTCCACTTGGTCAAAGAAAATGGATGCTGAGGCAGTAATACTAGGGAGTAGCTTAGCTGACGGGGAAGGCAATGGCACCCCACCCCAGTACTCTTGCCTGGAAAATCCAATGGGCGGAGTAGCCTGGTGGGCTGCAGTCCATGGGGTCGCTAACAGTCGGACAGACTGAGCGACTTCACTTTCACTTTTCTCTTTCATGCATTGGAGAAAGAAATGGCAACCCACTCCAGTATTCTTGCCTGGAGCATCCCAGGGATGGGGGAGCCTGGTGGGCTGCCGTCTATGGGGTCACACAGAGTCGGACACGACTGAAGTGACTTAGCAGCAGCAGCAGCAGCAGCAGCTTAGCTGAATTCTCACTACTCTAAAAAAGAATATTATTAAGAGCTAAAACGAAATGAGCTATCAAGCCATGAAAAGAAACTCAAGTGCATACTGTTAAGTTAAAGAAGATAGTTTGAAAAGATTTCGCACTATATGGTTTCAAGTGTAGGACGTGCTGGAAAAAATCAAAACTATGGAGATCCTAAAGACAGCAGTTCACAACTGTCCAGGCCATAGATGGAGCCAGTACATGACCTGTTAGGAACCTGGCCACACAGCAGGAGGTGAGTGGGGGCAAGTTAACAAGGCTTCATCTGTATTTTCAGTCACTCCCCATCATTCACGTTACTGCCTGAATTCAGGAATACAAACTAGGGATCCCAATTATTCTGCATTATAGAGAGCTGTATATTTATTTCATTACATATCACAATGTAATAATACTGAACATAAAGTACAGAATGAATGTAATATGCTTGAATCATCCCCAAATTATCCCCAACCCCATCTGTGGAAAAATTGTCTTCCACAGAACTGGTCCCTGGTGCTAAAATGTTGACAATCATTGCTAAAAATATCAGTGGTGGCTAGTGGGTGGGAGCAGGGGATGAATAGAGAATGGAGAGTTTTTACGGCTATGGAAATATCTTGTATGATACTATGATGGTTTTAAAGTAATATGCATTTTATAAAGGTCTAGTTATTACTTACGTAAAAGGTTGAGTAATATGGAAATAGGATTTCTTTAACGTAATGCTGCTAAGTCTCTTCAGTTGTGTCAGACTCTTTATGACCCCATAGACAGCAGTCCACCAGGCTCCCCCATCCCGGGGATTCGCCAGGCAAGAACACTGGAGAGGGTTGCCATTTCCTTCTCCATTTAACATAATAATAACATAATTTAACGTAACAGTGGCTCTGTAAACAAAGAGGAATGGAATCCCTGTTTCTTATGTCTTCTGCATTGGCAAGTGAGTTCTTTATTACTAGCGCCACATGGGAAGCCCCAAACAAAGATGGGCTTATTTTCCTTATGTAATTTTCAGAAGTACCCTTACCAGAGAAAAATAACAAATATCATAGGAGACCCAGATGAACTCATAAAACATCCATACATCCTTTCTGAAAGAATGCCAGTAAATGCTACATTGTTATTAGTCAAAGAACTGAGAAGATAACTTTTTCAAATCCTGAGTGACTTTTAACTACTAGATAATTTGTTAATTTGTTAATCACAGTATCAATTCAACTTACAATCATTTCTGGTAAAAGTTATTACTGAGAACTTAGCATTCTTATCGCCTTGCTCATTTGAAGCAGTGTTTAGAAAACTCTCATTATACATATTAATTAAAATTATTTTAGAGGAAATTTTTATTTTCCCCAAAGAAAATGTTTAACTCTTATGTCACATCAAATAGTGTGGGGCCAAGTGGATAATTAGAATATAGCCTACAATTTGATTGCCTGAAAAGATCCTAAATATAAAGGCCAATTAAAAGTAAAATGTTAAATACTGAAAAAGATTTACCTGTATTGGGAAAAAAAAAAAAAGATAAAACAAGAAAAAATAGGGATCATCCCTATATGGGAATGTGCTAGTTACATTTTTTTATAGTAATGATAAGAATTAAACTTAAAACTCAACCTAAATAAAAATGGCAATAAGAATTTATTGAACAGAAGAGAAACAAAAACACAGCTCTTAGTGTTACATATATATTTTAAAATTGTTATCCTTGCCTACTAATTACAAGAACCATAATGATTTTCTCATGATTTAGTTTTTAAAATGTAGGTACTGGTTCAAGCACTAGAATAGAGTCTACAAGCTACTGAACTTGAGTAAATCTACCCTACTGCCAATTTTTGTAATTGACTTAGCCATTGGACTACTTAGGAAGTCCTTTTCCTTTAATTTTTAATTTAAAAGAACATCTTTTATATTACTTAGGATGTCAATATATTCAAACAAATGTCTATTTCCTCTTCTAGCACAATAAATCATATTCCGTAGCTTGNAAACAAAAATTAATCATTTATTTATTTAGCTGCACTGGGTCTTAGTTGCAACATGCAGGTTCTAATGCCCTGACCAGGAATCAAACCCCCTGCATGGACAGCATGGAGTCTTAGCCATTGGACTACTTAGGAAGTCCTTTTCCTTTAATTTTTAATTTAAAAGAACATCTTTTATATTACTTAGGATGTCAATATATTCAAACAAATGTCTATTTCCTCTTCTAGCACAATAAATCATATTCCCTTTGCAAAAAAAAAAAAAAAAAAGAATGACTCTACCTTTTTAAATGGTTGGAAAAAATCAGAAGAAGAAAACTTTTTTATAATGCATGAATATCATATGAAATTCAAATTTTGGTATCCATAAATAAACTTTTTGGAACATAGACCCACACCAATTTACATAATGTCCACGACTACTTTCACATATGGAGGCAGAATTAAATAAAATATTTGCCAACCCGCTTTTTACAGAAAAAAAAATGGCCAATCCTTGAGTTTTGATTAACTCAAACCCTTGTGAATCTTAGGCTGTGGTTAACTGAAGCAGCACAAGTTAAACACCCAAACACTATAGAGCAATAGGACTTGGCATTGAAAGAAAACAAGAAAAGCATGAGGGAAAGAAAATTACATAGGTGACGACAGTTGCAATATGACATGGTTATTTGCTTTAAATGAAAGCCTCCAAGACAGAGTCTGCTAAAGTATTGAATTTAGATTTTCTCTGGTTGATTGTCTTGGACTACTGTAAATATTAGTGCAATAACTATGAGGAGGGAGGAAAAGGACATATGTTTACACACTAGTAATTCTACATTATATCCCTAATAGCTAAATGTCTGTAAGATTATATCAAATTACTACGAGTTCTGATTTGGTCTATTATGTATCAGATTGAAATCCATGTAGGTTTACTGTTTAATATTCACAGAACTTGAAGATAGAGGCTTTGAATGTTCAGTTCAGTTCAGTCGCTCAGTCATGTCTGACTTTCTGCGACCCCATGGACTGCAGCATACCAGGCCTCCTTGTCCATCACCAAATCCCAGAGCTTACTCAAACTCATGTTCATTTAGTCAGTGATGCCATCCAACCATCTCATCCTCTGTCGTCCTATTCTCCTCCTGCCTTCAATCTTTCCCAGCATCAGGGTCTTTTCAAATGAATCACCTCTTCACAACATGTGGCCAAAGTATTGGAGTTTCAGCTTCAACATCATCCTTCCAATGAATATTCAAGACTGATTTCCTTTAGGATGGATGGGTTGAATCTCCTTGCAGTCCAAGGGACTCTAAAGAGTCTTCTCCAACACAATAGTTCAAAAGCATCAATTCTTTGGTGCTCAGCTTTCTTTATAGTGCAACTCTCACATCCATACATGACCACTGGAAAAACCAGAGCCTAGACTAGATGGACCTTTGTTGGCAAAGTAATGTCTCTACTTTTCAATATGCTGTCTAGGCTGGTCATAACTTTTCGGCGAAGGAATAAGCATCTTTTAATTTCATGGCTGCAGTCACCATCTGCATTTATTTTGGAGTCCAAAACTATAAAAATGCCACTGTTTCCATTGTTTCCCCATCTATTTCCCATGAAGTGATGGGACCAGATGCCATGATCTTTGTTTTCTGAATGTTGAGTTTTAAGCCAACGTTTTCACTCTCCTCTTTCACTTTCATCAAGAGGCTTTTTAGTTCTTCTTCACTTTCTGCCATAAGGGTGGTGTCATCTGCATATCTGAGGTTATTGATGTTTCTCCCAGCAATCTCGATTCCATCTTGTTCTTCCTCCAGCCCAGCGTTTCTCATGATATACACTGCGTATAAGTTAAATAAGCAGGGTGACAATATGCAGCCTTGATGCACTCCTTTTCCTATTTGGAACCAGTCTGTTCCATGTCCAGTTCTAACTGTTCCTTCCTGACCTGCATACAGATTTCTCAAGAGGCAGGTCAGATGGTCTGGTATTCCCATCTCTTTCAGAATTGCCACAGTTTATTGTGATCCACACAGTCAAAGGCTTTGGCGTAGTCAATGAAGCAGAAATAGATGGTTTTCTGGAACTCTCTTGCTTTTTCCATGATCCAGGGGATGTTGGGATTTGATCTCTGGTTCCTCTGCCTTTTCTAAATCCAGCTTGGACATCTGGAAGTTCACGCTTCATGTACTGTTGAAGCCTGGCTTGGAGAATTTTGAGAATTACTTTAATAGCATGTGAAATGAGTGTAATTGTGCAGTGGTTTGAGCATTCTTTGTCATTTCCTTTCTTTGGGATTGGAATGAAAACTGACCTTTCCCAGTCCTATGGCCACTGCTGAGTTTCCCAAATTTGCTGTCATATTGAGTGCAAAACTTTCACAGCATCATCTTTCAGGATTTGAAATAGCTCAACTGGAATTCCATCACCTCCACTAGCTTCCTAAGGCCCACTTGACTTCACATTCCAGGATATCTGGCTCTAGGTGAGTGATCACACCATCGAGATTATCATGAAGATCTTTTTTGTACAGTTTTTCTGTGTGTTCTTGCCAATTCTTAATATCTTCCGCTTCTGTTAGGTCCATACCATTTCTTTCCTTTATTTATTGAGCCCATCTTTGCATAAATGTTCCCTTGGTATCTCTAATTTTCTTGAAGAGAGCTCTAATTGATTGAAGAGTTCTCTAGTCTTTGGATGTTAGATGTTTTGTAATCCAACTTCCCCCATTTTGGAGAAATCATTCCTACATACTCTCTACCCATTTTTATATATCCATTTTGTAGAAAGCCTATTCTGTTTTCAGCAAATTTAAGAGTGATGAAGTTATTCATTAAATTAAAATTTTCATCTCAATAGTGTCTACTTATATGTTGTATTTTCACAAAAAAAGTCTACAAATTATTCTGTTTACTAACCATTTAAATATTTAAGTTCTCTATTATATATAGTACTTATGGTATTTCCTTTTTCCAGACCAAATATTGTAATTTCTTCTGACAAATTTTCATCCAACCTCATGATTGACTTTCTTTTTTTTTTTTTTTTTAATCAGTCCCCACCATACCACCCCCTTCCTGCATAATGTTTTAGTACCGAACCCTTAGAAAAGAGACCAAACTAGCATAAAATGTAGCTTGGACAATACTTTATAAATTTAGTCAGAGTTCATAACTTTTTGTTAGTTGAATGTGTGACTAAGTAAATTTCATGGATTTTGATGTGAAATGCAACTAATTTAATTCTTTATCTTTTGCTTGTATTAGGAATTTGCATTTATCTATATTAATTTTTTCCAGTCTATTGATTTAGGCCCTTTAGATGCTCTTTAATGTTAATATTCCAAACTATCATATTATCTATTTATACCACCTTTGTATCATTTCCAAATTGTAAAAGGATGTATCGCTTGTATTACCTTAAATCACCAAGGAAAACAAACAGTATAAATCAAGAGATCAATTCTTCTTGTCATTAGAGAATTCCTAATAGGCTGAAATGCTCTTCTCATTGATTCTCTTTGAGAATCATTCATCAAATAACCCCAATCCCCCTGAATGAATCTATATTTTTCTCACTTTTATTTAATAAATTCACAATGGTACTGTAAGGATTTTTTAAATGGTTCTTGCTGAAATATAAAACAAATTTAAAGAAGAAAGGCGTTGTATTTTAGTAGTTTAAAATATGAATTCTGGAGGAAGCCTCCTTGGTTTATATTCCAGCTCTGCCATCTCCTAGTCTTATGACCTTGTAAAAGGCACTTAACGTCCCTGTCTTTGTTTACTCTTCTGTACAATGGGGACTATTATATTACTGCCTCATCAGGTTGTCATAATGAGTAAGTTGGTATTTATAAAATCATTAGAAGCCTTTCTACAGTGACATTATCTTCACCTTATTTCTAGTTTATTTTCTTCCAAAGTGTTCAAAATGATCTGTTTAAAAATAAGTTCATAATTCTATATAGAACCTGTGACAAGATTTTGAAATACAGTTGCAATAATGTAATAATAAGACCTCTCTTTCTCTCTCACTCCCTTTTTCTTATTTAGCTTTCCTTACATAACAAAAACAGTGTATTTTGCTTTTGGGGGGTTGGTAATTCAGTAGTATGCAAAGCAGACTTTTAAATGAATTTTTTATATCACTTTTCTTTAATGATAATATAGAATTGTTTTGAGACATTTCGCAACATTCAAATTATTCTACATTACTGAATAAACATCTTTCCTCATGCGCCATATTACAGTATTTTTCTGAGAACATAAAATATGACTTAATTTTAATTAATTTTCTCTACCAGTCTGCTGTTGTGTGGTGTGTGTGAGAGAGAGAGAACTTAGAGACAGTTTAGAATATTCTCATTTAAAGAACTAAACACTGAAAATTTTTATATGCAGTGTATATATTTTCCATTCTGTAATATCTTTTCTAAACAGGTCCCTAAAATGCTATATCAGTAAATAATACTTTACTTGCATGAAGTTCAAAATGTTTAAAGATGATAAAAACTGGAACCAGAGTAACTAGATTCACAAAGTAGATTTTAAAAACCTTACAGTAACATCATTTACCTAATTTGTTTTTGAGTACAGAATAGTTTATTTTGGAGCAACCATGAAGAACTCTAGATGTATGGATCACTTTTATACATCATTTTTATGCAAAGAAAACTATTTTGCATAAATTTTACTTGATTTTGAAAAGCAGTTATATATGTTCCCTTAATGTTTATTTGGGTATTGATATTAAATATGAAAAGGGGTTGCTAAAAAGAAGAGAAAGTATTAAAATAAAACTCCAAGTAAGGATGCCATATTTCAGTGTATTGAAATACAAGACACGTATTTATATCCATGAGTGCATAATAATGTTAAAATGTTAACTCATTGTTCACCGTTGGAGAATTCTAGGAAACTAAATATTTTAAAAGACAAAAAAAAAAAAAAGGTTTAAATAAAGGATAGAGGGGTGGAATGAAGCATCTCCCTGCCTTCCTCATATAGACTGTCCCTTCAGTTGAATTCAGGGCTGTCGGTCAGTCGTGTCCGACTCTTTGCGACCCCATGAATCGCAGCACGCCAGGCCTCCCTGTCCATCACCAACTCCCGGAGTTCACTCAAACTCACCTCCATCGAGTCGGTGATGCCATCCAGCCATCTCATCCTCTGTTGTCCCCTTCTCCTCCTGCCCCCAATCCCTCCTAGCATCAGAGTCTTTTCCAATGAGTCAACTCTTCTCATGAGGTGGCCAAAGTACTGGAGTTTCAGCTTCAGCATCATTCCTTCCAAAGAAATCCCAGGGCTGATCTCCTTCAGAATGGACTGGTTGGATCTCCTTGCAGTCCAAGGGACTCTCAAGAGTCTTCTCCAACACCACC
>SJYX01018322.1:299056-340428 GCA_006410675.1 Oreotragus oreotragus | reverse complement strand
TTCAAAAGCATCAATTCTTCAGTGCTCAGCTTTCTTCACAGTCCAACTCTCACATGCATATACGACCACTGGAAAAACCATAGCCTTGACTAGATGGACCTTAGTCAGCAAAATAATGTCTCTGCTTTTGAATATGCTATCTAGGTTGGCCATAACTTTCCTTCCAAGGAGTAGGCGTCTTTTAATTTCATGGCTGCAGTCACCATCTGCAGTGATTTTGGAGCTTCCCAAAATAAAGTCTGACACTGTTTCCACTGTTTCCCCATCTATTTCCCATGAAGTGATGAGACCAGATGCCATGATCTTTGTTTTCTGAATGTTGAGCTTTAACTCAACTTTTTCACTCTCCTCTTTCACTTGCATCAAGAGACTTTTTAGTTCGTCTTCACTTTCTGCCATAAGGGTGGTGTCATCTGCATATCTAAGTTTATTGATATTCCTCCTGGCAATCTTGATTCCAGCTTGTGCTTCTTCCAGCCCAGCATTTCTCATGATGTACTCTTCCTATAAGTTAATTAAGCAGGGTGACAATATACAGCCTTGACGTACTCCTTTTTAGGATAAGACAATAATGCACAACAGAAACTTTCTGTTCATAGAAATCTTCTGATTATGGAATGACATATTTTAAATTTATCAAATTGCAAAACCTAATGAAGTGATGAATCTAGACCATGATTATTAGTGTTGATTGTCATCATAAAATGCAACCAAGCAGACACTCTGCACTTCTTGTAGAAACATACACCACCATCTATAAAGTACTCTTGCTGCCATATCAACTTGAATCAAGCATCCAGGTTTACTTATACCATAAATTCAGAGGATGGGAACAGAATCAAATTGGACCTATCAAGGAACTGTGAGCAGTTCATAGAGGTGGTGACCTCTTAGAACATACACAGTGCCTTAATTAGATAAAAAGTTGGCTTTAAGCATTCGGCATGAACAGAGAGATGCCAATTAATGGCAATGCTGGCTGACTCAGAACTTACCTTTTCATCCTTACTATCTTCCTTTTATTCTACTTAACTTGACTTCCCTTTTAATTAAAATGATAATATTTATGATTACATAAGACTGAGGTATAACTTTTGAGTCAAGACTGCCTTTTGCTGCTCAAAGCAACTGTAGGAATTTGTTTTACCAAACAGGAATCTGGAAAGTTTCCAGACTGCCTGAATTCTTATAGATATGGGAAAAATATAGTTCCTTGTCAACACTGAATAAGTTTGAGGAGACAGTAGGAGAATAAAGTTAAGTTGTTTATGATTACACTCAAGGGCCCTACCATTGTCCCATTTCCCATGAATATTTCCCAAATACTCATAAGCAAAATTGAGTATTTCTTGAGACTCATCATCAAAACAAAAAAGAGCTATCTAAATATCCTTTGAAGCCTCAGTTTAGAAGTCTGAGTTGGAGTTTTGATGATGGCTACCTAATCTTCTACTAGATGCATGTATATTAGAATTGTTTGTTATGTCTTCCAGAAGTATTTTTTAACATCTTCCTGAATGCAGAATCCCAATCCTATTATTTATCCTTTCTGTTCACTTTTCCAGAAGGAGAGAATTTGGATATCACAATCAGTGTAAATGATTATGGATTTCACTAAGGGTATTTACTCACTGATGGTACATACTTCATTAGAGAAAGGAAATTTGTTGGTTTTGTTTACTTACACATAACCAGACCCTAGAACACTGGTGTACAGTAAGTGTTCAGTGAATAACCTCTGAATGAATGAAGTCTGAGTTGTCTTAAAGCTCAGGAGTTTAGGTTTTAGAAAATGCTGCTGCTGCTGCTGCTAAGTCACCTCAGTTGTGTCTGACTCTGTGCGACCCAATAGGCAGAAGCCCATCAGGCTCCCCCGTCCCTGGGACTCTCCAGGCAAGAACACTGGAGTGGGCTGCCATTTCCTTCTCCAGTGCATGAAAGTGAAAAGTGAAAGGGAAGTCGTCATTCAGTCGTGTCCAACTCTTAGCGACCCCATGGACTATAGCCTACCAGGCTCCTCTCTCCATGGGACTTCCCAGTCAAGAGTACTGGAGTGGGGTGTCATTGCTTTCTCCTCTGCTGCTGCTGCTGCTGCTAAGTCACTTCAGTCGTGTCCAACTCTGTGTGACCCCATAGACGGCAGCCCACCAGGCTCCCCCATCCCTGGGATGCTCCAGGCAAGAATACTGGAGTGGGTTGTCATTCCCTTCTCCAATGCATGAAAGAGAAAAGTGAAAGTGAAGTCGCTCAGTCTGTCCGACTGTTAGCGACCCCATGGACTGCAGCCCACCAGGCTACTCCGTCCATTGGATTTTCCAGGCAAGAGTACTGGGGTGGGGTGCCATTGCCTTCCCCGGCCTTCTCCTCTAGAAAATGCTAATCGACCTCAATTTTGTACTGTAATAGTTGTATGAAGATAAATTTAACATTTCTTCTTCCAAATTCTATAATATACTCAATAAGGGAATTGCTAACTGAAGAAGTGATGAAAATGAAGATAATTAAAATGAGAACAGTATAAAGTAAAGTTAAATGAAATAACCCTTTAGAGAAATGAACTGTGATTATTTAATCTTATGCTAAGAAAATATTTTAAGTTGATAAAATAGAATGCACTTTGTGGTGGAGATGAGGCTGCTGAGATAGTGCATTTTTTAATGTTTAATTAATCAAATGTGCAATATTGAACAGCTTATATTTTTAATTTAATTTTTATTTACATACAGTTGATTTAAAATGTGCTATGTTTCAGGTATACAGTAAAGTGATTCAACTCTACATATATATGTATGTATATATTCAGCTATATATATATGTGTGTGCTTGTATATTCTTTTTCAGATTCTTTTTTCTTATATGTTATTACAAAATATTGAGTATAGTTCCCTGTGCTATATGGTCGGTTCTTTTTGGTTATCTATTTCATATATAGTAGTATATGTATATTAATCCCAAACTACTTTTTATTTTAACCTATTAGAATTCATTGTTTTAAACTCCACCTTTGATTGTGAATTATAGTATAGACCAATACTTCTTGTTCTACCTAGAAGCAGTAAATGCAGATTTTCCTTTATGTTATTCTGTTACCATTAGTTTATTAGTATGACCTTTTTTTTCCCAGTGAGAGTGTATTCCTCTTAAATTTTCATTTATTATTGTGGCTAGTTTTATAAAGATAGAACACAGCAAAAGATTGTGTTTTATTGATTGGTGAAGCTATGATGCAGGACTATTAAAGCAGTGTGTTGAAGTATTAAATATTCTTCCTCTTTGTCCTACTTCAGGGCCATCTTGGAGGTTAAAGGGTCTCACACAAATGAAATAATAAATCCAGTTTACATAGTTTCCCTATAGACATTGAACTGCTTCTTTCTTATTATGTCAGAATAAAACTCATTATCTATTTTGTTTCAGTAATAATTATGAGATTCTCCCCTAAGCAATTCTTTACTGTCTCCATTATTCTCCATCTTATAGCACACTCTAGAAAGGCAAGCATATAAATATGATAAAAGAATTAAGCTGTTGAAATAAATTAATTTATTGTACAACAATGTATTCAAATCTTACTTGCTCAATGGATTTTACTTTAATGAAATTCTTCAAAGAATAATACATCATGTTCCAAAGATTGAAATTATACATTAAGTAAAATGACTGAATATGTTGTGTCTCAGTTTATAGAAACTTTCAATTGAATACTTAAGCTTTAAAAGCATAAAATTTGCATATATTAAAATATGTCTTTAAGTAAAAGTATTAAATATTGTCTTTGCATCCTTTGTTCCTAGACAAAAAAAGCAATTAAAGTAAAAATAAGCTAAAGCTATAATAAATACTACAATTTCACCTATGTTGCCTAAGCCTGAAATTATGTTTTAAGATGTATTTTACATTAAGATTTTAATCCAGCTTATTTTTTACTTAGTTTATTATATGACTTTTAGAGGGTCATGAATGTGTAAGTGAATAAATGAATAATGCATGAATGAAAAGAATCATCCAAGAAAACTTTTACAATTAAATACATTGACTAATGAAATAATTGTTTACCCCATGTGGAAAATAAATAACTTTTCAATGATACAACCATTGTTACTAGAGTTTTGTGCATTAAATATTTTAGTACTTTATGAGCTAAATATCTCAGGGAAAAAAATCAGTTTCTCATGCTTTCCATTAGTGCCACTGAGAAATCTCTTAGGACAGGAAAACTCATACTTGCAAAATGATTTTAAAGGGGTTGATTTATTCCAAAATTGCACTTTACCTCTGTTTGGCCAAACACAGTCCACTGAAAATATGATCAGTTACATAATTATTAGAAGGAATATTAAAATGTTTGGATGGATAAACATTGATTTGAGTGAACTTTTGAATAAAATAGAATGGCTAATTTAGAAAATATTATTTGTGCAAAATATAATAATGTTCTTTGTATAATATATACCATATATTCCTGCATAATCTAGTTGTTAAGATTTAGATGTAGTAAAAATTAGCTTAAAACTTAGACAAACTTAGGTACTTCTTTATTAGAGAAATCTGAGTCTATATATTGTGTATCTGGTCATGTGTACAGTTAACTACAGCATGGATTATTTATATAGACATTTATACAGACTAAAAAGGAATTCTTCTGTACAGTTTTATAAATCCATACTTTATAATAAATGCACAGATACTCCAAAAATGACACAAACTCCAGCCTTTGAGTGCTACACAGAAGCCAAGTTTCCCTTTCATTTGTGATTTCAGAGACTTGATGTGAACTTTATTACCTTTTTTAAATTAAAAACTGTGGTTCAGTTCAGTTCAGTCACTCACGTCCATACATGACTACTAGAAAATGATAGCCTTGACTATACAGACCTTTGTTGGCAAAGTAGTATCTCTGCTTTTTAATATGCTGTCTAGGTTTGTCATAGCTTTTCTTCCAAGGAGCAAGTGTCTTTTAATTTCATGGCTGCAGTCACCATCTGCAGTGACTTTGGAGCCCAAGAAAATTAAGTCACTGTTTCCATTGTCTCCCCACCTGTTTGCCATGAAGTGATGGGACCGGATGCCATGATCTTCGTTTTTTGAATGTTGAGTTTTAAGCCTACTTTTTCACTCTCCTCTTTCACTTTCATCAAGAATCTCTTTAGTCCCTCCTTGCTTTCTGTCCTAAGAATGGTGTCATCTACATATCTGAAGTTATTGGTATTTCTCCTGGCAATCTTGATTCCAGCTTGTGCTTCATCCAGTCCAGTGTTTCTCATGATGTACTCTGCATATAAGTTAAATAAGTGTGGTGACAATATACAGACTTGACGCACTCCTTTCCCAATTTGGAACCAGTCTCTTGTTCCATGTCTGGCTCTAAATGTTACTTCTTGACCTGCATATGGATTTCTCAGGAGGCAGGTAAGGTGGTCTGATATTCCTATCTCTTAACGAATTTTCCACAGTTTGTTGTGAGCCACACAGTCAAAGGCTTTGGCATAGTCAATAAAGCAGAAGTAGATATTTTAATGGGACTCTCTTGCTTTTTCCATTATCCAACAGATGTTGGCAGTTTGATTTCTGGTTCCTCTGCTGTTTCTAAATACAGCTTGAACATCTGGTAGTTCATGGCCCACATACTGTTGAAACATGGCTTGGAGAATTTTGAACATTATGTGCAAATGAATATATTCAGATAGAAAAAAGATAAACTATTAATACATGCAACAACCTGAATAAATCTGAGAAAACATTTTGTTGTGTAAAAAAGGCAGACATGAAAAATTAGATACTGTATGTTCTAATTTTTGTGAAATCTAGAACCAGCCAAACCTCTTTCTGGTGATAGAACTCAGAAAGCAGTTGCTTATGGAGATGGGAGAAATAGGTTGGAAAGGGGCATGGGAATCTTTCTTGGTTATGGAAATTGTCGAGAGCTCGACAAAACTCATTAAACTGAACACATAAGTTCATATTTGAAGCTGTTTTAAGTTTAACTTAAAGGTGAATGATAAAAAGAAAGATTTATAATCCCAGTTGCTTTTAAATTATAATTAGAAGATGGGTAGTAACTTTTAGCATCCAGATGTGGGTTCTCCATTCTTTTAAGTCATATATGTGCTTGTTTCTTAGAAATTTAGGTCATTTGTCTGTAATGTGACCCATAGAATGTAGACTACTTAGAAGCATAACTTGTTTGATTTATTTAGCTTGGAAAAAATTACTGGTAATTGTGTTCATTTTTCACGTTAAGACATAGATTTTAAAAATATGCATTGCAACTATAAAGAGTAGACTTTAGTTGACTTTTTTTTTTTTCCTTTTCTTTTGTTATGATATTCTTTGACCTGGCAAATTCTTTGTTGTAAAGTTTCTTGTGTCTATTTTTATTCTATAGAATACATACTGAGAAACAGTTTTATGTTTAGATTTTGGAAGAGGGCTTGGCTGTTTTTGAGAGTTATTTTCTTTTTATTTGTATGATCCTCAAGAATGAAGCCTTAGTGTAACTGTTGAAGATGATTATTGACAATGTGTAGGATTGAAAAATTAAAAGCATATGAGACAAGTGATGTTCAAGGATATATGTTAAAGTCACCTGGAGAGTCCTAAAAAATATTGGTTTCTGGGCCCAACAGCAGATGCAGGGTAAATGCACCCACCAGGTGGCCTAAAAGAACCAATTTATACCCTCATATTTCTGGAGTCTAGAAGTCTGAAAGCAAGGTGTCAGCAATACCATGCTTCCTCTGAGATTCTTGGTAGAATCCTTCCTTGAGTCTCCAAAGATCCTGATGGTGGCTAGCAAGCTTTGGCAATCTTTGGGTTGCAGCTGCAGAGGTCACAGCTGTACCTCATCTTCACATGATGTTTTTCCTTCTTCACAGTTTTTGTCTCTTTCACATTTTCCCCATATTTTCACAATGTCCTTTTGTGACTACATCTGTCATGTTCAGTGGAGAAGCCATGCTATTTTAGTATGGCCTCATTGCAATTAATTTCATGTGCAAAACCCTGTTTCCAAATGCTCACATTCATACGTATCCATGGGTCAGGACTTCAATCATTCTGAGGGGACACAATTCAACTCATGTAAGCCAGAATCTCAGGGAGTAAAGCCCAGGCATAAGCATGTTGAGGAACTTCCCAGGTGATTCTAATGGAAAGTAGAATTGCAAACCATCACTGGGTTAAATGAACTTTTGAGACTGAAGACAGGCATTACTCTGTCTGTTCATACAAAGCCTTAAACTTGTCTGTTTTCTATATTACATTAGCCTTTGATATTTTGAAAATAGCCTCCTATAGGCTGATTTCATTCTAGATCATCTTCTGGCTTCAAACCATCTGCTTTTATGTCATATTTGCATTTTTGCACTCTAATCAGGAATAATTTGCTTATTATTTATTATGTATCAGTTGACTTGTAGACGTCCAAATATTTATGAATTATTGAAAAGTGTTTTTCAAGGACAGTGTGTGTTCATATCTGAAGGTGTACATTTCTCTTTGCTCAAAGAAGCAAATGTTAACAAATGAGTATTTTATTTATTTATCTGTAAATCCATTTATAATAGCTTAGTGGAGACAGTTATACAACAGATTGGGCTGGCCAAAAAGTTCGTTTGGGTTTTTCAGTAAGATGCAACAGAAAAATCTGAATGAACTTTTTGGTCAACACAATATTTGCACATTGGTCTCATTGGGAAGGTGCCAGGCTTGAGTAAGATATGGAGTGGGACCTCAGTGTGAACATAGGACAGGATCAGGAAATATAATACCACGTTTCCCTGGGATATACCTAATACATTATTCATTAATTTTCAGTAATATATTTGTGTGTTGCATTGATGCTAGGAGTCTGAAAATTACCAGAATCAAAATTATTCAAATGTTAAATAATAATAGATTCCAATGGTCCCTTAAAATGTGACTGCCCAAGTATATCCAGAGAAGTCCCATAATGAAGTAGCTTTTAACAGCTCCTCTGGTATTATTTTGATGATGTCACTATGATAATTTGTGTGTTAAATGATCCTAGACACTTGCTGAATCAATAGACTCTATGTATTAGGTTTTTTTATAATGATAATTGTCTAGAATTATAACTTGCTTTGTTCTGTTAATTCTTTGTTGTCTAATGGTTCTAAACTGGATGTCTTTTTTGACCTCTATTTTTATCCAAAGAGGGGATTTACATTTGTCATTACTACAGCGGTGTTCACCTATTTTCTTTCTATTCCTTTCTTACTTAGACTTACAGTTGTTGGTGGAGAGGAAGGAAAAGATAGGTAGTTTGGGATGAACATATACACAGTGCTTGCTATATTTAGAACGGATAACCAACAAGAACTTACTGGAGGGAACTCTGCTCAGTGTCAGGTGGCAGCCTGAATGGTAGGGGGATTTGGAGAAGGATAGATACGTGTATATGTATGGCTGAATCCTTTTGCTATTCACCTGAAACTATCATAACACTGCTCTTCAGCTATATCTCAATATAGAATACAAGTTAAAAAAATTTTTTTTAATAAATAAAATGTGTCTTTTAATCCAGTTAAATGTTGATGGAAAAATGTGTTGTCTTCACATTTCTGTAGCATTAAGAGAAACCAGCATTCCTTAAGCAAGGGTCCAATGTGTTGACCTCTTTTCTCCCCCCACCCTCCCCCGGCGATATAGGAGCGCGTTCCTGACAGCCCGTCGCCTGCCCCCTCCCTGGAGGAGGGCCGGAGGCCTGGCAGCCAGCCGTCTTCACACCGCAGCAGCAGTGTGTCCAGCTCGCCAGCGCGGACTGAGAGCTCCTCCGACAGAATTCGTAGGTGTCATTCTTCCACGTGTCGCTATTGTAAACTTTATTAGCTGCAGCTGGCTTTTCTAATCAAAATACCCTCATTCTGAAGAGATCTCAGATGTATCATGTTCTGAACCTCCGTAGCAGTAGCCATCCCTCAAAATTATGTTCCCCATTTGCCATAGCATGAGGTATGGTAGTACATTAACAATTCCGATATAAACTCCCTCTTTTTGATGCCACACATAAAGATTTGAGCTTTGAAACAGTTAGAGAAAGCAAATAACCTTCTAGATTAGTTTCTGAAGTAAACACCTCCAGCTCTTGAATATCTAGTATCCAAATATACTGTGTATGAATTATTCCTCTTCATTCTTTCAATTCCATCCATTTACAATGTTTAAACTTCATCCTTGCCTTGACAAAGAGGGATAAACGAAATGAATTCAAAATAACTGTTTTGAGAAAAACACATTTCATAATCATTCAGATGATCAATAGATTGAAGAGTTTGAAATTGGTCAAATTTAGGATTTGAGTTAGTAACAGTCAATAATGCATGTGATCTTCACGTGTTATTATTATAAAATGTTTTCTAAAAAGTAGGTTCATACTTTATTTTGTGATCACATTTTCAGATATTTAATCCTTGTCTTCATGATCAAGAAATTTAAAGTAAAGTTGTGGGTTATTGTTAATTGCTCAGTTATGCCTGACTCTGCAAACCCATGGACTGTAGCCCGCCAGCCTCCTCTGTCCATCGGATTCTCCAGGCAAAAATACTGGAGTGGGTTGCCATGCCCGTCTCCAAATTATTCTACATATTTTTAAAATGTATTTTTTTCAGTGAAAGTAAGGTTTTATGGAATGACTTTTCTTCAAAATTTTTCACAAAACAAGATTTTCATGGGCAATTTATTAAGAAATATATTGACTGGATTGAGATCATAAGGGTATTTGGTCTCCTGCTTTATCCTGTCAGTAGTGACAGATTACTCTTAATAATTTGAGAAAGAAATTATTGTTTTAAATCATTCAACCATTTAATAGATATTAATGGGCAGTTTTATTTTTAAATTCGAGTTCAAAATCAAAATTTTAAAGAAGTACTTTGATATCTCTTAAAATTAGGGTTTTGTCTACTAGGCTGTGTGTGTGCATGTTCAGTTTCTTCAGTCATTTCCAACCCTTTGTAACCCCATGGACTGTAGCCCTTCAGGATACTCTGTCTATGAAAACTGCAATGGGTGGCCACTTCCTCCTCCAGGGAATCTTCCCAGTCCAGGGATCAAATTCACATCTCTTGCATCTTCAGCATTGCAGGCGGATTCTTTACCTCTGAGCCACTGGGGAAGCCCATTGACGAGAATAGAATATGAATGTTGAATTTTAGTGCTATTTCAGTTCCTTAACTTGTTGAAAACTCTATTTGCCCGCTTATGCCTCTAAAACTATTCTAAATTATATTTTAAATTTATAGACTTAGAGTGTTCTAGCTTTAAGATTGTAGTTTTTGCAGTTACAGAAGGTTATTTTTGCATTTACGGAATGCTCAGGAGAGAATATGTTACATTAGATAAAGCCTGAATAGTTCATTGGTAATGGTTATAGTGGTATGACCACTCAAAAGTATTCTAAACATTAAAAAAATACTTATTTTATGAGATAAATAGAGGATAAAATAGTTTCATTTTCAATATATTTCTGCTTGTTCTTAAGAATTATTGTAGTTAAGAGTCCTCATGTTGTTCAACTTAGATTATAATTTTAAAGTTAGACCATGATATTTTATTTATTTCTGATTCCAAAAGAGTTTAAATAGGTTATTTGAATATTGTGTATTATAGTGTTTTTTCTTTTATCTTTTGTTTTGGGCTTGACAGCTGTCCATCAGAATGGATTGTCCATGAACCAGATGCTGATGGGTTTGTCACCAAACGTACTCCCTGGTCCCAAAGAGGGAGATTTGGCTGGTCATGACATGGGACATGAGTCAAAAAGGATGCATATTGAAAAAGGTAATACATGATGAGGTCTTTTTTCCTGCTCAACATATGAACTAGGTTTTAATCAAAGAATAAATATATTTCTAAATTACATTAGAAGATGGTATAAAAATGTTTTAAAAGCCTATACTATTAGCATTAAGTAAAAATTAAGTCTACTCAACAAAAAAAGAAATATGAATGAAGAGCTGCTGTGATTCTCTTAAACAACAGGTAAGTGTTCATTTATTTCCCAGTACATTTAGAAAAAGAGATTTTTTTTTGGTTTCAATTGTTATCTCTCAGTTCCTGAAGGTCTATCGTTTGTCTTCCTCCATGTCTTCAGAGTCTATAGTCTTTTACTTAGCATATTAGAGCAAGGATGATATACAAAGGATTACTATGAGTATTTTTTGGAATAAAAGAGATGGTCATTTGGTCAATCAAGAAATATAGTGAAGATTATAACCAATGTACTAGAATTGTTGTTCAGTCACTAAGTTGTATCTGACTCTTTGTGACCCCTTGGACTGCAGCGTTCCAGGCCTCTCTATCTCCCAGAGTTTTCCCAAGTTCATGTCCATTGAGTCGGTGATACCATCCAACCATATCATGCTCTGCTGCCCTCTTCTCCTCTTGCCTTCATTCATTCCCAGCATCATGGTCTTTTCCAATGTACTAGTCAGTTCAGTCAGTTCAGTCGCTCAGTCATGTCTGACTCTTTGCAACCCTATGAAACGCAGCACGCCAGACCTCCCTGTCCATCACCAACTCCCGGAGTTCTCTAAGACTCACGTTCATCGAGTCAGTGATGCCATCCAGCCATCTCATCCTCTGTCATCCCCTTCTCCTCCTGCCCCCAATCCCTCCCAGCCTCAGAGTCTTTTCCAATGAGTCAACTCTTTGCATGAGGTGGCCAAAGTACTGGAGTTTCAGCTTTAGCATCATTCTTTCCAAAGAAATCCCAGGACTGATCTCCTTCAGAATGGACTTGTTGGATCTCCTTGCAGTCCAGGAGACTCTCAAGAGTCTTCTCCAACACCACAGTTCAAAATCATCGATTCTTCAAGCACTCAGCTTTCTTCACAGTCTGACTCTCACATCCATACATGACCACAGGAAAAACTATAGCCTTGACTAGATGGACCTTAGTCGGCAAAGTAATATCTCAGTTTTTCAATATGCTATCTAGTAGTTGCTTCTAAATTGCATGCAACAAATAAGCCCAGATAGTGCAAAGCTATGAACATTTTCTATTTATATTTGGTTTGTACCAGCATGACTTGTTTCCATAGGCAAACATTTGTCTTTTCATGCCCTACTTCATGAAATACTTTCATGAAGAATTGAAATATTATTTTAACATGCATGTTGAAAATTTATGCTGTTGGATGCAAATTCATGTTTTCGAATGGTAAATTTAAATTAGGACAACTGGAGCCTTGCCATATCTTTATCATCTTAATTTAATACTTTCAAATTTTAATAATAACATAGACTGTATACTTTGATATCTTTTTTGATATGACTGTCAAATAATCAGTGTTATGGAATGGATTACTTCTTTGGAACAATTTATTACTCAAAAGGCACAATTAATTAGATATCAAAAAGGAAAATGAATACAATTGGACATATTAAATAGCAGAAAGAAATGTTTACAGAAGGACTAAGTTAAGATGGGAAACCTTTTTTCCTCAGAAATAATTATTCACCAAAAGTAAAAATGCCTACACAACCTTGTTTTTCTTTTCCACATGAATACAGTTCACCTGAAACCTCAGGAAGAAAGAAAACAATATTTACATAAATTAAATTATCTGTATTATGCAATTAATGATAAAATGGTAATCTTTACTAGGTTCTAATATGTCAAAATGTAGGCATTATTGAGAGCACCATTAAGACAATTTCTAATAATTTTGAAATTCACTACCGAGTATTATCACTAAGCTGAGTGGAATATATACAAGTACATAAGTGGGTCAGATTGTCTCTAAATGTCTAATTCTAATCTTTCTGTGAGTTCTTCTTCAACAATGAAGAAAAATGTTATATAGAATGCATTATGTATATTTTGACATGTGTTTTATATTTAATGAAAAAATGATTTGCGAAAATCTACAGTAATAAATTTTTCATACAGGATTTAAGTTTTAAGTAAGAATGTTTAAATATAAAAATCCATTACTAGGGTTAAGCAGCCATTCTCCACTAATATCTTGCTTTATAATGAAACCCTACAGAAAAAGTTTTTAGTGACTCTTTTCACAGTTTTCTCATAGATGCTACATAGCTAGTTTCACTTAAAGTGCATGAGAGATGTTTCATAGTATACAGTGGATATCAGCATATTAGTGATTCATTCTCTTGCAGAATCTTGGTGAAGCAAGTATGGGAGTGAAATGTAAAAGCTCAGAGGTGGTAGGTAAGAGACCACTAAAGGCATGATCAACAATGTGACTGAAACAATGAGTCCCCCTGGAATTTTTGGTGGGGAGCTTTCTACAAATCTCATGTTTCAAGTTGAATTGAACTACACTTTTTTGTAATGGCTTCTTTTTTCAGAATTTATGAGTTGTATCTGCCTATCTGTTCATCATCTGTCTATATACTTATCATCTATTTGTTATTATTATTATAATCTTGCCATTATAGAGCCTTTCCTGAGATAGAAAACTATATTCTTATAGGGATCCTACTGCTGGTTTTCCTGTGTGCCTGTCCCTTAAATTTTCATTGCAACACTTGCCCTGTTATTCGGAAGTTCTTTTTTCATTGCTCTGCTTCCAGTGCTACATTGTAAATTCCGAGGAGTCGTGTGTGTACTGCATTTCCTTGAAAAGGACTAGACAGTCTGTTATGTGAGTCCATATTTACCTGAGCTGAATTGCTGAAAGATTCTAAGAGATGGTGAAGGTAAGTTAAAATAACTGTGAAGATGAAAGGCAAAAGGAGGAATTATGGAACCCTTAGAACATACATGTGTATGAAATAGTAGCATATTCTGGCTATGAATATACACAAAAACTTTTTCTGTATCACTATAATCTTATCACATGTTAAGTTTTAAAATTGTTTTGCTCTCAGAATAAAGACCTTGGTATAACCCAACAGTCTTTCAATATCTGAATGCATATTTTATTTTAAAAAATTACATTTTATTTTAATATTTGCCCTAGGGATGTGAAGCTACCATTAAATTCTTAATTTCAAATATAATTATGGGGTCATGGACATTGTAATAGACATTGATACTCTTATAGTAAGAGTTTTATTATATGATGCTCATCTTTTGTATGTATCTCATCTCTTCTATTTTTCAGCATACTGAATTATTAGTAAATATTCATAGGCTTTCTAGATTGATAGGGTCTACTAAATTAAAAATTGTTTTTTTTTCATGACTACATTCATCATGTACCTTGTACTCGCCCTGTAACTTTCTTAGTACACATATCTGTATTAAAACAAGTGACTTCATTTAGAGACATTTGTAGAGAAATTAATTATGTGCTTGTGTCATTTTAGGCTTGGACTTCTTAAATGAAATTTGCTGCTCACCACTTTAAATCATCCAAAAGATAATAATTCTTAAGAAAACATTGATGTTAAAAATAGATACCAAAATTAATTTGGGTGCTGAGAATCATCATCGTCTAAAATCTTAATCATCAGTAACTTTTAAGCATTTAAAAATCATCTTAATATTAAAAAGTTGTTGACTTTATTCAACTAGACAGAATATTTGTCACCATTAGTCGAAGGATCAGTGGCTATACAAGCATTAGAATTCAAAGTAATAAGTGCTGAGTAAACTCTCCCCTTAGTTTTTAAAATAAAAACACTCTAAAGGGTTTTTGAATCCAGGAAGAGTTTAATTAGAATACATTCAAAATATAAATATGAAGAAACAAGTTAGTGTATCAAAAAGTAATAGACATACATTATTTCAGTGATCCTAAAGGTTAGGAGAAATGATTTTAATAGTATGAACTTTGATTAAAATTAGGGGTTTATCAAAGATATGTCCTGAGGAAATCTTCGACACAGCTGGTAGCCTCATAAACAGTTTTATGTCTTCTAACTTTTCCAAACATACTCCAAGTTCTCTAGACCTTCTGGATTTAAAAAAAAAAAAATTGCTGATTTTTGCCCTCAGTCTAAAATTCGTGAAATAGATAGGACTAATCAATGTTTTCTTTTTTTTTTTTTTAATTGAAGTATAGTTGTTTTACAATGTTGTGTTCATTTCTGGTGTATGACAAAGTAATTCTGCTTTATATATGTGAAACAATGAAAGAGTTATATATATATAATATATTTCTCAGATACTTTCCACTGTAGATTTTTATAAAATACTGAATATAGTTTCCTGTGTATATAGTAGGACCTTGTTGCTTATCTATTTCATATAAAATAGTGTATATCTGTTATTCCCCAAATCCTGATTTATCCCTCCCCCAACCTTTTCCCTTTTAGTAACTATAAGTTTGTTTTCTATGGTCTGTGAGTCTGTTTCTGCTTTTTAAATACATTCATTAGTATCATTGTTTTTTAGATCCACATATAAGTGATATATCATGACATTTATTTTTGTCTGGCTTACTTCACTTAACATGATCTCTAAGTCCATCCATGTTCTACAATTAATATTATTTCATTCTTTTTATGATTGAATAATATTCCATTGTAAGGGCTTCCCTGGTGGCTCAGGGGTAAAGAATCTGCCAGCTAATTCGGGTTTGATCCCTGGGTCAGGAAGATCCCTTGGAGGAGAAAATGGAAACCCACTGCAGTATTCTTGCCTGAAAAGATCCCATGGACAAAGGAGCCTGGTTGGCTACAGTCCACGGGGTCCCAAAGAGTCAGACATGACTTAGCGCTAAACAACAACCGATATTCCATTGTATATATGTACCACATCTTTATCCATTCCTCTGTTGATGGGCATCTAGGTTGCTTCCAAGTCTTGGCTGTTGTAATAGTGCTGTTATGAGCAACAGGTTTATGCATCTTTTCAAGTGAATTTGTTTCTGAATATATGCCCAGGGCATTGAAATTATATAACCAGGCTCTCTGTTTCTTTATACTGCATCTCTCTCTTATTCCCCCCAAATCTGTCACCGGTGGTGATTTTCAGTGATAACTCTCATGCATAATTTGTTCCCTGGTTTATCAAATTGTTTGAATTGTTATTTCCAAAACATTTTTGAGCATGCTTCATACCATGTATATAATTCCCTATGTGCATTTTTATTATTTTGGAATCTATCTAATTGTTTGTTTTCCAAAAAGTAAATGTATGCTACACATTAGATACTGTATGCTACAGTATTAGCTGTTTTTTCTCCAATTATAGAAAAAGTGAGCACATATAATTGGAACTAAGTACTGAATACTTAATCTACATTAGTGTATTTCAGTCTTGGAGTAAATAAATCAAAATGATATAATCAATAGGTAAATATTTACTGCATGTTAGATATGTGAAATGAACCATATAAAATATAAAATCTCTCATTCTTTTTTCTCTTTCTGCTACAATTTCACAAAATATTTATTCATATACATTCTAATTTTCCCTATAATTGAAGCCTTTCCCTTTATTTGTTTTCAAAAAAAATATGAAAACTTTCTTTCGATAGTGTGCTCATTCATTCAGTCTTGTCAGACTCTTTGCAACCCCGGTGACATCTGCCATTTTAGAAGCAGGAATAATTGAAGATGAAGCCGGAAACACAGGGGATTTGCTTCAGGCCATAAAACATTTCTTTTGTCACATATTCTTTTGTTGTGTATTCTTCATGGGCGGTGTTCAAGATTTCCAATGCTTAACAGACTTGTTTGGAAGGTTCTCATTCTGATATTCTGAATTGGAAGACAGAGCATCAGAGGCAATGAAGTAGTTAGCAAACTGGCCCTATTGAAATATCCTAATGTTGTATTCTTAGCATCCAACCTCGTGGACCATTTCCCTGTACAACATCTATTTTAAATGACTACCATCACTTTTCTTCTGTTTGTGGAAATTAATTTTTTGAAATATATTTCCTTTTGCACATTTTTCATTACTTAAAAATTATAAATTTTGGATTATCTTCAAAAATGACTTTCTATTTTGAATTCTAGATTGACATTTTACAAATTAATTTATAGTAAATATCACACACATATATGTAAAATCTGAACCCAGAAGTATTTCTTCTGACTGTGTAGATCTGCATGGAGTGAAAAGCCCTTTTCTTTGGTAATGTTATGTGGGCCACTTGTAAAATTAACTACTTCAGTGTTACTTAGAGTAAAATTTACACTTTCCAGGAATTAATTATTACATAATTAATATGAACTTTACTAAAAGAAATAGGATTTATTGATGATGAAGATGTCAGGTGCTACTCCAGGACATCCATAACTTAAGGTGTGAAAGTGAAAGTGAAAGTGAAGTTGCTCAGTTGTGTCAGACTCTTTGCGACCCCCTGAACTGTAGCCCACCAGGCTCCTCCACCCATGGGATTCTCCGGGCAAGAATACTGGAGTGGGTTGCCATTTCTATCTCCAGGGGATCTTCCCGACCCAGGGATCAAACCCAGGTCTCCCTACATTGCAGGCAGACGCTTTAACCTCTGAGCCACCAGGGAAACTTTTTTGGATACTTAGAAAGTTGAAATATATTACTATTTGCAAATAATTTTCATGAATTAGTTGCCAAAGCAATCAATTAGAGAGTATTAATATTTATTTTTGGATACATTATAAATAATAATCACATTTATAATAATTTTACTTACTAGAGTAGCTTTGCTTTTACTTGGTCAGATGAAATGTTTTTTCCCCGTGGAGAAAACAGAATAGACTATTAATTACTCCACTTACTCAGCTTTATTTTTTTGAGCTCTTTTGATAGGCACAAAGTGACTCACTTCCTCACTATTTAAGAAATATTTTTAGGTAGTCATGCCAATAGCTAATATTTTTATATCATTAAAAGTGAGATAGAGAGTGACTAGTAGATTGGCATTGTTTTTGTTTAGTCACGAAGTCGTGTCCCATTCTTTTGTGACCCCATGGACTGTATGTAGCTGGCCAGGTTCCTCTGTTCATGGGATTTTTCCCCAAAAAGAATACTGAAGTGGGTTGTCATTTCCTTCTCCAGGGGATCTTCCCAAAACAGAGATCAAACCTGCATCTCCTCCATTGGCAGGTGGATTCTTTACCGCTGAGCCACCAGGGAAGCCCAAATTAACATATTAGTTCCATCTGTAAATCTGCTACATATAATTATTTATTTATGGTTATTATAAATGACTATTTTATTCCCTTCATTTAAAGTATTTTTGGTTTAATGAATCAACTATTTCTAATTTTTCAATTTATTTGCATATTATCTAAGCCATGATTTCTATTTCTTCTATTTTCAATTTGAAGTTTTACATAATCTGGTGTGGAAATGATCCAAGGGAATGTGCACATTTTTCTGTATGTTTATTTGAGAATTAGCTCCAAAATGAAACTTCATTTTGGAAATATTGACATATATCTAATATTTTTAGTGGAGCTGAAACAATCTTTCTTCTGTGCATTTTTATTTTGTAAGTGGGCAAGTGTATCTGTTTCTAAAAGAATTACGAAACACTGTCCTTCCTTTGCTGAGTAGGCATATTTATAAGTGTACAAAAATTAGAGTTCAAGTTCATTACAAGTTCAGTGACTCAGAGAGCTTTTTTATAAAAATTTATAGCAAAATATAAATGTGAGTTTCTGCAGATAAACTTAGTGTGATGTTATTTTTGTAGAACAAGACAGNATTACGAAACACTGTCCTTCCTTTGCTGAGTAGGCATATTTATAAGTGTACAAAAATTAGAGTTTAAGTTCATTACAAGTTCAGTGACTCAGAGAGCTTTTTTATAAAAATTTATAGCAAAATATAAATGTGAGTTTCTGCAGATAAACTTAGTGTGATGTTATTTTTGTAGAACAAGACAGGAAAATATCTACAATCTCATATGTTTCAACCTAGTACATTGGAACATTTTCCTGTTCTGAAATATAAAGTAGAATCTTTTCTTAAGAGCTTAATAAAAAAAAGGAAAATATAACATTTAAAATATATTTTCATTCTCGCCTGATATTCAGCATGTGCTTTTATTGAAACTTTTATGTGCATATGTGTGCCCCTGCATTTGTGCCAACATACAGGGCTTTCTTTTCACTTGATAGATGAGGGACTGATACTGCTTTGAATGCTATGTTATGGGTTAAGAAGCAAGAGTAATAGCCCCCTTGTCTCTTGTGCTTGAAGCAGTTTGAATTCCTTCATCAACTTGATGGAATGATTTAACACATCATTCAGCCCTGTTTGCAGGACCGGTAAGATGACAGCAAAGCTCAGGTAAATTCTAAAGATACTGGAACTAATTTGGAGAAGTATATATAGCACATTAGATGAAAGGTCAATAAGGAACTCATGGGTATTATGTTTAAATGCATAAAAATCTGATAGTATTTTGAACATATTTTAAAAGAAATATTGCCCAACTGTTCTGAAGAACTGGGTATGATGATTTCCTCTGTCTTTTCCTTATCAATTACCATTTATTCTTGTGCCTTTTGGCAAATATCCCTAGAAATTTGTGTGATAACGTCAGCATATCAAAATCTGTTTTGTTCCTGTAGAAGCCGTGTTTTAAACTTTCCTTAATTTTTTTTACATTATCATTGTTGCTAGTGTCTTATGCTACGATTTCAGAATATTAAACAAGTACAATTGTTTTAACTACTGTGAAATTGACAGATGAAGCTGAAAACCAAAAGCACCTTTCATGGGATTTTAAACACTATTTTCCTCCATATGCCATCCCAATTATTATTTAGATATTACATTCCTAATTTACTGTTAAGGTTGATTAGAATTCAAGCCTCTCAAAAGCATGCAGCAAAGGTCTTGGGCTGTGGAAAACATTTTTATAAAATAATCCATTAATGCAGAGGAGTGCAACTAAATTAGTTAGCAATTTGCTGAGCATGAATTAATGAACAGAGCTTCTTCCAGCTCCCAGAGTTGTAATTTTCATAATAACCTCAGACCTTTATTTGGCAGGTTGTTTAGTTTTTTCGTTTGAAGGTTTTCATTAGTCTAATGAGGACTGTGCAAGGGCGAGCAGTCAGCACAATTTACATGGGGAAGCTATCATAATAAATGAAGCAATTTGAATAACACGCAAGGGTTTATGCAACAAGATAAGAAGAGATTGTAGAGTGAGATTTAGAGGTAACCAATACATTAGACCAACTAATAACTGAAGTAATCCCAATAAAAGGCTTAAGTGAAAGGACTAAAATTAATGATATATGCAAAGTTGTAATGATATGATACATGATTCATTAGATTAATAAAATAAGTATTCAATTGTTTTTAGTGCTTTTCGTCTAAGCTTTGTTTGTATCAGGCATTTTAATTAGGATTGTTCACTGGATCACTTTGCTTAGTTAACTTTTAGACTGTAGCTGAGGTTTTAATGATATTTTCTCTTTCTTATTTAATCTTTATAGCCTTGATAGTTCATTGAATTAATTATATGCAGTATATTGTGTATGGAAATGCTTTTTTAAAGTAATTGCACATAGCTCTACCTAAGTGGTGATTAAACTTTAAGTATGAATGCACAGTATGCATTTCTCAATTTTTTAAAAAAACTGTTTTTTTCTTCTACTCTAAGTTGATGAAGTACCTTGATAAGTAGTTGATAAAGGTTGTGATGTCTTGTAGTTCATACAAGATTGCAATGAATTTTTTAATTTTAATTTTTAGATATTATTTAATTGCTAATTTCCCAGAGTAAGCAAAGCCAATCTTAAAAGACATTATTGGAAATTATTGAGTGTAAATGTCTTTAAGATACAAGATAGAAATTGGTCTTAAAAATATCCAAAGTTTGATCTTTTTCGCATGCATTTCTACTGAAAAATAAATTTTTGTTCAGATTGGCTTGAGGATTAAAGCTTTTATGCAAGTAATTCAATCTGAATGTTCAACCTCCTTTCTTAAGAGAGGAGGAAAGAGTTGATAGGATTTCTTTTTTCTAATTTCATAGCAAGTGACATAAAACTAGAAAGCAGGTCTCATGTTTGATACGCGGAGCCAAATTGCTTTAAGACTAAGTAAAATGAAAATTTTAACATCATTAAGTATCACCTTTATGAGGTCACACCTTGAGAGAATTCCTCAAGTATCTGTGACAACTTGTCCAAATCAGTGGACTTTCATGAACTGTTTGCCGTTCTATTCTCTTCTAACTTTGGAAGTCCTGGCGTGCATATCTCTCTCGATTTCAAATTACAAGTGTCTTCCTATAGATAAATTATGGTTTATCCTTCTCTCACTTGTGAACATGTTGAAAGAGGGTTGCATGCATGTTAAGTTGCCACAGTCGTGTCCGACTCTTTGCGACCCTATGGATTATAGTCCACCAGGCTCCTCTATCCATGAGATTCTCCAGGCAAGAATACTGGAGTGGGTTGCCATGCCCTCCTCTAGGGAATCTTCCTGACCCAGAATTGAACCCACATATCTTATGTCCCCTGCATTGGCAGGTGGGTGCTTGACCACTAGTGCCACCTCAGTTCATTTCAGTTCACTCCTCAGTTGTGTCCTACTCTGCGACCCCATGGACTGCAGCACGCCAGGCTTCCCTGTCCATCACCAGCTCCATAGAGCTTGTTCAAACTCATGTCCATCAAGTTGGTGATGCCATCCAACCATCTCATCCTTTGTCATACCCTTCTCCTCCTGCCTTCAATCTTTCCCAGCAGCAGGGTCTTTTCCAATGAGTCAGTTCTTCGCATCGGGTGGGCAGAGTAATGGGGCTTCAGCTTCAGCATCAGTCCTTCCAATGAGTAGTTTGATTTCCTTTTGGATTAACTGGTTTGATCTCCTTGTAGTCCAAGGGACTCTCATCCCAATGCTACTTAGGAAGTTCTAAAAGAGGATTAGGCTACATTTAAAAATTAATTATTGCTCTATATCTCAAAGTTGTAATTATATTTATCTTTAAGGTTTAGCCTTTGAAAAGGGCAAAATTGAATTCTTCATGCACTATATTTTGCTACTTTTTTTTCAGTAAAATTTACTTATAGAAAATAAGATTTCTCTCTCTTCCTTTTTTCCTTCCTTCCTTCTTTTTGCATTTGAAGTATATGAATACAGATTTAAATATACTAAAACTGTGTATCTTGATATTGTCTTTGTGTTAATTAATACTCAGGATTTTTTAAATATTTGAGGTCGCTAGTGAAGCATATAAACACATATATAATTATTTGAGTTCTCTATCAATTTGCTATATCATTGACTTTTAAATTGTTATTTATGAATATTATTTATTGGTATCTATTCTATCATGACAAAAACTAACCTAAGGGTATTTTGAGAAAAGTTTGAGTTCACAAAGCAATTACATATTCATCTAAGAAACAATTCCTAGTGGAAGCTCTCACACAGAGATAAAATGTACAGTGTGAGAATTAGACCTCTCTGTATCCAAGTCTAGGTTAAAGGTATAAACTTCGTACATTATATAACATCCTTGGCCCTGGCCTTTGGTTTTTCATCTGTGAAAATGGACAAGTAGTACCTAAAAATAATCACAATATTTTATTTGGAGAATTAAGTGCTCAGTTTATATGATGCATTGTATATATGTTAAGTCTCGTTAAGAAAGAGACTGTGCTTAGGAACGAATTCAAGGTGTGATTGGAGAGGATAGTGCAGTAATCCGAGGCTTAGTAGAAGCCATGCTGTCACACTTTGGTGCTCTCTCTGACCTGTTTACTGGAGCCTCCAGTTCACTGATTCATCCAGAGGACACATACACATCTTGAAGTCACAAAGATCAGAGAGCAAGGTAGCAAGGGTGAATAGTGCATCTGGAGCAGACCATAGCTATCGTAAGTCACTGCATTTCAAGTTCAGTGAAGATGAGTCTGGACCTCTGTTATTTACAGCCAGAGCCTCACTGTCTGTCACTATGGCTGTTGCACTGTACTGTGTTCAATAAAGAGGTGAATGACTTATCTGACCAGTTGTCACGTGTTGTAAGTGATAACACAAAAAAAAGATGGTCACGATTCCAAGAAACATTTGTGGAAGGATATGGGATGGTTTTGCAATTTCAATCTTGTACTTTTAAATCAATCACTGTAAATAGTTTCTTAGGAATACTCTAAGAAAAGTAGCATTGATTAAAAAAAAGAAAGAAAACAATTTTCTGTTTTTCTTCATTTGTTCATTTATTCAGCAAACAATCCTCATTTCCTGCTATGTGGCAGGCACACTGTTGCTAAAAACTCAGAGATGAATTTTAACTGAAGGACATGAGACATTGTTGTTTTGTTTTTTAAAGACATACTAATGAGAAGCTTTTGAATAAAATTGATGATACTGAGTCACAAAACTATACATAGTAGTTATTAAAAAATGTCATACTTCTTGTTTACCTAAATTGAAAATGCTGTTAAAAAATGGCTTTATGTCTTACAGCTTTGTTTTTTCTTTCCATTATATTGGCCATGATGATTACCCAGGAGGGTTTTCATTCCAGCTCCCCTACAGTCATGTAATAGATATAGTTTTAAATCTGTAACTAGACTGAGGATAGTAATAGACACTGGTGTGCATTGCTTTTACTGGTAACTATGAGAGAATCCCAGGGACAGAGGAGCCTAGTGGGCTGCAGTCTATGGGGTTGCACAGAGTCAGACATGACTGAAGTGACTTAGCAGCAGCAGCAGCAGCACAAAACTTTAGGGAACAGATATGCTGTAAGTGACTATTGTGTTAAAGGATGTTGTCATGTTCTCTCTCACGACAAGGGAGAGGACATGGCACTTCTTGGGGATCTTTAACAGAAATAGTCCATTTAAACCTAAATCTAAGGATGGAATGCATTTCTGAGTTTTGCTATTATTTAGACATGACTTACATCATAAATTAAGTCTTACAGTCAACGAAGAGATTTTTGGAGACAAATCAGTATTTTCTCACCTTATATTGTCTAAAATAAAATCCAAATCCAGGCAGGTAGGCAATTTAAGGATAGCGTAAGTCTTTACCTTGTAAGATTTAAATTAGACACTCTATGCATCACTTAGAAAACTATAACAGAGGTATCTGCTGAAAAATTTTGGTTCCCTTGTTTACTGAGATAGAAATCAGGAAGTTATGTCTCTGTACATGGAGAAAAACATTATGCACATCAAGTTTTCTTTTCTTCTTTTTTTTTTCTGTAGTTTTCCTTTAAACTGCCTATTATTTGTTCTTGAAGATTTTTTGTTGTTGTTTTAATCTAAGTATTATGAATTTTCATCTCATAGCATCTTTACTAGATCCAAATTAAAGACAACACAAGATTGGACTATAAATCTAGAAGAGACTCCAACTCCAGCTGGGATGCAGCTGATTCCAGTGTCTCCTCCAAACATTACTCAGGGACCAGTGGGCAATAGGATTACATTTTTCTTCCATCACTTTTGAGTTTCTAATGAGGAGCCTAAGACATTCCAGCCCCAACTTGGTCCTAGTCCATGCTGTATGCCAAATTAAATGCAATATTCAAGTTTAGGCAGCAGGTGGAAGGAGAGAGAAGTCTCTTCCAGTAATATTGGAGAAAAATGCCCTTCTCTCTCTTTTTTCTTTGCCATTAATTCATATTTCTCCAAAGCCTCCAATCTTTTATTTCATATATATATATATATATAATTCCACTGTTGTCTTTTTTATTCTAAACGCCTTCATAAGTTTGGAATAATATATGCTAATATGTTCTACAATATGTATATTATAGAATATATTATATGTATATATATATATATGTGAACATAGTATATAGCATGCTAATATATGATACAAATAGCTGGGATTATAATGCTCTCAAAATGTTCATTTGTTGTCCAAATTGACCTACTTTTGATTTCAAATAGCTAAAGCTCTAGACTTTCTTTTCTAAGGTAGACTGGCTTATGATTGCTTCTTTTTTCCATAGTACAATGAAAAATTGCCTTTTTTCCAAGGTCAGTGAGAAATTCAGATTAGTGTTTATACTTTCTCTTTGCAGAAAATGTTGTCTTCTTACATCATTCATATATGAAACACTCATGCATTGTCAATTGTTTCAGGAGTCATGGCGATGGATGGAGAAGAAATGATCCCATTCTCATTGGTTTCAACCAGTCCCCAAAGAGAAATATTTATTTATTTGGAGCTAATTTTAAGAGGCATATATTCAGGATCATGAAAATGACCTTATCAATAGCTAATATAACCTATCAACACATGTATTTCTTTCTTCCTACCAATTATTTATGGCTAATAATTTAAGGTCACCACCATCAAATGAAACAATACAACATGTATGAAATTGATTCAGATGATTAAAAATAGGTTATTTTTTATTTTTATAACAAAGGGTTTCTCTCTGTAAAATGATGAATTTTTTTATACTTTGTTTCAGTTCAGTTCAGTTGCTCAGTCCCCTTCGACTCTTTGCAACCCCATGAATTGCAGCATGCCAGGCCTTCCTGTCCATCACCAACTCCGTTTACAATCTTGCAGTTTGTGATGCTGAAAAAAAGAACTAGGCAAAGATCAGTGATTTTGCCATAAATGTCAATACGTTTTTTAAATGATATTAACCTAAAGGATATTAAATGCTTAAAAACCCCCATTGAATACTATAGTAACTCATTGTTAGAACCCACAGAATCAACATCAGTTCAGTTCAGTTCAGTTGCTCAGTTGTGTCCTACTCTTTTTGACCCCATGGACTGCAGCACGCCAGGCCTCCCTGTCCATCACCAACAATTGAAATCAATTGCAAAACAAATTTCACAGAGTGTATCTTCTTTTAGATAACAAAAATTTAACTTTTAACACCAGGTAAAAGTGTTACTGATGTTACATATGTTTTACATATGTAAAAGCATATGTGTTATACTTTTACATTGTTTTCATTTAATTTTGGCAGAGAACCTCTGTTTAATGATAGCAAATAATTCATATGATATTATCAATAATAATGTAATGAAAAATGTTTTAAATAAACTAGAAAACATAAATTGTCATATATAGGATGTTTTGCAAATTTAATATGCTTCTTGCAAAGAACAAAGTTAATCCAGATCTTAAATGGTCATTATGCATGTTTTCTTTAATTGATATTTTCCATAATTTGCCTTCTTATTGAAGGTATTGTCTAGTTCATTTGTATAATTTAATATTAGAGTGAGCCATGCCAGTTTTTTAAAAATCAGAGTCATTAAAAGAAATTAAATCAGAGGTAGACAAAAGTTTTAGAGCCAATAGATAGTCATTCCCGGAAACCATAAAGATACTTCCTTGAGTAAATGATAGTATCACCCAATGAAGCAATATTTATTTGCTTAAAATAGAGTTAGCTAGTTAACTCAGAGAAGGCAATGGCGCCCCACTCCAGTACTCTTGCCTGGAAAATCCCGTGGAAGGAGCAGCCTGGTGGGCTGCATTCCATGGGGTTGCTAAGAGTTGGACACGACTTCACTTTCACTTTCACTTATTACTTTCATGCATTGGAGAAGGAAATGGCAACCCACTCCAGTGTTCTTGCCTGGAGAATCTCAGGGACGGGGGAGCCTGGTGGGCTGCCGTCTGTGGGGTCACACAGAGTCGGATACGACTGAAGTGACTTAGCAGCAGCAACAGCTAGTTAATTCCATGCACCTGATTGCAAAGCATTTTAAAGTGAAATTTCTATTGAACCTTATATATCAGGACTTTTGTAAAATAAAATTGTCAGTGAAGTTTATTATCTACAATACTAACATCATAAATTGTGCACTTATTACAATGAAAATGGGGCTTCCCTGGTAGCTCAGATGGTAAAGAAGCTACCTGCAATGCAGGAGACATGTGTTCGATCACTGGGTCAGGAAGATCCCCTTGAGAAGGGAATGGCTACCTACTCCAGTATTCTTGCCTGGAGAATCCCATGGACAGAGGAGCCTGGAGGGCTGCATTCCATGGGGTCGCAGAGTCAGGCTCAACTGAGCGACTAACACACACTCACACTTATGAAAGTATTCATGGAGAAGTAAGGTTCAGAACATTATTTCTTCCTACTTCATGAAAAAGGTGCTATGAAATATAATAATTTGTATTTCAGTTTAGCAAAACTTAAAGAAGATGTATTAATAGAACATGTATGTGTATAAGGAGAAAGTTTATGAAGTTAATATATAACTGCCATGTAGATGTTTATTTATGTTGATGATTAATCAGTTACTTGAAAAGTACCTCCAATTTTAGTTTAGGAAATATTGTAGAACTTGATTATTTAGTTTGCTACATATAATATATTTTATGGTAGAACAAATGCCCTAATTTGTGTGAGTAACATAAATTTAAAAAAAAGAAAACCAACAAGTTGCCATAATGTCCATTGTGCTGTAAGTTTTTAAAAATATTTTTATTGTAGCATAAGAATTATGATGTTATACAGAATGAAAGCACCATAAAAATCTCTATTTTTTGATATGTAGTATCAGTTCCATTTATTAATGATAGTTATGGTGATATATGTTTCCATGATAACCCACATATACTATCTGTCCTAAGAATGACATGACCAAAGGCATTTGTAATTATATTTACTTCTGAAAGATTATGGTTTATAGTTAAAACAAAAGAGGCATCCTGTCATTTTCTAAACCTGTTAAATGTGACAGAATCTATTTTTCTGCCAACTTGTGAGGACCAGGCAGTGAGCAAATTTGCTGTGGTCAGCTAAGTGTAACCACTGAGCAGGAAAGTGAATTTAATAATGCATTATTGTTCTTCACTGAAGGTGAACTGTTACAGTGCCTTTGTTATAACCGACTCTGCCTCTGCTTAGGTTTCCAGATGCTGTGCAGATTACCTGATTAAAATCTCTAATGCATGATAAAATGTACCAGGTATACTTTTCTATTAACATAAATGCATCCATTTTAAGGCCATAATACTGAATCTAATTGGAAATATTTTCCTATTATATTGTTTTGTGAGTTCATGTTACTAATAAGCATTTGCTGTATAATATATTATAAGAATAAGTGACAGAAAAGTAGGAATTCATAAAGTGTCTTTTAGTATTGGTAATTTATTGACACTGCAAAGAAAATTATAAGATTTGATAATATACTAATGTTATTTTAAATCAACTTTATTTTATTTTCTATATTTTAAAACAAACTAAAAAATAGAAGACTCTTGAAAATAGATTCAGTTATCCTTTAATTACATTTTTAATGCTTTTTCTTTTCCAGTTTTAACTTACTTTGATGCTTTATTTTTAAGTGCACTGATTAACTATGAAACTTTCATAATATTTTAGCTCTTGTGGAGTTGAAAAATGCATGGTAGAGAATTAAAGCTTGCTGTAATTTTTCTATTTTGCCCACGTTAAATTCATTAAAAAATAAAAAATGTGTTAGATAATATTTTTAAATAAGTAGAAAGAGATACATTTTATTTAGGAAATCACGCTATATGGAATATGTCCATATAGGTAGAACTTTTATCATTGTAAATTCTTATATTGATAGAGGTTCCTGTCATTATGATTTTCATAGAGTTCATGAAAATATTGCAAGTTCTAGGTTCCTGTTAGCTAAACATGTTATAGACTCATCACTGAGAATCAAATAGTTAATTTGGAAGTGATTTCTCAGAGATTTTGCTTTTTTCCAGTGAGTGTTGAATGTTTCTTGTAATCCATAGATGAAAGGGTACACAAAATCTAATCTCTCGTATGGCTGCTGAACTTTATGGAGGAGAGGCTAAGGAAAACATTTTTCTTAATATCAGGAGCACCCATCAATGAATATCACTATGGGCCATAGAACATGCAAGTTCAAAAGACAGGAGTAAACCAGGAGATGGCTAAAAATAACAACAGACCCAGTGTGAAAATGTTTCTACTGAACAGTAATGAGAAAATGATTTCCACCATTATTTCCTTTTAATAAATATAATTCTGTGAATATAGTAGAACCATGACAATTAGTTATATTTGCACTCTGACACATAGATTTTAAATATTTTCATTTTATTCAGTAATTACAAAATAAAATAGAATCAACTGTACAGTATTGAGGAAAGAGAAATGAATAATAGTGTGTTGGTAAATATAAATATCTAATTATTTCCCTAAGGAAATTTAAACTTTTTAATTACACTGCTAACAATGTTTTTTCCTCCTTTTATTTTATTAAAAATTTTTGTTACATGTTTCAGGTGTGTAGCTTTATAATTCAACATCTGTATATACTACAACATGATCATCAACACAAGTCTAGCTATTATCCATTACTGTACAGTTGACTCCTTCACCCATTTTGCTAACTCCCACCTCACTTCCCCACTGGGAACCACTAATCTGTTCTGTTCTTTCCATCTCTTCATTTTTTGTTTTTTTTTTTGTTTGTTTGTTGGGTGTTGTTTTTATTAGTAGTAGTATTTTTAAATTCCACATATGAATGAGATCATAAGGTATTTGTTTTTCTTTGTCTGAGCATCATAACTCGTATGTCCATCAATGTTATTGCAAATGGCTAAGCAGTGTTTCAGTTTGTGGCTCAGTAATATTCCGTTATACATATATACCACACTGTCTTTATCAATTCATCTATTAAGAGACAATTAGATAGTTTTGCATATTCAAAAGCAGAGACATTACTTTGCCGACTAAGGTCCGTCTAGTCAAGGCTATGGTTTTTCCTGTGGTCATGTATGGCTGTGAGAGTTGGACTGTGAAGAAGGCTGAGCACCAAACAATTGATGCTTTCGAACTGTGGTGTTGGAGAAGACTCTTGAGAGTCACTTGGACTGNGACTAAGGTCCGTCTAGTCAAGGCTATGGTTTTTCCTGTGGTCATGTATGGATGTGAGAGTTGGACTGTGAAGAAGGCTGAGCACCAAAGAATTGATGCTTTCGAACTGTGGTGTTGGAGAAGACTCTTGAGAGTCACTTGGACTGCAAGGAGATCCAACCAGTCCATTCTGAAGGAGATCAGCTCTGGGATTTCTTTGGAAGGAATGATGCTAAAGCTGAAACTCCAGTACTTTGGCCACCTCATGCGAAGAGTTGACTCATTGGAAAAGACTCTGATGCTGGGAGGGATTGGGGTCAGGAAGAGAAGGGGACGACAGAGGATGAGACGGCTGGATGGCATCACGGACTCGATGAACGTAAGTCTGAGTGAACCCCGGGAGATGGTGATGGACAGGGAGGCCTGGTGTGCTGCGATTCATGGGGTCACAAAGAGTCAGACACAACTGAGCGACTGAACTGAACTGAGATAGTTTCAGGTAACTAACTAAAATCTTTCTTGTACATGATGCTTCAAAAAAAAATAGGGGTGTACATATCTTTTTAAATTAGTGTGTTCCCATTCTTTGGATAAATATTCAAAAGTGGAATAGCTGTGTTGTAGCTTTTTTCTTGATTTTTTGAGGAACCTCCATACTATTTTACACAGAGGCTGCTTCAATTTACAGTCCCACCAACAGTGTATGCGGGTCCCATTTTTTCCACATCTTGTCCAACCCTACTCTTTTGACAAGGTTAGATTTGTAGTAGTTTGATATCAGGGACCATGAAATCTCTAATAACTTTGTTCTTTTTCCTTATTATTGTTTTGGCTATTCACAGTATTTGTTCGGTCAGTCAGTTCAGTCACTCAGTCATGTCTGACTCTCTGCGATCCCATGGACTGCAGCAATGCCAGGCTTCCCTGTCCGTCACCAACTGCAGGAGCTTGCTCAGACTCATGTCCATCGAGTCGGTGATGCCATCTAACCAACTCATCCTCTGTTGCCCCTTCTCCTCCTGCCTTCTATCTTTACCAGCAGCAGGGTCTTTTTCACTGAGTCAGGTCTTTGCATCAGGTGGCCAAAGTACTGGAGTTTCAGCTTCAGCATCAGTTCTTCCAAGGAATATTCAGGACTGATTTCCTTTAGGACTGACTGATCTGATCTCCCTGCAGTCCAAGGGACTCTCAAGAATCTTCTCCAATACCACAGTTCAAAAGCATCAATTCTTCAGTGCTCAGCTTTCTTTATAGTCCAACTCTCACATCCATACATGACTACTGGAGAAACCATAGCTTTGACTAGATGGACCTAGAATTATCCTTTCCAGTTTGAACTATGCCATTGGTATTTTGATAGGGATTATATTGAATCTGTAGATTGCTTTGGGTTGTATGGACATTTTAACAGTATTCATTATTCCAATCCATGAATATGAAATGTCTTTCCACTTTTTTTACATCTTCTCAAATTTCTTCCATCCTTGCCTTAGCATTTCAGTGTTAAAATCGTTCACCTCCTAGTCAGTCCCTCATTTTAAAAGGATAGGAAAGAGTAAACAAAATTGAAATGCCAAAAAAAAAAAAAATGTTTAACTCGATGCTAAATTCTTGATTTAAAACAAAATAAAAATAGACTTCTGTAGTCATTGAAGGTGCCTAATATTTGAAACTTCAGTCACTCCTAGAGAATTTTTTAAAACTAAATATGTGACATAACTCTCAGTTTTGAAAAATCTGCAGAAACTACCACAGGTGAACATGCACTGCTTCTCTGGAGAAATTTGTGTGAAAGTTTGATTATTTCAGACTACTTGCTAACACTTGAAGATATGTGTTTTCCACAGATCTGGTGTTAAGGTACATGATCCCAGTTCTTCAGGACCTATTTGCATGGGTCTAGCTTTCTTGTTAGATCTTTAGGAGCTTTATTCACTCTTTTTATTGGATATTAGAGTCTTCTTTAGCTTACTAGAGAGTGTATGACTGGCTTTATGGCCTCATGGAATTAATTACTTGGTTCTTATTATTGATAATGACATCAGAGGAATAAAAATGTACTAGTGAGAAATCCATTAATTCTATACCATTCAAACTAAATACGAACATTCTCTTAGGAAACTCAAATGGTAAATATAGTCCAAATTACTACAGGAATTACATGATTCTGTGTAAATGTAGTGTCAGCATTTCCCTCCTAAGTTCACAATCTCTTAGCAGTGTTCTCTCCAATCCCTTTCCTTACTCAGAATTCTTATATAGGTAAGGAAGATCGTACAAGGTCTTTTTTGTCACTTCTGTTTCTTCAAATACTGCAGATAAAATCAGCTTTGCATAAAGTAACTCTCCTTGAAGGAAAACAAACAGAACAACAACACGAACAAAAACTCATAGAACTACACTTATCTCCTTCTGAATAAAATGATGAAATTGAAGATGACTTCAGATATTTAATCTTCAGTTCAGTTCAGTCGCTCAGTCGTGTCCGACTCTTTGCGACCCCATGAATCGCAGCACGCCAGGCCTCCCTGTTCATCACCATCTCCCGGAGTTCACTCAGACTCATGTCCATCGAGTCAGTGNGATGAAATTGAAGATGACTTCAGATATTTAATCTTCAGTTCAGTTCAGTCGCTCAGTCGTGTCCGACTCTTTGCGACCCCATGAATCGCAGCACGCCAGGCCTCCCTGTCCATCACCATCTCCCAGACTTCACTCAGACTCACGTCCATCGAGTCCGTGATGCCATCCAGCCATCTCATCCTCGGTCGTCCCCTTCTCCTCCTGCCCCCAATCCTTCCCAGCATCAAAGTCTTTTCCAATGAGTCAACTCTTCTCATGAGGTGGCCAAAGTACTGGAGTTTCAGCTTTAGCATCATTCTTTCCAAAGAAATCCCAGGGTTGATCTCCTTCAGAATGGACTGGTTGGATCTCCTTGCAGTCCAAGGGACTCTCAAGAGTCTTCAACAACACAGTTCAAAAGCATCAATTCTTTGGTGCTCAGCCTTCTTCACAGTCCAACTCTCACATCCATACATGACCACAGGAGAAACCATAGCCTTGACTAGACGGACCTTAGTCGGCAAAGTAATGTCTCTGCTTTTGAATATACTATCTAGGTTGGTCATTTAATCTTATAAATTCAAATAATAAGATTTTTAAACTTAGTATTACTGTTATTCTTCTACATTGCAGCCTGGGCTTTCCTGGTGGCTCAGTGGTAAAGAACCCGCCTGCCAGTGTAGGAGATGTGGATTCAATCCCTGGGTCAGGAAGATCTCCTAGAGAAGGAAATAGCAACCCACTCCAGCATTCTTGCCTGGGAAATCCCATGGACAGAGAAGCCTGGAGGGCTACAATCCATGGTGTCGCAAAAGAGTCTAACACAACTAAGCAGCTGAACAAAAACAATATTCTAGTTTTGAGAAACAATCAGTGTGGAATATCTAAAAGCAATGACCTGGGGTGGGGCATCTAAATTTAAAGGTCAAGAAACAATAGCGTAATGTGATATCCAGTTTATGAGTGGTTATGTTTGCAGATCTAGGGATGTTGGAAAGAGTTCACTGAAAATTCAGAAACTGGCGCTTTCAACACACAAAATGAATTCATTTGTGTGGGTTATATTTAAACTCATAAGGAAAATCACAGTATCACTCGTGTATTTATGATTTCAGTAGGAAAAACCTGATGGAAAAAATACATGTATATACAAACATATGTATTTTTCTACACATTTCTAGAAAGTGACATATATGTATTGAGGAGCTACTGTACACCACGTGTCATACGAAATACTGGAGATACAAAGAGGAACAGAGCCAGTTAGGGGGCCACAGTTTCTAATAAGAAAATCAAACTTGGGACAAAATTATTGTTGTTCCATCCCTAAGTCATGTCCAGCTTTTTGCGACCCCATGAACTGCAGCACACCAGGCTTCCCTGTCATTCACTATCTCCCAGAGTTGCTCAAATTCATGTTCATTGAGTTCGTTTTTGTTGTTGTGAAAGTTGCTCAGTCGTGTCCAATTCTTTGCAAACCCATGTACTAGTCCTCCGTTCTCCATGCCAGAATACTGGAGTGGGTAGCCTTTCTCTTCTCCATTGGATCTTCCCAACCCAGGAATCAAACCAGGGTCTCCTACACTGTAGGTGGATTCTTTACCAACTGAGCTAACCATTTCATCCTCTGCTGCTCAGTTCTCCTTTTGCCTTCAATCTTTCCCAGCATCAGGGTCTTTTCAAATGAGTCAGTTCTTTGCATCAGGTAGCCAAACTGTTGAACCTTAAGTTTCAGCATCAGTTCTTTCAAATGAATATTCAGAGATGATTTCCTTTCGGAATGACTGGTTTGATCTCCTTGCAGTCTAGTGAACACTCAAGAGTCTTCTACAGCACCACGATTCAAAAGCATCAACTGTTTCCCACTCAGCCTTTTTTTATGGTAAAACTCTCATATTTGTTCATGACTACTGGAAAGACTGAAACTTTGACTATATAGATCTTTCTTGTCAAAGTGATTTCTGCTGTTCAAAACACTGTCTAGGTTTGTCACAGCTTTCCTTCCAAGGAGCAAGCATCTTTTATTTTATGGCTACAGTCACCATCTGCAGTAATTTTAGAGCCCAAGAACATAAAATCTGTCACTCCTTCTAATTTTTCCTCTTCTATTTGCCTTAAAGTGATGGGACCACTGCCATGATCTTAGTTTTTTGAATATTGAGTTTCAAGCCAGCTTTTTCACTCTCCTCTTTCACCCTTATGAAGAGCCTCTTTAGATTCTCTTCACTTTCTGCCATTAGAGAGATATAATCTACATATCTGAAGTTGTTGATATTTCTTCCAGGAATCTTGATTCTAGCTTATGATTCATCCAGCCCAGAATCTCATGTGATGTACTCTGCCTAAAAATTAAATAAGCAAGGTGACAATATACAGCCTTTTTGTACTCCTTTCCCAATTTTGAATCAGTCAGTTGTTCCATGTCCAGTTCTAACTGTTGCTTCTTGACCCATATACAAGTTTCTTAGGAGACAGGTAAGGTGGTATGGTACTTCCAATTCCTTAAGAATTTTTCACAGTTTGTTGTGATCCACACAGTCAAAGCCTTTAGTATAGTTAATGAAGAAGAAGTAAAAAAATTTTTAATCCCCTTGCTTTTCCATGATTCAACAGATGTTGGCAGTTTGATCTATTTCTTCTGCTTTTCGAAATCCAGCTTGTACATCTAGAAGTTCTTGGTTCCTGTACTGCTGAAACCTAGCTTGAAGGATTTTGAGCATAATTTTGCTAGCATATGAGATGAGCGCAATTGTACAGTAATTTGAACATTCTTTGGCATTGTCCTTCTTTGAGATAGAAATGAAAACTGAGTGTTCCAATCTTGTGGCCACTGGTGAGTTTTCCAATTTTGCTAACATATTGACAGTAGCACTTTAACAGCATCATCTTTTAGGATTTTAAATAGCTCAGCTAAAATTCTGTCACCTCCACTATCTTTGTTCATAGGAATGCATCCTAAGGCCCACTTGACCTAACACTCTAGGGTATCCATCTATAGGTGAGTGAACATACCATCATGGTTATCCAGGTCATCGAAGCCTTTTTTATATAGTTCTTGTGTGTATTTCTGCCACTTCTTCTTAATCTCTTCTGCTTCTGTTAGGTTCTTAATGTTTCTGTCCTTTATCATGCCCATTCTTGCATGGACTGTTCCTTTGATAGCTCCAAAACTGCAGTGTGATTAATCCAGCAACTGCAATATATCCAAGGTGGCACTGAAGAGGGAATGATTAAGTATGAAGGAGGCATTGAAGACTCTGTTGCATTTCTCCATAGAAGTGAACATTCCTGAGATTTTTTTTCTCCTTCCTTCTCCTCCCCTCTCTCTCTCTCTCTTTTTTTTTTTTTTTTTGAAACAATGGCTATTCACTGAAGCCTGAGTACTAAGGGCCTGGCCCTTGGGGGCTCAGTGCTGAAAAAATTTTTTAAAATCCTTTGCTAATATAAAGTTTATCTTCTCATCAGAGATCAACCATAAACAAGGAAACAATTACTAGGGAAGCCAGCATCTAAAGGAATATCAGATGGTACATTGTGCTATGAGAAGTACAAAATGGGGTCGTGTGATAAGAACTAGGTAGGGTGTTATAAGAAAATTGACCCAGGAAGTTTCTCTGGGGTCTTGAATGACAAATATTTGAACTAAGGTCTGAATGACAAGACAAGGCCTGGCAGCCATTGGAGATGGCTGGGGAATCACTTTAGGCAAAGGGACTAACAAGTCAATGGCCCTGAGAGGAGGAGCCTGACATGAAACCTGGTGGCTGGCTCATAAAGATGAAGGTGCACAACACGTTAAGATGTCAGGAAGATGGAGAGGGACCAGATGATTTATAGTCTGTGAAAAGAAGTTTGGATTTTATAAGCATCCATTGTTTTGAAGCCAAGTCACTGCAAAAGCCCCTGATGCTGGGAAAGATTGAGGGCAGGGGAAGAGGTGACAGAGGATGAGATGGTTGGTTGGCATCACTGACTCAGTGGACATGAGTTTGAGCAAACTCCGGGAGATAGTGAGGGGCAGGGAAGCTTGGCATGCTGCAGTTCATGGGGTCACAAAGAGTTGGACACAATTTAGCAACTGAATGAAAACATAGCATTTATAGAGGATTTTAAGTAGGGGAATGACATAATTTATGTGGCTTTTGTATTGCAAATATATAATATATAATGGGATAAGGAGCTCAAATTGAAGAAGAAGCTATTAAGTGGCTATTAAAGAGTGTGGCTATTAAAGAGGTGAGAAATGTTGGTGACTTTGACTAAGGTGTTGGCAACTAAAATGGAGAGAAATTGGTTGCTTAGAGTGGTGCTGAGTGAACTTGCTAATAGATTTCATGATAGAAAGGATGATAGGAAAAGAGAAATCAGTGTATCTCTTACATTGAGGTGTGAGCCTTTTGTGAAGTCAGGGTTACCACTTTCAGCTCATCATATAGTGGAGTGGCCATACAGACAAAACTCTCAAAGTATTAGTAGAGTGATTGCATTCCATCATGCTTAAGCTTGATCTGAGGAATGAAGCTTGCCGCAGAATTACAACCAAAGTAAAAAATACTTATATTTATTATGGCTTGGTAGAAAATGCAGTCAAGTAACAATTGTTGAGAAATGTCTGTCATTTCCCATATGCTCTTTCTCAGAGCACACTGCCTGTCAATAATCTTCTAAGTATTTTCCATTAAGCCTTAGGGCTTTGAGAGAAGATGTCTCAGGAATGGAGTGAGATGAGATCACAGCATTCCACGGACTAATCCTTTAACCAAAGTAGCTCTATCTCTAACTTAAGGGATAAAATTTCACTTGAAAAAGGTTTCTCTTGCTTAAAATATATAATGTTAAATCTTGACATCTTTACTATGCTTGCTAATTTTAAAACATATTTGAATTAGACTATCACACTTTTTTAAAGAAATGTTAAGTGCAGGTACAACTATATTTGTTAAGTTTTTACTAGAATAAAGTTTAGGAGGATCAAATCAATACATTCTTCTCAATGATTTACTTTTAAAATGAGAGTAAATATAATTCTTTATCAAATAAAACAAATATAGGCATTAATCACTCAAAGAAAAAAATAATGCCATGTATAGCCATTTTTACCACTATTTTTGGTGCAGAATTTTCACTCATTATTTTCCAAAGAGTAAACAAACAAACAAACAAACAAAACTATCCAACAAGCTATAATGTGTACATTTAAATGCATATGTTCCCTTTAATTCAGTCAACTTGGGAGAAAATGTTAAACCATTGTTCAAGACACTTTTAAAGACATCTTTAAATATCTTTTTGAATTTTCAAAATATGTATAAAAATATTTTCATTTGGCATGTATTTTGTTAAGGTTTATGTATTTTGGAAAGTTATCAAAAATGATGATAGGTGACCCTCATTTTTATAAAATAAATAAACAAAACAAAATATTTAAGTGTTCATTGCAATATTTTAATGCAAAGTATCTTCACCATCAAAGTCCTATTTTGGGGAAAATAATATTCATCTGAAATGACTTCAACCTTTTGTAATCCACAGAATCTTTTAAGGAATTTACCATGTCTATAAAATAAAGAAAATTAGCTGTTACTTTCTGTATCAAATTTACAGAGACCGATGATTCCATGACCAAAATTTGATAATCACTTTCACTACATTATTATTGATTACTTAGTTAATAAAAATTTTCCAAATCATAATAAAAAATCTTAACAATACTTTATTAGTAAGTTTTCAAATATGCTACAAACCCTTTGGAAGTATTAATTTTGTAGAGAAAATTTACACATTAGATGCACACTATTATGTCTATGACATCTAAAAATATAATCAGTTCTAGAAGGAAATGTCTTCGTTTCTTATACCAAATTTTAAATCAGTATTTTATGTTATACAATATTATGACATAACAAGATAGTTATACAAATATAAGCTCAGTTTTCTAAAGATAATTTTTCAACATTATGAAGTTAGCTTAATTACATTTTATATTTACTGCAAAGATTTTACAGATGCTCCAATATGTTAAGTATTGTTCTGGGTTAAGAAGTCAAAGTTTTCATCTCCCTTTTCTTTTAATTTGTTGGTCTCACCTCTTTTAGAGGAAAATAAAATTTTCTATAATTTTTTTTAAAATTGCAGTAATTTTATTTGTATTGGAAAACTCATAGACAGAAGCAAACTAAAGGCACAATTTCATTTTAGTGGATTTAGTAATAAATTTAAAGTTTTTCCCTTTCAAATAGTATATATACATTATTAAAAATATGAGCTATAACTTTAATATTTTCATATTATTATCTGACAATGGAATTCACAGTTTTTAATCATCATAAATATTACTTCATCTTCCTCAACTTAATTTGCCTCTTTCAGAAGATTTTTTTTTCCTAATCTAAGATTTATAATATATTATTTTAAAATCTAGATGCTGCTTCTTTATATCTTTTCAGTCCACATAGCTGCAGTTCCTAACTTTGAAAACTATCAAGCTATCATTTACTCTTTAGAAGCTAAAAGATCTGGTGCTGATATTTTCATTAATTATAAAACTTCAATATAATTCAAGTTTTTTTCCTTTTCTTTATAATTTCTGTTGATGTTATTAAGGTAATAAATATTACTCAGTGATTCCAAACCTCAACAGAGTGAGCACACAGTTAAAATATCAAGGATAATTGGATCTTAACAAGTATTTCTTAAAAGGTTCATGTACTTTTTTGTAGTTATTGATATTTGTATTCTTCATTCAATTTGTGTGCTCCATGTTTAGTATACCTTCAGTCTATCAAGAAAGTAAACAGTAATAAAAATGTAAATCTATATAAAAAGTGTTGCTTGTACTAAGAGAACATTTCAAAGATTTTTTTTTAATCAGTTGTTTATTCTGCTGTCAGATGCTGAAATCTTTTACCACTCCTCATATTCACAGAAATGCAGTCCACTGATACTGTCTTCTTGTAGCTAAGCTGTGAAGAAGTCAAAATTTCATTTTGTAAAGGCAGTTATCATGAAGAGTGTTGCAGGCCTAGGTTATTGGTCCTTATTGAACAGACCCAAAGATAAGATGTCTAATTTCCTGACCAAGCTTCTAGTGTGTTTATGTGAGTCTCTCTCTCTCTGTGCCACTGCGGGTGGAGTGGAGAGAGAGAGCAAGAAGGGGTTCTTATATAAAATGTTGACAACGTGTTGAAGTCCTTCAACTAATTTTAATGAGATTATTTAAAGTGGCATATTTGAATTTAACATAATCTTGAAATAACTATGGTCAAGATTTTTAAAATTGAAGTACAGTTGATTTACAATGTTTAATGTATATAGCAAAGTGATTCAATTATACTTATATATATATTTTTTCAGATTCTTTTCCATTATAGGTTATTATAAAATATTGAATATAGTTTCCTGTGCTATATGGTAGGTCTATTTTGTTTAACTATTTTTTATATGGTAGTATATATCTGTTCATCCCCAATCTTGAAGATTTTATAATGATTTCAATATTATACAGCTTAAGCCTAATTTAAAGCTTAATTTAATATGAGAAAAACAGGCAAATAAGTAATGGTCAAACTTGGAGTTTCCTCTTGACTTTGTTTTACTATGTTAATGTCTTTTGCTTTTCCCATGATAATTTTTAGATTTGAAATAAAAGAAATTACATGTGAAACTTTCATTTACTCCTTTGGATGCTGACCTCCAAATAGACTGATGAGGGAAATACAGGAAAAATTGTCTGATGGCAATTAACAGAAAAGTCGGGCAAAAAAAAAAAAGACTTATGAAATACTTTTGAAGAGCTTTCTGTAACTCAGAGTTTCCATTATATTCTCCTAAACATTAAAAACAATGCTATTGTACTTTTTAAGGTTTTTCCAAAAAAATATTTTAAACAACTTTTGAATTATTTGCTCTAAAAACAGTGGTTTCCTGATCAAAGTAGGTAATTCTAAATACGTTGTTTCTAATAAGGTGAAAATGTCTCCCAATGTTTCTTAGATGCGTTATCACTAATTTTTCTAAATATGATATATAAGATATGTAGGAAAATTCATTATAGTTTTGAAATTAGGCAGGACCTTGCTGCTGCTGCTGCTGCTAAGTCGCTTTAGTCATGTCCGACTCTGTGTGACTCCATAGACGGCAGCCCACCAGGCTCCTCCATCTCTGGGATTCTACAGGCAAGAATACTGGAGTGGATGCCATTTCCTTCTCCAGGCAGGACCTTATCAACTTGTTAACCTGAAAATTTCATTTCACACATAAAAACAAAATTAAGAGAGAACTATATTCATATACAACTTGCTATTATCACATATATTTGAATTATTTTAAGACACTAAAGCAAATACAAAGCAGAATATATAATTAGTGCTATTGTCATAGATTATTCAGACAAAAGTATTTTTTCTTGAAGCTATTATTATCTTCATGATTCAATCAATAACAGGAAAGAAAGGGAAGTCAGTGGGTATTTACTGAATGCTTACTGTATGCTAGAAATCTTTAAGCATACGAACACACTAGAGCTTTTCTTTTCTTTTTCAGCTTTCCCGAAAATCTCTTCTTTCATCACTGGTGTAAGCTTTTCATAATTAGTTACTATGAAAGATAGACTTATTTGTTTTTATTTTGGTACATCTTTTCCAATTACATTATGTTGGTGTTAGAATCACTCTTCTAGATTGCTTTGGTAGAACAGTATAATATGTAATAATAAATGTTAGAAAGTGGGGTTTGAATGTTTGAAAAACTAATTTAAAAGTTCAGATGTATAGAGCAGACTTTTGGATTCTGAGGGAGAGGGAGAAGAAGAGGGTGGGATGATTTGGGAGAATAGCATTGAAATATGTATACTATCATGTAAGAAACGAATCGCCAGTCTATGTTCGATGCAGGATGCAGGATGCCTGGGGCTGGTGCATGGGGATGATCCAGAGGGATGATGTGGGGTGGGAGGTGGGAGGGAGGTTCATGTTTGGGAGTTCATGTACACCCGTGGCAGATTCATGTCAATGTATGCCAAATCCAATGCAGTACTGTAAAGTAGAATAAAGAAAAAGTAAAATAAAATAAAACTAAAGGGGGGAGAAAAAAAAAAGGAAAAATAAATAAATAAATAAATAAAAGTTCATAATTTTTAAATGTTTTTCATCTCCCCTCAGTAGT